>NW_021011488.1:2296264-2456626 GCF_003987935.1 Bombyx mandarina | reverse complement strand
TTTCCTTTGCACGTTTCGTTCTATACTTTTCTTTTGCCTTTTCGAGCCTTCTTTTTCGTTGTGTAGCAGTTTCGTTTTTATTTTTGTTTGCTTTTTTATTTATTGTTACCATGTTGTTCCCACGATTAAGGGGCATTTTGACGGTCGACCCCGCCAGAAGTCCAGCAAAGGGGCAAGGCTTAATATACAACAAGATGCGCCCAATCTTAAGGGGGAAGCGCTGACGACATTACATTTTTACCCACCCTAATGCCATACAGTCCTCGGCACGTTTTAACCTATTACCTTAACTTGGGTGGTATAGCTACCGCTTACTAACGAGGTATCTAATTACCTAATTTTTTTTATCTGCCCCTCTAACGTCACACAATCTTGGACGCAACTGTTCTCGACACGACTAATCATACCCCCACCTAATACGCCATTTTGTAACTTGTAACACCTAATACGAAATTTTGACATAATGACAGTATTCTGCTAGTGTAGTCCTATTATTTGATACCCATATTGTGGTAGTTGTGGAAAAATATGTACCTAGTCCGCCATATTGGAACGACGTCCATCTTGAATTTTAAATTTTGACATAATCATCGTGTTTTACTAGTGTAGCCCTTTCATTTGATACCCATATTGAGGGGTTTAAGGAAAAATATGTAATCCGCCATTTTGACCGCCATCGGCGGCCATCTTAGATTTAGAATGTCATTGATTTTATTATATTGTATTGTCATCTAAATTAAATGTGTGTACCAAATTTCAGATCAATCTGACAACGGAAAGGTGCTTAAATTTCAATTTCTAATTTTGACCCAAATAAATAAAAAACAAATTCCGTACAGGTCGAGCTAAATAAAACCGTTTAAAAATGTACCATAATTATATAAAAAAAATATAATTTATACAAATTTAGAACGCGAATTAAACTTACAAGCGTATTCGTATGCTACTATTCTATATTTCACATTTTACAAGAATATATATATTTACATAAATATATTGTTATTAACATTATATGGTTTTTCACTAGCCGGCTCGGCGACGCAGCTGGCCACACCGCTACTCTCTCACACTACAACGTGCACACTGCTATATTTTATATGGATATGCTATTACCGTATTATTTCTACGTAGTGTGTTATATTTGTGCAGGTTTTTTGAGCCCACACGAAGTGATACCAATCAGCCTGGCCACGTATGTCATCATCAGCAAACTTTAAGTAGTCCTTCTGCCCTATTCCAGCAATCGTGCCGTGCCGTTTGTTGCAAAAACTTTCACTAAGCCAGGTCAAAAAATATTTACTACATGGCTTCAACCATAAAATGGTAGAAATTCTTGTTGAATTTTTTAGTAATTTATATAAATTTTAAAAGTCGTTGTCACCTTACATGTTGAATTTAATAAATTATAAATTATTTAGGTAACTCTTGTTTGTTATTGTATGTAGATCTTAATTAGTTAAGAGTAAACTTATTTATCGATTACTGAAATCTGATTAAATGTTTTGATTTATTGTATTGTTTCCTTGTATTGCTAGGTTCAAACATATTGAGAAGTAAAGGTGGAATGTTTGTATGGATGATCTTTTCTTCGGTGGCAAGAGATGTGATATTTACTGGTGGTAGGACCTCTTGTGAGTCCGCACGGGTAGGTACCACCACCCCGCCTATTTCTGCCGTGAAGCAGTAATGCGTTTCGGTTTGAAGGGTGGGGCAGCCGTTGTAACTATACTGAGACCTTAGAACTTATACCTCAAGGTGTGTGGCGCATTTACGTTGTAGATGTCTATGGGTTCCAGTAACCACTTAACACCAGGTGGGTTGTGAGCTCGTCCACACATAAAGGCAATAAAAAAAATAGTAAAAAGGAAAAGAATGACGGGTTCATTTCGAAACAATTTCTTAGGGTAATCTTCATGGAACGTACGGTACAAAACTCAGGCAGCTGAAGTCCCTCCGTAGACCCAGAAGTCCCAAACGATTCGTAAGAACGAGATTTCCGATAATCCGAACGGCCTATTTTCTGTATAGAGTCAAATAAAACTAGGTGGTACCTACTTGAGAGCCCCAGCAAAGAGATGGAATCAGTGTAAGGCCAAAAGTGTAGTTTTATAAAGCACTTCACATCTGGACAACGCCGCATGAAAAATCGAGTATTTTCATTCAGGCCCCGGTTCTCACCAGGATCCTTATCTTACTGAACCGTTCGGGCTATGAGGGTCACTCGTGAGCCACGTGAGGGTTCCAAAATAAGTACTTACTACAAGCCACAGATTGCATCTATCAACCAAAACGCGTATGGATTTTTTTTCCTACCTAAGCTGAGATCCTTGAGAGGCTATATCAGCGGAACCTTCACTAGTAGGTGAGCTCACCGGGCTCAAACCTGACGACGTTGCTAACACGAACCCTAGCAAGAGCCGTGCTTCGCAGTATCTACCACCGGATCGGAAACGCGACCCACTGAAAAGATCCGGCGAGAAACACAGTGGGCTGTGTCTGAGGGTTAATTTACTCATCAAGCCCTTCGTCGCAAGCGACGAGTTCGACTAGAACGATGACCGGGCGTATGGAAGTGAGACTCGTGGCCCTTTAACCGTACCGAACGCCTTGGTTTTCAAATCCAATAGAAGGTTGTAGTTTATATTAAGACTAGAGCCTTTTAAAATATCTTAAAAACTAGACGGTCAAAGTCGCTAATTTCTATGTTCCGATTTTATAAATTTTAGCATGCAAATCTCAAGTCGACATTTTTTTTATTTTTTATTGCTTATTTGGGTGAATGACCTCACAGCCCACCTGGTGTTATGTGGTTACCGGAGCCCATAGACATCTACAACGTAAATGCGCCACTCACCTTGAGATAGGAGTTCTAAGGTCTCAGTAGGTATAGTCACAACGGCTGCCCCACCCTTCAAACCGAAACACATAAATAACGGATTCCCTGATTTTGACTTGGCCCGAAGGGTATAGCATGCCGTTCAACGTATTAATATTATGCTATATCGCATGCTACATCGTCAGATGGCCATTGTATAATAATAGGGGTTAAAGTATAAAATTGCCGTTTTATTGTAATAGGTACCTACTTCGAATTGACATAGAACCTTCAGGGTTTGAGATTTTTGAGTCAAACTTTTTTCAAATGGTACCTTTGAAGTTCTTCTTTTAAAAAATGTGCAACATTCGATTATCGACTTTCAGTTGTTTTTTTATTCAGCTTAGACTAGAAAGATGGATACTTTGAAAATTCGAGTGATTTTTTAATACCTACGAGTTCCGACGCGTGGCTAACACTACGGAAACAGCTCGCAATATCAATGTTGCGTTTGGAGAGGGGACTGTTAATGAACGCAGCGTGCGATTTTGATTTAAACACTTTCGTGATGAAAATTTTGATTTGAAGAACTAACCACGTGGAAGACCGCCCATACATATGAATAGAAATTAATTGAAAGAGATGGTGGAAGCCAATCCGAGCCAAACTACCCAGGAATACGTAGCGGCATGGTTTAACCTTACCAACAATATTGACTGATTTGCGTCGTTATTAAAATAAAAAAATAAAAAAAATGGGTGCCTCATGATTTGAATGATCTGCAGAAAGAAACGCGTGTTGAAACTTTTTGTTGAGTTGTTGAATCGATACAGAAATGGAAGCAATATTGAATCGAATTGTGACATGTGACGAAAAGTGGATTTTTTACGATAACCGTAAGCGAAAAATGTAATGGCTGACCCCAGGTCAAGCACCGCAACAGTGTCCTAAAGCAAAGCTCACCAATAAAAAGGTAATGGTAACTGTTTGGTGGGTCTCAGCATGGTGTTATTCACTATAGCTTTTTCCAATCAATTTTTTTTTTATTGCTTAGATGGATGGACGAGCTTACAGCCCACCTGGTGTTAAGTGGTTACTGGAGCCCATAGACATCTACGACGTAAATGCGCCACCTACCTCAAGATATAAGTTCTAAGGTCTCAAGTAAAGTTACGACGGCTGCCCCGCCCTTCAAACCGAAACGCATTACTGCTTCACGGCAGAAATAGGCAGGGCGGTGGTACCTACCCGTGCGGACTCACAAGAGGTCCTACCACCAGAAGCAATAACGGCAGATGTCTACTGTGCCGAACTTCGGACAACGATAGCAAAACTTGCAGTGAAACAGCCCCGGCTTATGAATCGATCTTGACCATTATTGCTCCATGATACCTAACGAGAGACCTCATACAGCACGAGAAACAGTTTTTAACTCTACAGGAATTGCAATTATAAACCATTCGTCACCCTCTTTAATCGCCAGACCTTGCTCCAACAGACTACTATTTTTGTCGTGATTTGGACAATTTTCTACGTGACAAAAAGTTTTCTTCCCAGGAGGCAATACAAAATACTGTCACAGTTTGTAGAATCTAGATCACCAGAGTTCTATCGCAAAGGCATAAATGACCTTCCTATTAGATGGCAACAATGTATAGATATTAGTGATAGATATTTTTATTAAATAAATATGTGAAATGAAAAATAAAATGAATTTAAATTTTTCAGTACAATCAGCAATTTCATACTTTAACCCCTAATAATACATTTAAGTTCAATTTTATATTTCAACTAGCGACCCACCCTCGCTTCGCTTCGGAAACATTAAATTTTATTATTGATAGCCGAGTCCCGCGATATAACCGCGGGTGACGCCACGAGGTGAAGCTAGTCTTAAAAAAGCCTAAGTTATATGTATATACCATCAGCTACCTATCAGTGAACGTCTCGTCAAAATCGGTCCAGCCGTTCCAGAGATTAGCCGGAACAAACAGACAAAAATTGTAAAAAAATTATTTTGGTGTATGTGCCGTATATATATTCATATGCATGTAGCAAAAGCGGTTATTTCAATATTACAAACAGACACTCCAATTTTATTTATATGTATAGATAGCAGTCTCGCGATGTTACCCGCGGTTATTGTCGTACCGCGGGGCGAAGCTAGTCTAAAAAAAGTAGCCTAAGTTACTCCTTATATCATCAGCTACCTATCAGTGACAGTCCCGTCAAAATCGGTCCAGCCGTTCCAGAGATTAGCCGGAACAAACGAACACAGATAAAATAATAAAAAATATTTTGGTGTATTTACCGTATAAATATTCATAAGCATGTAGTAAAAACAGGCCAATTCAATATTACGAACAGACACTCCATATAGATTTAGGTTGTAGTAGTCTACACAATGGTCTATGAAATCCATTAAACACAAACTAGACAGGCCTGTAAAGTCTCGTCACCCATCAAAGCAATAGGAAAATTAAACTCTTAGGAAAATTGTAAATAAAAACCAAAGTCCAGTAAATATTATTTATTTATGTACCAAATTGAAGCATAGTAAGTTGATATAAATAAAGGTCTACGATAATGTGAATTATTTAGGTCTAAACAGACAGCTAGCGAACTAGTAGAAATAAAAATGTAATAGCAAAAATGCAACAATGAACATACTAATAATGCATGGAAATAAATGCAATAACCAGTTCGCTACATCAATAGCAATATTTTATTAAATAATTGGAATGACCCATATTTCATTTAAATTATTCTTTACTGGGAAGGTATTTTTATCTATCAGGAGGACTTAGTGTTTAACTTAAAATATTGCAGTTTGTTTTAAAGTTAATGATTTAAATTAGGCAATCTGACCACAGTCTTTGATAACGATTCTCTTAGAGGTCTTCCCAGACTGGCTGCCAAAGGTCTCAATCTGCTTGACAACTTCCATGCCTTCAACAACATTCCCAAAGACAACATGTCTGCCATCCAGCCAGGACGTCTTGACAGTGGTGATGAAGAACTGGGAACCATTAGTATCAGCACCGGCATTAGCCATGGAGAGAACGCCAGGTCCAGTGTGCTTAAGGGTGAAATTCTCGTCCTCAAACTTATTGCCGTAGATGGACTTTCCCCCAGTGCCGTTATGGTTGGTGAAGTCCCCTCCTTGCAGCATGAAATTGGGGATGACACGATGGAAAATGGAGCCCTTGTAACCGAAGCCTTTCTCGCCAGTGCACAGGGCACGGAAGTTTTCACATGTCTTGGGAGTGACGTCACTTCTCAGCTGATTACAAAACAATACAAAAATGTTAAGATTTGATGTGAAATTTACTGCAAAAACTATTTGTAGTGGACACATTTGGTTTAAGTTTCGAAGGTATGTAGGACAGGGGCGTGCCGCTTCATAACAGGAAAATGTTCTTCGCATCATGTCCTTTAATAGCTTCATAAATTAATTAGATAATGTAAGAAATGCATTAATTGCAATTTGAAGTGCATCGTACCTACTTCAAAACCTGCAGACGCGTGACCTTCATTCGCTTAACGAATACCTACACTTAAAATCTTCCATGCGAGAATTAGGACATTGATCATATATCTATTTATAGTATCTGACTATGAGTTATTGATTAAGAAAGAATGATTTTCTAGATTTAAAAATGTAAAAGTCCTAATAATTTACGCTTTTGAAACCAAGTTCCAGATCAAATTTACAAGGGCGTCTCGCGTAGCGTGGTCTGCGAACGTCACGCCGGCCGGGACATCCGAATTAAAGATCAAAACCAAATTATGAGATATACAGCACATACCTCAATAACAATTTTTCCCAGTGGGGCATCGTCAACAGTGACGTCGAAGAATACTCGTGGTAGAGACATTTTGCCGGTATTAGCAAAGTAAGCAATTTAGAAAACCACCACAATGACAATGCGTCTCTCGTCAATGCCGGGCGGAAACAGAAATGAAAGTGTCTATGGAAATTATCCAAGTTCATAAACTATAGAATAATACAGACTATCCAAGGCTCTAGAAGCTACCAGAAGCGACATGAATAGCTATTTCCGTGAAATGTTCTTAAGATTACTTTAAAGTATTTTTTATTAAGGCGATTTGTAATAATTAAACTATTCTGCCAGTTCATTATCGCGTTATGATTATTTTACAGAATTTCCTAATAATAGTGTTTTTAAATATCCCAACAGACATTACATTTTTTGCAGGTACTCTCACGGTGCATTTCATTAAAAATGCGCGAAGATTAGTAATAGACTTATAAAAAAACTGTCCGTAATCATAGACGTCAAGTTTTGACTAATAAATAACATTATGTAGGTCTGTAGAAGTTGATAGCATGTGTTTTTTTTCCAAGCACTCATTCAATTTAAGATTCATTTAATCAGATCAGATTTAGATATTTTTTATCCTGACTCAAATTATAGGTATTTAAAACAAGCGACCAACAAGAGACTGCACACCTACCCTAAGATCTATTTTTCTAAAACGGAGACATAAAGGCCAGCACCTTAAATAACACAGAAGTATTCATCAAAAAAAAAAATTGTGGCTTTTGTATCATCATCAAACCGCACAATTACATATGTCGGTGGCACAGGTAGTTAGAAGATTAGTGATAATTGAACAGATAATTGCCACACAGTGATCTGCAGCTGTAATGCTTGCTTGAATGCTCAGTTATTCGGGAAAAGGTGACTAACCCATAGACACAACTCACTGAGATTCTGGTGGGATCTTATAAGGGGTTCGGGATTCCAATCTGATGGTAAATTCTGCGAAGCATTGCTGTTGATAGCTATTAGCTAGGGTTAGCAAATTCTCTCAGGTTGAGCTGCGAGCTCACTTACCCGCCCGAGTGGAGCTGGAATGGCCCCTTAGGCGACCAGTGGATAGATAGGGAAAAAAAATGTATGCGACTTTATTTACAACAGTTTCATGATTAATCAGGAAAGCACTAAACAAAATTGAAGTAATATCAGTAATCGCACGGATTACCGTCGAAGTAAGATTTAAAGTCAGCTATGTCAAATTTAATAAAATAACTTGAAAAGAAGCAAAAACATGTAGAAGTGTTAAAATGAACAAGTGCGGCTGCTTGTATTCGTTTTCCTATTTCCTAAACTCTAGCGGTTACCGCTGCAGTTTAACCGTAGTGCGGATTAGGCCTTAAGTGCCTTATTCACGATCCATCTTGCTGTACGTCCCGCCAAGGCCATGCACGATGCACGATGCAAAAGGATCATGAATAGGCTTGACGTACGTCGATAATTATTATTAATTGCGGCCTTGAGCTGACGTACAGCCGTGATGGATCGTGAATAAAGCGCTAAATGCATCGTGCATCGTGCATGGCCTTGGCGGGACGTACAGCAAGATGGATCGTGAATAAGGCNCGATCCATCTTGCTGTACGTCCCGCCAAGGCCATGCACGATGCACGATGCAAAAGGATCATGAATAGGCTTGACGTACGTCGATAATTATTATTAATTGCGGCCTTGAGCTGACGTACAGCCGTGATGGATCGTGAATAAAGCGCTAAATGCATCGTGCATCGTGCATGGCCTTGGCGGGACGTACAGCAAGATGGATCGTGAATAAGGCACTTTACATTTCATTGTATCACACATGTTAGGATAAATAATATCGCTCGATAAGAATGCACCGGTGTTAGAATCCCGCTGGCGGGTACCAATTTTTCTAATGAAATACGTACTCGAAAAATGTTCACGATTGACTTCCACGGTGAAGGAGTAACATCGTGCAATAAAAATCAAACCCGCAAAATTATAATTTGCGTAATTACTGGTGGTAGGACCTCTTGTGAGTCCGCACGGCACGGGTAGGTACCACCGCCCCGCCTATTTCTGCCGTGAAGCAGTAATGCGTTTCGGTTTGAAGGGTGGGGCAGCCGTTGTGACTATACTGAGACCTTGGAACTATATCTCAAGGTGTGTGGCGCATTTACGTTATAGATTTCTATGGGCTCCAGTAACCACTTAACACCAGGTGGGCTGTGAGCTCGTCCACACATATAGGCAATAAAAAATAAAATAAAAAAACTATCATTCTCATTAAGTGATTGTGTGCTCTATGTTTTACAATAATCATATATACTGACTTTTTGGAGGGGCTTTTTGGCGAGAACGCGAGGGGCGAAGTTAAGTATCTGTGATTGTGCACAAATGTGGGAAAATGAAACAAAGCCGGTGGACGTAGCTTCTCGGGATCTTACAAAAGATATTATATTTCATCCCATATCATCTCATTTCACTTCATTTCATTTCATATTATTTTTCATATAAAAAATATTTCATTAGAATTAAAATAGACTTGATCTTAAAGGTCTTAGCTACCAAGTCATAAAATCTAGTCAAAAAAAAATCAGGACTTTTTGGCGGGAACGCGAGGAGTGAAGTCGTGTGATTTGTTTTGTCTATTTAGTGTTTCTTCAGGTTTAAATGTGTAATAACGTTGGTTTATTGACTGTTTAGTATGATATATACTATAAAGTGCACAAATGTGGGAAAATAAAACAAAGCCGCTGGACTGCTTCTCGAAATTATCCAAAAAGTTCACTAACAAAGTCTCAGTAAACAACCACCATTTTACTGACATTATATTTCATCCCAGTTGATTAATGTCTCAGAATAATCATCTTCATTTCATTTGATCTCATTTCTTTTCACTCATTATCATTTTTCATAAAAATAAGAATTTAAATGAAATAAAACGTGACCTAAAAGTCTTAGTTACCAGGTCATAAAATCCCTTAAAAAAATAATAATGTTAAAGTGATAAATCTCGAATATATTAAGTGTATAATCTATGGTGATAAACGTAAGCAAAGCAATGTGCGTGTGCGTAGTAATTTTCTAACATTTTTCATTAATTAGCACAAGTAATCATTATGCATAATTAAATGCATACTCAAATTAAAACTCCAATACAATAACTTAAATATGTCTAAAAATTTCTTCCAATGGTTTAGTATTAAAAATTAAATATTTTGACTAGATAAGATGAGTTTAGAATCCATAAAATATACTAGAGGTAGTCTAGAGATCTTAGATCAATTATTATTGCCTTTACAAACGAGATATATCAAAGTGCGAGGTGTTGAGGATGGTTGGAAAGTAATAAATAAAATGCAGGTGAGTTAAATGTCCATTCAATTAACAAGAACAACAGTAAAAGTTATTATTATTATTATTACTACAGACATTAATATTAAATATATCTCACAGCGTTCATTGTACAAAAATGTAATAATAGTACACTACTTTAGCTGCATGATGTAATTTATAAGTCAAAAATTACTGTCTCAAGGTGGGTGTTGTATATGGGCTTCAGTAACCAATTAGGGCAATGATAATATTTGTGCATCTAAAAATGCTTTAGATCCACAAATATTATCATTGCCTTTAAATTGTATTCGATATACTGTTCCACTATCGATTCTATATACTATTATAGATTCAATCTCAATCAATTAAACCACTTTATGCCATGTTAATAACAATTGTACTTTGTAACAATGATAAGATCCTAATGAAAAACTACAATGAATAATGCTCAGAATAATATCATAAAAAAATATTTCTCAGGTCCGTGGAGCACCAGCCATAGCCATAGTGGGTTGCTTATCACTAGCGGTTGAATTATCACCTGACAATGAATCTTCAAAAAAAAACATGAGGCAAGAGGTCAGAATGTTTGACTTCATCGTACTGATAACATTTTATAAAGGAAATAGCTTTGTAAACTAACCTAACATTCCATATCTTTAGAAAATCAATTAAGTCACAGTTACACAATTTCAACACTGTCTAAAAATTAAAGCAGGATCACAATGAAAATAACTCACTTTGTTTCATATGTATTCACTGTCGTAATTATCTCTTTGCACTGGAGAAGCATCAATATGATGCTCGACAATTTATTGCAGATTGTACTGGTGGACTATCACCATTATTAAATGATTTCCAGCTCTAAGCCAGCATGGCTTTTTGATATCTCTGCTCCTTTCTACTATGAACCAATGCTCACAGTTTGAAGGGCAGCACTTGTATCAATATAAAAGAGACTTCAATCTTACACACATCAATATACAATCCAATGCATCAGTGTAAATGTCATCAATGTATGTAATGTCTGGTTTTCATTTTTTGGTTCTCATTGTCCGTATCTACAGTCTATGATAACTGCTTCACACTAGGTAAGCTATCCATCTTTTAGGCAAATAAGACTGATGGGGATTTTATTACAACAGACACAGAAAAGCAACACAAAAACTATCATTACTCATATTAAATATTTTCTTCAGGTGTGTAGAGTACATTAGTATGTTTCTAAAATTGAATAATGTTGCTATTTACAGATTGAAGGTAAACTTAACTATCTGGTGTCTGCCAGGCCAACAGCTGTAAATATAAAATTGGCAGCTGATGAGCTTATAAATTTGGCAAATACACTTTGTGCTGAAGACAGTATCTCAGCTGAAATTTTTAAAGAAAGGTTTGTTTTGATAATGTTATCTTTGATTTTTTTGATATTTTGTTTTTATTGTTAATAATTAGTTCTAAATTAAGATTACTGCTGTTTAGAAGACATGGTCTATTATACTTTGGAATTGGTTGTTTACATTATGCATTTGCTAACTATATCTTTTCTTTGTTAATTCAAAAATGGGTGAACACAGTTCCGGTCTCCAGTTTGTATGTGTTCCTTGTACTATGGATCGTAAACATATCATAAAATCCAGAGATCACCTTGAGACCAAAGACCAAAGTCTCAATATAACATATATCTCTTTACGAATGAATCAAAAAAGCCTAGAGTTATTTTTCAAGGCAGAAAAGGATGAGATAGTCATATATTATATGCCTTTTTATCTTATCTCCAATATTTTTTAGAGTAGCAATGTTTGCTGTCATGGCAGAAGATATATTAGGAGATATATTTTCATAATGCTATTGTACACATTAAAACTGGTTCATTTAGAATTATAATTTTTTTCTAAGGCTGTATATTTCAGGTTTATAGGCAGCATAGAGGATATGCTCACTAAAGATATACATGATAACAAAGCAATAGGAAGTTTTGGATGTGAAGCTATATTAAAAAATATAGATGGTGATAGTCCAGTCAGAGTGCTTACACACTGTAATACAGGATCCTTAGCTACAGCCGGATATGGCACTGCTTTAGGAGTTATCAGATCATTACATGCCACTAAAAGATTAGGTAAATATTTTTTGTAGGTATTTTATGCACTTTTTTAATTTATTTTTTAGATGGGTGGATGAGCTCACGGCCCACCCGTTGTTAAATGGTTACCTGAGCCCATAGATATCTACAGTGTAAATGACGCCACCCACTTTGAGATATGAGTTCTAAGGTCCAGTATAGTAACAACGGCTGCCCCACCCTTCAAACCGAAACGCATTACTACTTCATATATAGAAATAGGCAGGGTGGTGGTACCTCTCATGCGGACTCAAGACGTCCTACACGAGTAAATCCTACAATAACTAATGTTATAAAAATTCACAGAGCATGTCTTCTGCACTGAGACAAGGCCATATAATCAAGGAGCAAGACTGACTGCATATGAACTAGTCCACGAGAAAATCCCTTCTACATTAATTGTAGATAGTATGGTCTCTGCTCTTATGCACACCAGGAAAATACATGCAGTCATTGTTGGTGCTGACAGGGTAAGTGAACATGTATTTGTAAGCATGTGGACTTTTCATTTTTCAATGCACTAAGCATACAATAAATAAATCTAGCGTTAGGGATGATGGTCGAATTTCAATTATTGACCGAAGATTAGTAAATATGTTATACATAAATATCTACTGGTAAAAACAACAATTCAATTATTAGTTTAAGTGAATATTGATCGATTGTTAGATAATCAGATTAAATAATAGAAACTTCCACTTCTAGTCAGTAATAGAACCAAAATATTTATACTTATATCATAGTGATTATAACTACCTTGATACTGCTGAATACAAATCTGTAAGTATTATCTTAATACTCCGATGTTTCAACAGAATCAATATTGATCTGAACTCTAATCGAAACTGAATAGATATCCTAGTTTAAGTTCATAATTTTATTTCTGAAAACAGGTTGCTGCTAATGGGGATACAGCAAATAAAATTGGAACGTATCAAATAGCTATTGTAGCAAAATATCATGATGTACCCTTCTACGTAGCGGCTCCGCTCACATCCATAGACATGTCTTTACCATATGGAGAAAAAATTAAAATTGAAGAACGGCCCGATAGGGAAATGACTCATATTGGAGAACATAGAATAGCTGCACCAGGTAATGTATTTTTTTTTTTTTATTATTAAAATATTGTTGGTTTCATGGTTCCATTATCAACAGCAAAACAAAAGGAATGTTGATGTCACAAAATTTCCCATGTCTTAATTATTTATTATGATACAGAATCAAAGGATTAAATTAGCAAAATGGGTGTAGGTTTAAATCGCAACAGAACATTTTATTGGATTCATAAAATAGAAATTCTGGGATATTAACATAAATTTTTTGGCAATCTATAATAATAGGCTCCCGGCCTATCTGCTGTTGTAATATAAGCAAATATATATATATAATAAATATAAGCAACATGTGAGTAAGGGAATGTGAAGTCTCAATTGTACACATTAATGATTTCCATAAGTATAAAATGAAAGCTGTACCTCAATAAACAGGCTTTATATTGAATCTTTTATTTCTACACCACATATACAATAAATTAGAGTTTAAACTATTTCCAGTCTTATCAGTTTTTTTTTCAATTTAGTAAGTTTATACATCTTAGAGTTCATCTATTAATTTACAGGCATAAATTGCTGGAACCCTTCATTTGACGTAACACCGGCATCTCTAATAGCAGGCATCATAACTGAAAAAGGTGTATTTGCTCCTGACAATCTAAAAAGTGTTAAAACCACGTAACGGTAAAAAATACTATAACATAATATATATATAAACGCGAGATTACTTCGTAAAAGTAGTTTTAATTATGCCTTCGACTCGTGAAAACCGAAGAAAATACTATACACGTATATAAGACGTTCCTGTAACCTAAGTGTAATTAATAATTTAAGCTCAAAATCAAATTAACATCTAATGTTGTAAAAGATCCTTAATCAAAGCCAAATTTTATAATAAAGTGATTATCGAAAATTTAAGTCATATTATTTAATTAAATAATAAAACGGCAAGCGCGCCGTGGGCAGAACACGAGCCAGATGGTCAGATCAGTGTGCTTAGTGCGAGTTTTTTAACGTTCTCTCGATAGCGTAAAAATTACTAGAATTTGTATGTTTTTATTGGTGGTAGGACCTCTTGTGAGTCCGCGCGGGTGGGTACCACCGCCCTGCCTATTTCTGCCGTGAAGCAGTAATGCGTTTCGGTTTGAAGGGTGGGGCAGCCGTTGTAACTATACTGAGACCATAGAACTTATATCTCAAGGTGGGTGGCGCATTTACGTTGTGGATGTCTATGGGCTCCAGTAACCACTTAACACCAGGTGAGCTGTGAACTCTTGCTTAATAAAGAAAATAAAAAATAACATAAAAAAAATGCAATTTGGACATTGCCCCTAGCGGCAAACGTAGGCAAATGCTCGAACTCAAAGTTTTTTTTTTTTCGGGTCGGGGATCGAACCTCCTACGAGGTCCCCGCGCTTAAGGGGCGCGCGGGGTATGGTGGACTTCACGATCAGCAAAGTGTTGGGAGCAGATCGCGGGCCCAAGGAATTTTGGGGCCCCCATCGACTAAACGACTCCCCTGCACTCTTACACCCGACGTCCGATCTCCGTCCGGGGTCAAAACCCGGTCAGAGTAGGGGGGTTCCCGTGGTCAACACGACAACCAGACACGCGGCGCCACCCTGAGGACGCCTGACCGACGGGTCGTCGAGGCGATAGTCGACGACCAACGACGTCGGTCTCCGCGGTACGGCGGCCCTACCAGGCCGCCTGGGCGATGCCACTGGTGTTCCGGGATACCCCGCTGGGCTAGAACCAGCCTGCCGGGTCGGAACGCACAGTTGCCAGATGGGGGGGATTCCCTGCAAATTCGGGGGGTTTTTCGACCTTGGGGGGGAAATTCGGGGAGAAAGATTCTTTGGGGGGACATTCGGGGGGGAAAGTTAGTTGGGAGAAATTTCGGAGGTTTTTTGAGTATCAATTTGCAATTACTATTAGAATAATTATAGTCTACTATACTATTCACAGTTCAATATTATAAAGGACAAATTATGCAACCAAATAGCAATAGAAACTGCCGAAGCGGTTCTCAGGATTCGATTTTCACTGCCAAATAGATGCATAAATTTTGTTCCCACATCGGACATGTTAAATATCTTTAACTTCGAAAACGAGTATGCTTTAAATAATAAGAACGAAAGTGAATATGATCGTGATAATTGTTTAGAGATGGTTGAAGTTATAGGGATAGCTTGGTTAAAAAATAAAAGAATCCTTTTGGTTTTTTTTTTCTTCTTTATAATAAGTAAAAACTGTTTTGGGGGTTTTTTCTTCAAAAAGCCTATTTTCGGGGGGTTTTCGAAAAAAGTTGGGGGGAAATTCACACGGTCATCTGGCAACACTGTCGGAACGCGATACACCGCCGACCGGGTTGATACAAGTCTGAGCTAACTTTTACGCTATCGAGAACGTTTAAAAAACTCGCACTGAGCACACTGGTTAAGAAAGCGGTTGGTGATCGTCTATACCGTGCGGTCCGTGCCACCCATGACCGAATACTATGAAACTTCACAGAATGTCGTCGTCGTGGCCTAAAGGATAAGACATCCGGTGCATTCGTATCTAGCGATGCACCAGTGTTCGAATCCCGCAAGCGGGTACCAATTTTTCTAATGAAATATATACTTAACAAATGTTCACGATTGACTGCAACGGTGAAGGAATAACATCTAGTAATAAAAGTTAAACCCGCACAATTCTAATTTTCGTAATTACTGACCCCACTGCTCGTCAACATTCGCAACATCTTGCTTTTTCTTAAAACATGAGGTCAGCGAATGGATCTTTATTATGAGATAGTGGATGAACCACACTAATTCTTTTATTATTTTTCATGAGCTTCAAGTTTTCGGGCAAGCTGATTTTCAGTTCATGAATCAAACTTACAATGAACTCGTTGGAAGTCACTTTATCTTGATTTTCCTATATTTTATCCGTCCTTAATTCCTATGGAACTACATTTCAGTGAAAAGCACAAAACTCTGGCAAAAAAAAGTTTGATCTTGGGGTCAGTTCATATTGAAAACAACCCAGATCTCGTTCATTTAGAAGACTTGGTAGCATATTATGTGTATTATCTATGCTTGATAGTGACAGATTCACTGCCTTTTTTAGTATGTACAACACCAACATCATCGTCAATATCGCCACCATCACCGAGTCAGAATCTATTACATTTTGTGATCATTTATCGTCAAATGATGGAAGTGATTACAAACCACCCAGCCCTGATGCAATAAGCTCTGATTCTGGAAATATTCAATCAAATATTGAAAAAAACTCAACCAGAAAGTTAGAAAAAAAGCTACCAAACGATTGCGAACGGAGGAATCAGAAGGTGAAAAGTATAGTACTAATTACGAAACTCCGAGTCCTAGGGCCTATATGTTTCTGTAGAACATTTTTGTAACATTGCCTTATTTTCGATCTCATTACAGTCTGTTTTTTTTTTAATAATAAATAGTTTTTTAATAATAAATTCAATGAACAGCTATAAATTAACGAGGTATAAAAAATAAAATTTATGTAATATGAAGAAACTATGCGAAACTCCTTTACAATCTTTTTTTAAAACATAATTGTTTTACACGATGTGCCATTAATTTATGGAGAGTAGGGTAAAGAGAACCATCCAGAAAAAGTGAGGTGAATGAAGTTAGCCCCTCAAAAAATTTTTTTTTTCCTATTTTATACTTATTTTCTATTAATTCGTTTGTTCATCATTTGTTCATGATTGTTCACTGTTAATAATTGTTTGTTCTGCAGTTATTTCTTTAAAAAAAATATTTAAAAATATACCTACAAGTTAGCCCCTCTAATGCAATTTTTTATATTTTTTCATCCTTAATGACTCGTAAATATTCATTTTCGATTGTTCTTATATAAAACACGTTTGTTCTCTTTCGAAATTACTCGTTTTTTTTTTAGTTTACTATTTTCATTAGTTGAATAAATGTATGCAAAATATGTGTACTGCGCATGCGTCAACTATAATGCCTAAACTTTCTACGCGGTTTTAATCGTGAAAAAAAAACAAACATAAATCCTGAAGGAGCAATTAATTGGTATACAGTTTCATTAAAAAAATTAAAAAATAAATAAATGAAATAATGTGCATTGGCGTTAAGTTAGACCAAATACATTTTTTCCATCCTCTTACCTATCGTATTAAAATGTTATTTTACTAATGTTAGGAATATAATTTCGACTGTGTAAAAAAGTTATTATAATGTATACCTATATTATCTCTTGAAAGATAAATAATGAACATATTTACTTATTTGTTTATATTACCTATGTGAACTCCCTATCTTTTTTATACCTTCATAACGATAAGTAGGAGGATGGAAAAAATGTATTTGGTCTAACTTAACGCCAATGCACATTATTTCATTTATTTATTTTTTAATTTTTTTAATTAAACTGTATACCAATTAATTGCTCCTTCAGGATTTATATTTGTTTTTTTTTCACGATTAAAACCGCGTAGAAAGTTTAGGCATTATAGTTGACGCATGCGCAGTACACATATTTTGCATACATTTATTCAACTAATAAAAATAGTAAATTAAACAAAAAACGAGTAATTTCGAAAGAGAACAAACGTGTTTTATATAAGAACAATCGAAAATGAATATTTACGAGTCATTAAGGATGAAAAAATATTAAAAATTGCATTAGAGGGGCTAACTTGTAGGTATATTTTTAAATATTTTTTTTAAATAAATAACTGCAGAACAAACAATTATTAACAGTGAACAATCATGAACAAATGATGAACAAACGAATTAATAGAAAATAAGTATAAAATAGGAAAAAAAATTTTTTTTGAGGGGCTAACTTCATTCACCTGAAAAAGTTTCCGTTAAAATCTGCTAAATAAAAGTGGCGCTATAGTAGCAGCCGGGTAAATTTAAAGAAAGGCGCTAAAAGTTATTAAAATAAGATAGAGAAATAAAAAAGGACGAAAGAACTGTAAGCACTACAAATTACTACAAAATCACAAAAACTATTTTATTTAATGATGATAAGAAAATGCAATCGATGTCTACACGTTTTACCACAGTAAAATTTTTAGGTTATATTGGCGAAATTAGTTAGGACTCCGCTTAGAATAATTACACATGTGTAATTATTCTAAGGGACTACGTAAACATGTGAGGTCTTGCATATTATACTGTCACTAACTACTCTAATTATATATAAATATGTTAAAAATAATATATTAATAAATATATTAAATTTCCTAACTCAGCATACTTCAATCGGTTAACAACTGCTCAATTCATATAATACCCTGTGCCTATGCTAGCGCCATTCTGGGGGATTTTTGAACTGTTATGTAGTGCTGAAAGTGAAACACTTTTTCAAGCTTCTACCATATGAGACGGTTCTCCTTACCTCTACCCTCCATACACTAATATTACATAATGTGTATTATCTTTATAAGTGCAATGCAATAATAATTAAGCATGGAATTATCCTTAGGGACATCTTTTTTTTAAGGAATTTTATGACCAGGTAACTAAGACCTTTAGGTCATGTCTTATTTTAATTTATATTCTTATTTATAGGATTATATTTTATACATGATTATTTATGATTTATGGAGTAAAACGAAATGAAATGAAGATGATTAATTTGAGACATTAATCAGCAGGATGATATCAGATGAGAGTTTAAGGAATGACATATAATCTCAGTAAAATGGTGGTCATTTACTAAGATTTTTTCAGTGGACTTTTTGGAGGATCCCGAGAAGTTACGTCCAGCGGCTTTGTTTCATTTTCCCACATTTATGCACTTTCACAGATATTATACGATTAATAAATCACCGTTATTACACATTTAAACCTGACGACTAAATAGACAAAATACAACAAATCACACAACTGCACTCCTCGCGTTCGCGCCAAAAAGTCCTTTAGGGACGTCTTTTTTTTAAGGGATTTTATGACCTGGTAACTGAGATCTTTAAGTCATGTCTTATTTTAATTTATACTCATATTTTTATGAAAAATTATATTATGGAGTGAAATTAAATGAAGATGATTAATTTGAGACATTAATCAACTGGGATGAAGTTAAATGAAATGAGATGAGATGATATGGGATGAAATATAATCTCAGTAAAATGGTGGTCATTTACTGAGATTTTTTCAGTGGACTTTTTGGAGGATCCCGAGAAGTTACGTCCAGCGGCTTTGTTTAATTTTCCCACATTTGTGCACTTTCACAGATATTAAGCAGTTAATATCTGTGAACCACCATTATTACACATTTAAACCCGAAGAAACACTAAATAGACAAAATAAAACAAATCACACAACTTCACTCATCGCGTTCCCGCCAAAAAGTCCTTTAGGGACGTCCTAGTCGATTTTAGTACAGACTATAAACAGTTTTCAACCACATCACTTATCAGTAACGTACCTACCTAATTAACGTGGAATTCGACTCGGCGTGTAAATAATATAGTCTAGTAATGACTTTCGTTTATTATATTGCCAGTTGTTCGATAAATGGATGTTTTGTTCTGAGGATTTACTAAACAGATTAATACGTTTGAGTGATCTCTATTGTGAAACAATTTTAGGGTGCTTCTTTGCCCTCACTTAGTATCACAACACCGCAACCCGTGCGACCCACCGCAAGCCATGTCTTTGAAGGTTCTAGTGTTCAAAAAATACATAAACATGCATTGCGCAACACTCTTAAAGAACTTCAAGAGGAAGGTCTCAGAATGTTTTTTATTCTTAATTTGTGGGGCACGCCGTCAAATTAAAGAGTTCTCGTGAAAATTGTAATAGTCTATGATCTTAATCAAAACTGTTTTCAACAAATATTTTATCTGTGCGATTCTGTGCCTATTTTCCAATATGTCAGGCATCGGGGGAGTCGAATATTTATTTTAATTTGTTTTAATTTTAATGACAGAAGTAGATAAATATGTAATAAATTTAAGTTTTAAAAAAAATGTGGAATTGTTATCCGTTAGCTAAATACATAATACATAATATAGAATAGTTGAATTGTTTCTGTTAAATGCAAATAGTATACGTTTTGTGTTGATATTTATTGTTTCGTGAAGTTGTCTCCCCTCAACAATGGTGTAATGATTTCGATGGTTACAGTAAACGGAAAATAGTGGTGTTTATAAGTTTTAATGTAATGTAAATAAAAAATATTGGTCATACGCGCATGCGTTCATCTCGAAAACAGACAAAGGTTTTGTGTGTGGTTTTGAAAATCAGCTGTATTTTATGTGCAATGAGTTAGCGAATCAAAAAGTGTTAAAAAGTTACAATGTTTAGTGAAATTGGATACATTACATTTCTTCTACTTGCTTTACCATACATTGAAAGTGGTGAGTACATTCTTTTTTACATTCCTGTACAGATCATTTACCACAACAGGCCATTGCCAACTCAATACCTACAAAATTTCATACCTAAAACTCATTAGTAGTAATCTGTTCCTATTTATCATTTGTAATTAAAATTACAACTAATATAAAGTCAAAAACCAAGATTTTTAATTTAGACTCAATATTATCTTATTTTATGCCTCAAAATCCTTCTCAGAAAAATCACAATAATTGTCATTCTCAACAAATCTCTCAAAAAAAGAATGCCAACTCTGAATTTTACCATAATTTTAGTATTAAACTGATGAACTACTACTAGAATATTATTACCTGATTTGAGGAGAAAATGAAAGCTAGAAAAATATATAAATAAAATAAAACTATGACTATATACATTTAAGATTCTGATTTTGAAAAGCCACAAGTAAGTATACTTATTACAATGTGTCTAGTTTAATTCATTTCTATAATACATTTATTTACACCTAGGTTATTAGTTTCTTGTTGTTTTGAAAAAAAGTTCCATATTCAATTGTCCCATAAAAAACAAGCACATTCCATTGTGTTTTCAATAATACTGATTTGAGAACACTGAAGCCTATTGCTTTAAACCCTTGACAATCAACTAACTTTTACTAAAATACTTTCTTCTTTCTATATTTTTAATTAATTTATATTTTATAGACTCTAATAGTATGTTAACAAATTAGTAAAAAAGAACTTATCACATATATTACTTTACAGGAATTTGATTTATGAAACCATATTTGCTGGTATTTTCGTTCTTTGATATTAGCTGAGATGTGAGTAAAAAGAGACAAAGACAAAAAATAATTTAGAATTCTATAAAGTGTTTAAGGTCTTTCAAAGTATTGCTTTGTGTTCAAAACACTCAAAAACACTTACCTTATACTTTTAAAATAGAATGGATAAAATCCCTGAAATGAGTGAATTGTGGGTAGAAAGCTTATCATGTTTGAAAGAAGAAGTATGAAAATCAATTTTAAAGCCTCTATTATAAGGTT
Source organism: Bombyx mandarina (assembly GCF_003987935.1). The sequence goes on along the minus strand of NW_021011488.1, from coordinate 2,435,102 downwards.
TAGGGAAAAATACTACAGATAATACATATATAACTACTGTGATTTACTTTCAACTAAATTCAATTCAATTGTCAATTACCCCTGCAAACTTGGGATTGGGTTGTAAATTTTCCCATCAAATACGACAAGCAATTTTTTATTTCAAGGTTAGTTAGAATATAACATTAATTTAAAATTTTGCACCTTCATAAGAGTTTTTTAACTGTTGCTAACTATTGTGTGATCTTGGTAGGCGAACCTACCTAATGTGAGTGTACCATTCATGGATTTAGATCATACATTTTAAATTACTAAGAATTCAGTCATTATAAGATACAAAACTAAACTTTCTCATACAAGGACTTGCTAAAATGCTCTTCATGTTAAGCCTGAAATCAGTTCTGATTGTAATATCTATCATAAATCTGTGGTCGTAGTTACCTAGATTCGCGTAAAAATATTTGGTGGCCTTATTGATTGTCTAGCAACAATGAATGTACACTGGAATTGATGTTCATTCATCTATCAAAAACTTTTGTTTTAAATTGGATAAATTGCGCAATTTTGTACAATACGATATCTTGCACATTCAAGGGTAATGAGTCATTCCTAGAGCTATGTAATCGAAATTATGAGCTGAAATACCATTTTAGTGGATTGAATTTTTAATTTCAATTATTGCTAAGTTGGGTGGATGAGCTCACAGCCCGCCTGGTGTTAAGTGGTTACTGAAGCCCATAGATATCTACAGCGTACATGCGTCACCCACCTTGAGATATAAGTTTTAAGGTCTGATGTATACTTACAAAGGCTGCCCCACCCTTCAAACCGGAACGCATTACTGCTTCACGGCAGAAATAGGCAGGGTGGTAGTACCTGTGCGGGCTCACCAGAGGTCCTACCACCAGTAATTATGCAAATTATAATTTTGCGGGTTTGATTAATGATAATTTGATACATGTAAAAAATAAAGTTTGATTTTTGTATATGAGTTTGTTTGTTATTATATTGAACTTAGAATGAAACACTGTACTTAAGACACCATAACCTTGGTACATATATTATAGTGTAAAGTAAAAATTGGAAAATAATCAACAAAAAAAGATCCATAAAGATTCTTTAATTAAAATATATTTCCAAGATGTTTGGAAATCACAAAAAATTAAACAATAAAAAAAATCAAATGACACTAATTATGTATTTACATTGATTTATGTTGAGAATATCAAAATTACCAACATTAATTAAGAAAGAAACCCAAGAAGCCTTGAAAATGGTTATACTGAGACTCCTATAGGTCACAATTTTACCATTTCGTAGAAGAATAAGGTTGTTTGGCCAACGAATGAGTCACGATTATGTATTGCTCTGTGTTGATAGCGATCCGACCGATTTTTGATAACTCAGCACGATCGTTAAATTTTAATTTGCTCAGGATCACGCTACGGGAGTCATATTATAATAACACGGCTCCTCTGGCACGTTGTCCCGCTCAGACCTGAAGCACTGCGTTCACCATCACCCCCCACCCGTCACACAGACACTGTATGTAAACCTGAAATGCCTTCAGTCGGATTACCCATAGACACAGCCCACTGAATTTCTCGCCGGATCTTCTCAATGGGTCGCGTTTCCGATCCGGTGGTAGATTCTGCAAGGCACTACTCTTGCTAAGGCCAGGGTTAGCAACTTGAGCCCCGTGAGCTCACCTACACGTCAAGGAGAAGCTGAGATAGCCTCGCTAGGCTATCAGCATAGGTAAGGAAAAAAAAAGTCGGATCATCTAAATTAGATTCTTACGAAATCGTTAATGATGAACGGCCGATAGTTTGACTATTATGTTTCAAAAAGATGGCAAGCCTGAGCGCAATTGCCAATACATTCCTACGCGAATATATAATAGTTAAACGCCGCAATCCTATTCAGGTTTTCTATATCTTCCATAATTCATTTAAAAATACGTAACGTAAAATATAATTCGCTCCTAAACCGATTGTGATACCATTAATGTTACAATAGCTGAAGAAGTGAGTAGTTTAATGGAATCGATGTTTTTCATAAAATTAGCTGCAGGCACAGCAAAACATTATCCTATTTTACTAGTAACATATAAAAACAAACATTTAATTACATTTAGCAACAAAAAAAATTTTCTTCAATACGATAGACAGTCGTTTTCAGGGCCCTTCTGAGCAGGAACCAAACATTTCCTTGCATTTATCAAGTTCATTGTTTTTTTTTTCCAAACGGATATAGGCCCTTCTGAGCAGGAACCTATAGACGTAACGATGTAAATGCCCCAGAGCATGCCCGGCGTGAGGTCGAAGTTATAATTGCATTAGAACAACGGCTTCGCTACCCTTGAAAGTGGAACGCATAATTTTCTTTTGCGACACAAATAGACAGGATTCTGAACAAATCAGTGATCAAGACGCGGATTCGGATGGCGAAATAGAATTAATACTCAGGGAAGCAGGTCCCGTATCTCGATTTTATGAGACTATTATCATAAATCATGTACGCGTCTCTTCATGGATTATCAGATCTATTAGCAACGTATTAAAATCTGCATCTTTGTATACGTTTCATGTTTATTTTGTAAGTTCAATTGCAAAATACGAAAACAACAACTGTTAGAAATTGTAATACAAATTTGCGTAATTAATGGTGGTACCTCTTGTGAGTCCACGCGGGTAGGTACCACCGCCCTGTCTATTTCTGCCCTGAAGCAGTAATGCGTTTCGGTTCGAAGGGTTGGGCAGCCGTTGTAACTATACTGAGACCTAAGAACTTATATCTCGAGGTGGTTGGCGCCTTTACGTTGTAGATGTCTATGGGCTCCGGTAACCACTTAACACCAGGTGGGTTGTAAGCTCGTCCACCCATCTAAGCAATAAATAAAAATAAAAACCTGACTTCATGCATTATCGACAATCGTATTGCATGTAGAATGGATGATACAACAGTTGAAAGGAAACCATTATGGATTTACTGGTCGATTGTATAACTCCAACGTAAATGTGTGCGTATGAATGCATAATGTAATTAAATGTTAGCGACAAATCATCAAGGAAAAAACTTAGTCTTGTTAATGACAATGCTGAGAAGTGAGCCAGTGATTACAGGAAAAGAAGAACGGATTCTTAATATCTTATAGCGACCACTGCACTTATTAGCTGATACAAATAAATAAAATTGAAGTGCCCCTATGAGTTGGCATTAAATGTCATTCATATCACAAATTTCCCGTTGAATAAAACCAAAACATGCATTTCCATGCTTTATTTTAAAATTTGATCGAACTAATCTTCGAAACGGCAAGATCGCTTCCAACGAGACTTTTTTTTGGCAGGCTTGTAAGAGAATGATCTAATTTTGTTTTAAATTTCGATTAAACACTTATTAAGGAATAGTTTTATAGCAACTGCTTAAAAGTTTTTAGTAACGAATTTAACTTAAGTGTCAACCCGGTTACATCTAGTATAATATAGTTCCTGTGTAATACCGTTGTTTACGACCTGGTAGGCGTTGTTGCATTCAGGTAAATTTGATTTATCCCTGTCGTGTCCTAGTTACGCAATGCCCACGTTGTCGGAGCGAGAGCCGCCTGTAATCGTGTGAAAAAAGCTAACGGCCTCGTCATTGCGGGAGGAAATAGCGTTCATTTATGTACGCCTATCTGCGTACCCTCAGGAACAATCTTATGAAGACACGCAGATAATAATAATATAGAAGGTGCTAAATTTATTCCGGATAGCGTTTCTTTGTAAATGTTTATTTTAACGACTCGTGTAACATTAAGTAAAAATCGTAACGCGTTGACGGCTTTATTGGCAGTTATAAAAGCATACATTTATATTCTATTCATAAGTTATTAAAGCCTTTCTTTTTAGTATACTAAATATACGAATTATAAATGTGATGAATCCTACAATAAAGAAACAGCTTCGTCATAATGCTAAGTTCGCATTTTATAAATACATTATCGCTAATACGATTTCTTCACGGGCAAAAAATCCTCGCCCGTTGCCAGTTCTGCTTACTTTACCTACTATCTTCGCTTGTTCTCTTATCGTGATTAACCCTTTACCAGATTGCGAGTCCTTGCAGTTCGTTCCATATATTTGTATACTTGTGACAGATAGTACAATAAAGTCGCGAAATGTACATAATTATATTCCAAAAGACAAAAACAAACATTAGATGAAACATCAGCTGTAGTTAAGTTACCGGTCATGACTATTCGTTATTTTGTGTCTAAATTATTATTTTGCCAAGCTTTCTGATTTCTCAGTAACGTGATGCGGAACGAAAAGCGAAATGTTTTCGAGAGGTAAACACAAAAATCTAATATCTGTGCGGTAGGTAGGTTTCATCTTCGGAGTGCACAGCAGGTTGTGTGATTGATGGTGACAAATCATTTCGATTTTCACAAAACTAACTGTGGTGATACATTTAGAGTTCATCCATAAGACCTGGAGCCACCGCGGTCATCCACAGCGCGTTTCCAGAGATCTTTTTTGCCATGTAACATCCGGCTTTGGAATGAGCTTCCCTCCACGGTGTTTCCCGAGCGCTATGACATGTCCTTCGTCAAACGAGGCTTGTGGAGAGTATTAAGCGGTAGGCAGCGGCTTGGCTCTGCCCCTGGCATTGCTGAAGTCCATGGGCGAGGGTAACCACTCTCCATCAGGTGGGCAGCATATTCGTCTGCCTACAAGGGCAATAAAAAAAATTAAAAAAAAAAAAATTTCTTGAATCTAACTAACGCATAAGTACATTGATAATTTCCGATAATATCTAAGACCCAATGCACAATTAATTCCTTGTCTTGTCAGCAAACTGGTTATTTACAATTATGGATATCCGTAATTTGTTTGTCATGGTCAGACTTGAAGTTATGTGCGAAAAACATTCTATTTCCCTTTCTAATCTGTAGAACACATCATATGAAATACCAATATCTTGAACATGAATAACGGAAATAATTTAATAACAGTATATACGAAAAAATACAAATTTGGATACAAAATTCAAGTATTCTCTGTAAAATGAATACCTACTACTCTTTATAAAATACATGAATTTGTTAGCGTGAAAATGCACTCAAGGCAACGCGTCTATTTTAGAACATAATATCAAAATCATTCAAAATGGGTCGAACGGCAAACCACGAGATCGGTCCGAGACGGTGAGTTCAGCGAGGTGACGCATCGGGACAACGAGCGAGTTGTGACGAGTTGGTTCGTTGAACCGAGGCCACGAACGTGACGTATGTGTGTGTCACTTAAAACATTGTTCGCGCCCGCGTCCGTCGTGGCGGCGTCGCTTCGAACTACCAGTTGCTAGTTAATTGTTACATGTAGGTATTAAGCTACTACTACTATACATTCGCACGATACATTTCCGACTCCTGTCAATGTATGAAAATGAGAAACACATTTTATTTTACCACTATTAATATGTATTAATTGGTCCGGGCCAGTGTTTTAAGCCTCCATTCGACGGTACATTTGTTTTTTTTTAAATATGAAATTGATAAAATTAATATAGTAGAAATGGTGTAAGTATACAAATTGTATAGATTTTATGGATATTAAAAGATCAACGATAAGAGCCTATTTTTATAATAAACAGTTACATCAAAATAATATTGAATGTAAGTGTACAGCGCGACATGATTGGCAAAGAAAGTATGTAACAGATTGCTGTTTATAATAAATACTCCCATTATTAGCATTAACAGAAGAGGCGAGTTAGGGTTTTTTGTGCTATGCGGACGCTAAAAATATATCCTCTGAATTGAAATACAGTTGTATCATTATTTGCAGGAACTAGCTAACGATCTCTGCAGTTGAGTTACGATTGTAACAAGCTCGTAAAAATATAGTGATAGGTAGGATTTCTGTGACTTGTTCTCTTTGACCGACTCGGCTTAGTAAAGCAATAAAAACCAGCCTGCATACACACGTGTTTGCTATGCTGTGTTTTTAATAGATTGCACTGAAAATGTGTACACAAAATTATGTCGTTTTCAGGGTTTTACGAAACAAAGACGTCAACGGTTCTTTTAGTGGAATTAGAAGTTAGATATAATACAGCAATTGGAATTATCTGACTATTTAACGTACAACTAACTTTTTTGTCATCGCCAGCTGCTTTGTTAGCAGACGTAAAATAGAACGTCCTTTACAAATATACGTAGGTCCAACCAAGAGAATGCCTTGAAGGTTTCTGAAATGATCATTTTGAATTTAAATAGTGCAGCGAATATATTTTTTCTTTTTTTTTTTAATTGTTTCTCGTATTGCACGTTTTTGAACATCTGATAAAAAAATGCATGTTTGTTCTGAATGCAAATAAAGCAGTCGTTACGGCTTTAGGTCTATTCAATTTGTCTTACCTTGTAATAAACTCGCTGACCCCAATGTCCTTGTAATTAACTCTCCTAATACCAGTACAATTAGAAGCTGGCGTTACAATACGCTTTAGACTCTCATGATCGTTTGCTCTCTGTACACTCTTAAATACGAATAAAATAGAAGTACTAATGTCAGTTTCAGAATTCTGAATTCGTTATGTAATGATTTTTCATCACGAAATAAATGCAAGGAAAGCTTTGCCACGGGGTATATCATAAAAAACCCTAGAATATAGTATTTTGTTTCGAATAAAGAATAACTGTTTTGGTATCATAGTGAGAACAGTGCCATTGTCTGATAAAAATAATTCCATTATAGATTTACAACAAGCTTATGTGAATTTACTTTGACTGAAGCAAATATTTAACCTGATAATTTTTGTTTATATAGCAGATTCCAAAATCGTAAGCAAGCTTGATTTTACCTATCTTTTGTTTTATTTAAATTTAGACATTAAACCAATCTCCTTGTTACCTTTTTAAACATTAATATTTATGCGTCAAGGTAACACAATGTAGTTTTAGTATCATAGGGCAATTAAAAAAAGTATAATTAATAACGATCAATTGTATGCTGATTAAAAAAAACTACCTTCAGTTTTCATTTATTTTAAATTAGCCTGGCATTAATTCGGGCTCATTTTTCACTTAAAAGACAAAGGCAAAGTCACCAAATGAACAACAATGGTATTTATGTGAATACTAAAATTCAAGCAATTCATTTTTAATTTCAGTCAAGTTCAAATTACCGACCGATATATTATACCGTATGTTCGTCTGCCTACAAGGGCTATAAAAAAAAAAAAAAACTTCAATGTGATGGTTGAAAAATCTGTCCGGAGACTTATTACTTCGTAAAAGTGTATACATAATATTACATAATTCAATCGAGCATTTAATTTAATCGACTATCTTATTTACGTTACTGGGAGTAGGGTAGAGCATACTTTACCCATGAACATAATCCACTGGGTTTCTCGCCGGATCTTCTCAGTGGGTCCGGGTTCCGATCCGGTGATAGATTCTGCGAAGCTCTGTTCTTGCTAAAGTCAATGTTAGCAAACTTACAAGTTTAGTTCGTGAGCTCGCCAGTCACTTAGACTTCCAAAGATTAGGTAGGAAAAAAGTATACTTTATTATGGACCAAAATATAATTTACTTGGAAATTAATCGATAGTCAGGTCTAATTTCTTCAATAGGCGACATACTAAAAAAATGCAGTAAAGCGCTTATCGGAGATCATAGACACCACAACGTGATTACTTCGCAGTACAAATAGGTATGATGGTGGTGGTGTCTACCAGTACGGACTCACAATAAGCTCTAGAATCGATGAATGAAATTAACATTTATCAATAATCAATAACTTTCCACTAGAACCATACGAAAGCAAATTATTTTAAATCATGTATTGCTGACATGCAAAATCATGTGACTGGCGTGAATAGCTAATATTTTTGAATACGTTTTAGTACTTACTAGGTGTGCTCGCGGTTACACCATACTTATGTCATATGATTTTTTTTTCACCTTTAAAACATATACGAGTCATCAGCTGTACGGTACGGCTTGGCTTTATCCTACGGTGGCTACTCAGAATCAAGGGAGCTGTGTGCTCGTCGGCATTCCAAGGTAATGAAAACCTTCATGGAATAAATAACCTGCACATAATTTTCCTTCATTAAATATTTTCTTCAAAGATAAAACATATACCGTTGGTGTTAACAGAATCAAAATTAAGAGCTTGCATGATTATAATACGTTTAATTACATCCTGTTTATATTAAACTGAAGGCTTAAGCTACTTATGTAGATGAATTTAGGTTTGTTCGTTTCTTTTTATATAATATTTTGCTTTGACTAGATGAATAGTGTAGGCGAATATAAGGTATATTAAAAAATGAATACTGTTAAGTATATCAATTATACAGTGTTGTATCTTTAATAACACTATTATATTATTATAGTAATTAATGATTACATATTTACTAGTAATCATCATATTGAAAGATTTTTATGAAATATTGCACGTATTATAATTTCGAATAAATTTCCGAGCGTTCCCCGTGCCCTTGGCATAATGTCCACAAGAGATGTTGAGCCTGAGACTTAGCTCTTATACACACAAAAACGCAATAAAAATCACAAAAATCACACAATCCAAACATAAATAAAATAAAAACAATTTCAATAAAAAATTATAATTTTTAAATGTGAATGATTAAATGCCAATTTCAGATTAAGAGATGATAAATTTCACGGCAGTCTATAGATATTACTGTTCTCGTCAATTCTGTCGTAAACCCATAGTACAATCAGACTTTTCTATTTTGAGGGTAGTCCTCATTATACAGCACTCTGCATTTCGAATTTGGTAGTAGAACGCATAACTTTGATTGGTGCATTCAGGTAATCGTCTGTAGCTGCCAATAAAATTATTCAATAGATCGAGATATTCAACAGCTCTGCACGAAACTGTACACTATGTAATGAAATGACTAAGTAATTCCGTTTAGGTCGAGGCTCTTGCCTGTTATTAGCCACAAAAAAAATCGGTTACGCAGAACTGCTTAACTGTGAGGTGAGGTTTTAAATTGTGCTTCAACCTTGGAGGTCGGTCACGCTTCGTTGAGCATGACGCGGCAGACCCACAGTCTGCAGTCGATATCTTCGATCCATTATGAAAACTTATAAATTGTAATATCAATTCAGGACAAAATATCTTTCCTTGTAGCCCAAATTAAAATAGAGCGAGCTTAACTTAAAAAGAGGTAATTAAATTTAAGTAAAAACGATATAGGTCAAACGTTTTCTGAAATAAAAACAATTTATGAATGAAACAGTAGACAGCTAGCTTATGTAAAATAATCAATAATATTTATCATACAACTTTATTGGGCACGAGTTCAATAACCTCTAAAGTCTGGCAAGCGCTACAGTACAACATCCTTGTGATCAACATCTAAACTCACTAAAATTATGTACCAGCGTAGGCGTTATTTATGTCGATAATAACATAAGTTTGGTAATGTTAAATATTGATAAAAGCGCACAGAGCTAACCAGGAATGCGGTTGTTATCGTGACTCGAAAATATATTACTATTTTACTATAAATGAAATAGTTTTATAATAGTTAACATCGAAAATATGTAGTAATAAGTTTATGGTATGTATATTTAAGATTGAACTGGCAAACATAACCTGTTACTCTATAAACTTATTTAGAACTATCTACATATTATGCTTCTGTGCTTAATACTTCGTATTTATTTCAAACCGGTCCCAATTCGACCCCATTCCTTTCATCCGTAATGTGGTTTAATACATGATAAAATACTTGGTTAATTTATTTTAAACGTAATGATAGATTAGCGTCTTTATCATAATAATTCAAACGTCCGAGCGAACTATCGCGGATATATTGATTAATAATACATACGGCATGTAAAAGCCCAACAATCTAGGGCTATTAACGGTCTCGAATGGCGACTAATTGTAAAGTCGTGGCAGTGAGCCAGTTGTAAAACAGAGTCATAATATTCCATAGACGTAATATAAAAAGGAATAACGTGTGGAATACGCACAATTTAAAGTTCGTGGTTTTGATGAAGCTCGTCTCTAAGCAGCTTAAATTTAGGTTCTTACAAACAAGAGTAGGATGGTATGGCATTAGTACTAATAATAAAACCTATCAAAATGGATGGAAAATACTCAGAATTATGGGAGAGACTTCTCGAATACACGAAATAATATTACAATCTAGTTACTATACCGGTAATACATCGGTTCCGATTTGTAAAATAGGCTAAACGTAACGCATGAACGCTCTAGAAACTACATAAAATACGAAATGCGGCCTCTACTATAATATTGGGTTATAATGGCTATATGGAATCCTTCAAAAAATAAAACGCGAGTTTTTTTTTATTTATTGCTGAGATTGGTGGACGAGCTCACAGCCCACCTGGTGTTAAGTGGTTACTGGAGCCCATAGACATCCACAACGTAAATGCGCCACCCACCTTGAGATACAAGTTCTAAGGTTTCAAGTATCTACTCTTCGACACCATTAAAAATATATATATGTCATAAGCTTCATTTCACTGGTTTTATTACGTCTATGCAACGTGTCTGCCTGGTCAGACGTTACTGAGGCGCAGTCGGCTGCCGGATAACGTCACTCAGATTACACGAGCTGAATGTAGCTGAATGATCACTGACGGGACAAAACTAAATTATGACTCATGACCGTCTAAGCTCGACAACGCTGAGTTTTATTTATTTAAGCACAAATAAAACTCATATTGATGATTTTGCTTTTTTGTTAAATTTTAATTAATTTTTAATTGTTTTCTTGCCAAGTCGTAGCGAAGACATTTAGTAACTTCTTGACGAAACTACCCTTTTGTTCTATTTACACGAATTTTCTTTCAGACTCATTTTATTTTATTACTATAACTGTTATTAAACTTAAAATTGCAATAACATTAAGTGAACGTGTAATAAACTACACGTTTATAATTTTAAAAATATTACACACAAAATGTTAAAATATATGGAAAAACTGGGCCTCTGGGTCTGCGGAGGGACTTCGGTTCCCTCTGTATTTTGTACCGTATGTTCCATGGGGAGTGCTCTGAGGAATTGTTCGAGATGATACCAGCATCTCGTTTTTACCATCGCACCGCCCGCCACCGAAGTAGAGTTCATGCATACTACCTGGAGCCACTGCGGTCATCCACAGTGCGTTTCCAGAGATCTTTTTTGCCACGTACCATCCGGCTATGGAATGAGCTCCCCTCCACGGTGTTTCCCGAGCGCTATGACATGTCCTTCTTCAAACGAGGCTTATGGAGAGTATTAAGCGGTAGGCAGCGCCTTGGCTCTGCCCCTGGCATTGCTGAAGTCCATGGGCGACGGTAACCACTCACCATCAGGTGGGCCGTATGCCCGTCTGCCTACAAAGGCAATAAAAAAAAAAACAAAAAACTGGAATGGCTTTTCAAAATATCGACGTTCTTACTTGTTTACATTCAGTTCAGTGTAGTCATTGACAGCTTCATCAAGGAAATGAACTCGTCAATCCAGTAATCAGTATCGTTTCATGAATAAGACATGTAAACCGGTGATGGGTGATTTTTCCCTGTTACGTTTATAATAAATCGTAACTTAATCACCCTAATTTGATTAATTATTTATTACTCAAGACTTGATCGTTTATTGACATGGACATTCAACAAGTATGTAAGTATATAAAATATTTGAACTTCAAAATAAACCATTTAAAAGTCAATTTAATTTCGTTGAAGTATATTTCATTTTGAATTGACAATTTTCATCAATCGCGGCTCGTCCAATTTTTGTGTCAACCAAAATTTGATTGATACCTAGCAGTTATTGGCCATTGTGTGTTCGAATTGCGACAATCTGGGTGATAAATTACTAAATTTGGGCCGTATTAGCCAAAAACAATATGAAGTAATTGTGCTTTCCTGAACTAAGCTACATCAAAAATCTAATTGGAAACTAACAGAATGCTGTACATGACTTTTGCTTTATAACATGAACATCCACTGTCAGTTGGAAAGATGGGTCGTTGACCCCTCGGTATTGCTACCGTCCGCTTAGGCGGGCGGCGCGTCGTTGGGCACTCTGCAAACATAAACAAATGTCTGCGCGCCGGATAGTTCACTGCAAATGTTGAATAATTAAATTGTCTCCTTCCATACGTATAAGTAATTTTGATAGAGAATTATCCACTTAGATAAACAAAAAAGAAAAAAGGTAGTTAAAACTAAAAATAATAAATTAAAATAAAATGAAAATAAAAAAAAGATCTACAGAATTATTTCGGCATACGACCATTAATAATTCGATAAAGGCATAATAATTAACAATACAATTAAATACAATGTTATTTAGAGTAAAGAGACAAAGCACTTTGTAGCTGTTAGGAAGCTCGATTTTCTCGTATGAGAAAACTAATACAACTGTTAAATCGAAAAAACCCACGATTAGTTAAACAAGTTTTCACTTCTCAACTGTAACGGAGGTTTAAGTGATTGTGCTGTGTTTTCAACTTAATTGACTTTGACAAACCAAAAAAATCTCTCTTGCTAAAGACGTGACCCAAGAAATGAAAGCATCTCATAATTGTGCACACACATCCCTTCAGGCTTAAAAACGAAGACTTAAAATTTTCAAGCTTTGGAATGTGCTTGTATTTTATAACAGTGCAGTTGTAATTGGGTCAGTAGAATACGTTACGTGACGTGAACACTACACCTATGTTACAATGTATAAAAAACATGTTTTGTCGATTTATTTGTATCGGTCATGCTAAAGATTACTAGTTGAGTGAGTTTGGAGCTCGGTTTATCGAAAACCGCTACTATAAATTTTATTATACTTATAGAAAAAAAAAAGATGTTTCTAATGTACATGTTGTAAAGAGCGTTTGTTTTAATTGAAATTATCATTATAATTTGGCGTAGTGCTTGAGGGAAAAATCATAAGACACACAGATCAGATAAGATGTTCTACGTACCTACTCGTATCCAGCGATGCGACTCCGGTCATCATTCTGGTCGAACTCGTCGCTTGCGACGAAGGGCTCGACGAGTAAATTAACCCACAGACATAGCCCACTGAGTTTCTTGCTGGATCTTCTCAGTTGGTCGCGTTTTCGATCCGGTGGTAGATTCTGCGAAGCATGGCTCTTGTTAGGGGGTTCGTGTTAGCAACGTCGTCAGGTTTGAGCACCGTGAGCTCACCTAGTAGTTAAGGTTACGCTGAAATAGCCTCTCAAGGCTATCAGCATAGGTAGGACTAAAAAAAAAAGATGCGACTATGCCAGTATTAAATTCCCGCAAGCAGATATATGTATATATTTATTTCTTATACACTAGTGTGAATGAGTGGATAAGTTCCCCGAGAATAACATCTAATAAAAAACCAAAACCTACAAAAAATAAATTTCCGAATAGCCCGTAAAAAATGTGTTTGTTGGTGATAGGTCGTATTGTAAGCCCTCATCGGTACCTGCCTATTTCTGTCATGAAGCAGTCATGCGTACCGGATTGAAGGGCGGGACAGCCGTTATACATACTGTGCAGTTGAAACTACGAATTCATGTTCACATTGTGACATCTGTGGGCTCCGGTAACACCAGGTGGGCCGTGAGCTCGTTCACCCGTATGTGCAATAAAAAAGTATACTAATTACTTGCCTCGAAAGTCGGCCTTGATTACTTATAAAGATAGTGTTTAATATTATGCTGCATTTTGTTTAAAGTCTAGTGACCGTATTGTAAAGGATATTTTACAGAAATCTACATTTAAATAGGATTTTATTCTTTTTTCAAATTCGCCCATACAGGCTAAAATATTGAAGATATATCGGTACTATTTAAGATGAAATTGAACAGAATCAAATGATTTTTTTAATGAAATTAAATGAGGTGAGATAAGGTCGTATCGTAATGATAACTTATGAATAAGATCCAATGAAATGACCTCTCAGTAAAATGGTGGGAATTTACTCAGAGTTCAGTGGACTTTTTTGAAGAACCTTTGAATCAATTTGAAATGGTCTTGATTCATTTTCCCACACTTGTGAATTTTTACTGACGCTAAATGGTTAATAAGCCATCACACCACACGCTTAAAACACTAAATTGAAAAACTTAATACCTCGCGTTACCGCCCAAAAGTCTCAGGCAAAGACAAAACCATTCATAAATTTATTTAACTGTGTTTGTTCAACAATTTTTATTATTTGCTGATTAGTATCTATTGACGAACTTAAGTATTACATAGTTAAGAATTTTGGAAATAGTCGCTTTTTTAAGTTTATAATCAATCGTAATTCTTAGGTGTCTACGGTCCAATTTCGATTATTGACTATCTACTATCACTATTATCAACGTCTTAATTTTGTTAAAACTACTTTAAAACGAACCATATTTTGTTCAATACAATCAAACATCTTTTTGGTATATTGCTTCTTTTGTTAAGGCTGCAATCTCTTATGAATCAATGTTCAGTTCATTCGCGAATATTTTTTACTGTCCAACTAAGGCAATTAGCTTAACAGAGAAACGTCTCTTGTAGAGAGCTCTGAAGTAAGTCTTTCATCCGCTGAAACTAAACCTCTCTACTGTATTACAAACTTTTGTGTTAATGACGTGTGCACAAATATTATGTAGCTTTCACACTTTGTATGAAAACAGGCTTTCGAAAACAGACCAAAGCTAAATGAGAAATCGACTTAAATAATTATAGGTACAAATTTTCATTGAAGCATCAATTGAAATTTGCGTGAAACATGCCTCGTAATTAATAAATGGTAACGAAGTAAAGTTGGAACATTAAACATTTCGTACTAAAATCTTGAGTTAAGATACTTTATGATTGAGTAGTTTTTAAATAAACACGTCTAACATCACACAACACCATTAACGTGTTTCATTCATAATCAAGTAAGCTTAGATTGAAATTTAAATAACAAACAACACGATGTTTATTTGGTATCATTGGAATCTATAGGAATCCAATTCTGTACACAGCTCATCAATTAGTCTGTAACGGCAGCCGGTTTCCAACATTGTTTATACTTGCTGTTTAATTAAGCAAGCCTAATATTTAATCTGTATCGGTGTATGCACTGACCGGATTGATTGTTCTACTCTGAATCTTTTGTACTACATAATATGTGAGATGTCCATACAAAATGGTTAAATACGTAATGTACGAATGTAAACTTCTACATTCACTGATGCTAGACAAAATACTTGAAGTTAATCGGTATCAAATGGATCCACTTCTGTAATACCTATCATGTACTTATGTTTGTTTGGAAAGCGTGTACCGACCGACGTAACCGGTCGCTAAGTAATTGGTCCCTTCCCTTGGGTATTCCTTCGCTCCATCTTGTTTTGTGCTGTTAACGAAAGCACTTTCTGTTTGCCGCCAACTAATTAGATTTCTCTATCTCCTTACCATTTGATTAACATCCTTTTAAATGAATTAACTCAGGTTGTGAGTAATCGCCTAGTATTTTTCTGTAGGATTTCAGATTTTGGTTTCAGAATTTATTTGTTTAGGTATTTGTATTCATTAAGATTGTTAATTTCTTCATTGAAACTTCTAAAATAAACAGATAGGAAGTTTCATTAATCCAAGAATAATTAATTTAAATAATGTTAATGTAATTAACTATCATATTTTTTGTTTGGTGATTACTAAAATTAAGTATACAATATTTTTAAACACCAAGAACCGTACTTGAGCCGAAATTCATGTAGTACTCGTTTTCCTATTATACCAATTTTATGATTGCATCCAGAACATTTGAGGGGTGCTCCTGTCCCACTGACCCAGTGACACGGCGGCTAAAGCAGAAACCGCCGCTCTGTAAGGTTGAACAAATAAACGTGAGCGTGTAAATATTCCACTCAAACATCCAGGCTGCAAGCCGTTCGAGTGTGCGGGTAATAATAAATTTGCTGACCGATTCAGATGTTAAAGAAAATTGGTCGTTATTAATCAGTCATTAGGTACATTGAAACTTCTTGAATCCGGATAGTTTTCCTTTTATAAGGGCTGTTCACATCCCACATCTAATGCCGGTCAGCTTCACCAAAATGAGTATAGTTTATTTTTTGGTTAAATTCTCTGTATTGCTTCGTAAACAAATAATAGCATAACCATACGGTGCCTTTCCATATTTGCATGTGTAATGGTGAATACTTAATGTATAAATAGATAACAATGACTTTAATACTATTGTTTCTTGAAATTAAATGGTTCTTCATATAAAAACAATAGATGAACAAAATAAAAATACGAACAACTATAACAGAGACAGTCCACGTCGCGTCGCCTGTTTTAAATTAAAAACAAATTATACCATACTATACTTGAGACCTTAGAACTTATACCTCAAGATGGGTGGCGCATTTACGTTTTAGATGTCTATGGGCTCCAACAACCACTTAACACCAGGTGGGCTGTGAGCTTGTCCACCCATCTAAGCAATAAAAAAAAATCCGACATTATAGCGTTGTGTGGTATATGTTACAACAAAAGTCGTCACTCAATGGAAAGCGATGATTAGACATAGCTCTATCTCACAAGCGGTACAACGTGATTATATAATTTGAATCGCAACGGGTATGACTCATAGTCGACACGGCTTAAATGATGAACAATATTACTTACTAAGCTCTTACCAACACCACATAACTGCAAGAAGTAGTAAATAGAACGGTCGAGATGATTTGCCTACACGCCGTAAATCCCAACGCATATATGGTGGCTATAAACTAAACTGTTGAAAAAAACATTTTTAAGTAACAAAATCAGACATACACCAAATCTTATTAGTTCAATATGTACCTAGTCAGGTCATAAGTATTGTCACACAGTAAAAACTTTTCTTTTAAAATGCTGGCCACATAAAAGTTTATTGAATTCGAATTTCGAATTGTTCATGAAAATAAAAATGTATAATTTTAGAATTTTAGTCATTTTTAAATATGGAGTGGACGCTTAAAGAAGACCGTGTTGCAGTTATTGCGTTGCATCGTTGCGGTTACGCGCCAATTTAATTTTTTAACATACTGAAAAATTTGAATATAACCAAAAGATTCGTTTATCGTACCATCAAACGATACAATGAAGACTCTAGTGTAGATGACAGGTCAAGTAGTGGTCGCCCTCGGTCTGTTAGGACTCCAGCAGTGATAAAAGCTGTGAAGGTGCGAATTCAAAGAAATCCCAAACGCAAGCAGAAACTGTTGGCCCTTCAGATGGGGTTAAGCAGAACCACGGTGAAAAGGGTGTTAAATGAAGACTTAGGGCTTCGGGCATATCGAAGAAAAACAGAACATCGTTTGAATGCTCATCTAATGGACCTGAGACTGAAGAGATGCCGCGCTTTGTTGAAGCGGTACGCGGGAAAAAAACATCGGGAAATTCTTTTTTCGGATGAAAAATTTTTTACCGTAGAAGAGAGCTACAACAAACAAAATGATAAGGTGTACGCACACAGTAGTGAAGAAGCGAACAACCGTATTCCGCGTGTCCAACGAGGTCATTTTCCATCCTCGCTCATGGTATGGTTGGGAGTTTCTTATTGGAGCTTAACAGAAGTACATTTTTGTGAGAAAGGTGTAAAAACGAATGCAGTTGTGTATCAAAATACAGTCCTGACGAACCTTGTGGAACCTGTTTCTCATACCATGTTCAATAACAGGCACTGGGTATTCCAACAAGATTCGGCGCTAGCTCATAGAGCGAAGAGCACACAAGACTGGCTGGCGGCGCGTGAAATCGACTTCATCCGGCACGAAGACTGGCCCTCCTCCAGTCCAGATTTGAATCCGTTAGATTACAAGATATGGCAACACTTGGAGGAAAAGGCGTGCTCAAAGCCTCATCCCAATTTGGAGTCACTCAAGACATCCTTGATTAAGGCAGCCGCTGATATTGACATGGACCTCGTTCGTGCTGCGATAGACGACTGGTCGCGCAGATTGAAGGCCTGTATTCAAAATCACGGAGGTCATTTTGAATAAACTTTAGTGTCATAAGAATCTATGTTTTGTTAAGTTCATTTTCGTATATGAATGGTTACATAATGAATAAACTTGTTTCAATTATTTTACATTAAACATGTGACAGAATTTATGACCTGACTAGGTATAATCGCTCCATCAGATCCAATAACTGTTGCACTAGACGCATTGAGTTCTAACACTAGGACTTAGTTAGGGACCTCGGTAACCGAACTAGTCGAACTCGGCCAAGACTTCGACGTGCAACCTAACCCATGCATCAGCTCGCTAAGTTTCTCACCGGATCCGACTCGGTAGTAGATTCATTTGCGAATCCCACCCCTCATGGCTGAGTCTTTGCTCGCTTACCTGTCCTAGTGAAAATGGAAAAGCCTACGGGGCACCAGTAATCAATCAATCCTAAAAAAAATGTATTACTACCGATAAGGCATTATTGCTTGGATGGGTGAACGAGCTCACGGCCCGCTTGAACTTAAGTGGTTACCGAAGCCCATAGACATCTACAATGTAAATGCCGCTACCCACCTTGAGACATGAGTTGTAAGGTCTCACTTTTAACAGTACAACGGCTGCCCCGCCCTAAAAACCGAAACACATTACTGCTTCACGGCAGAAATAGGCGGGGTGGTGGTACCTACCCGCGCGGATTCACAAGACGCCCTACCACCAGTAAAAAAGCAGCATGATAAGAGATTCTGGTAGTAGTACCTATCTATAAGTGACCGGGCTCGATTTAGGCACTAAACTATTTTGTTTAATTGCAGCATCTCGCGTTCGTCTTAACGAATACATCGAGCACTTCGAAACGTTAGACTACGATCCAGATGATTTGCATCATCAACACTTGCGAGCTCGACGCTCCACGGATTCTCAACGAGAACTGCGACTCGACTTCAAAGCGCACGACAGGAAATTCAAGTTGCGTTTGCGACGAGACTTGTCCGCTTTCAGCGATGACTTTAAGGTAAAATAGCACGCTCCTTTAATTTAAAATCAATTATTTGTATTGAAAATCACCGACTTTTTTGAAGAGAGAGAAGGTACTGGTGGTAGGACCTTTGGTGAGTCCGCACGGGTAGGTACCACCACCCCGCCTGTTTCTGCCGTGAAGCAGTAATGCGTTTCGGTTTGAAGGGTGGGGCAGCCGTTGTAACTATACTTGAGACCTTAGAACTTATTACTCAAGGTTGGTGGCGCATTTACGTCGTAGATGTCTATGGGCTCCAGTAACCACTTAACACCAGGTGGGCTGTGAGCTCGTACACCCATCTAAGCAAAAAAAAAAAGAGATCGCTCTAAGCAAAAAAAAACAATAATTGTACTTTCTTGTTGTCATTTTAAGCTTTACTGCTTATTATTATTAACTGGTGTTATATGACCTGTGTTCAATTAATAGTTAGGTATGTATGGAATTGAAGCAAATAACTTTCAATTTTTTGTTTTCATCACGGTGTAAGTACATTATATGTTTTATTAATATATAGTACCTACATTAAATGTTTTATTAGTCCTCTTTCTATTAGCAACGTAGGCAGAAAATACATTAAATATACCGACGAATAATATACCCATGGATTTATATACCATACCATATACCTTTAATTTTATGTAATCCTTAAATTGAAAACAATAATATAAAGAGTAGTTCACTAATTGTTTCTTTACAAAAGCATTGCTATCACAGGTGTAATGTCTTATTGGATGAATCAATTAGTTTATAAGCTAGCAAGCTGTTATAATAAATCTCGGCATTGAAAGGTCGCTCGTTATGATTTGTTTACTTTTCATGCGTTGTTTCATTTCTTTCTTTCTTTTTTTTTGTAGTCTGTACGGAATCAATGCTTTAATGAAAACTTATCATGAAAATTATCCCAAATATATCTAGTACAACATTCAAGAATTTATTACAATTTGAGGTTCTGAATTTCGAAAGTTTAAATAATGATGTAAATCTGATTCCAACATTGTTTGGAAATATTGTCCATTTTTTTGTTTACCTGATAATGACAATTCGTTTCATATGAATGAAACTACATTAATAATAATAATATCCATTTTAATTTTCATGAATATACTTCATATAGGTAGCCTGGTTCACTACATTAATAATAATGTCCATTTTAATTTTCATGAATATACATAGTTCATATAGGTACCTGGTTCGTTTAATAAAAAACTGGGTACAATTACGTCTAAAAACGGTGTGTAAATAAGTGGTACAAGCTTGTTATGAAAATACCTATTTCTAGAAATCGACTCGAGATCGAATCATGATTCACGCCTCAAAGTGGGCTGCGTATAGTGTTCCGATGTTTTTGCTTTTTACTTATGTAAAAAACAAGGTGGAATATGTCTATAGTAGATAACTCTGTTACGTTTTAAAAATGATTTAATTTGCTTTTAGGTGGAAGGCTCACAAGGACAAACACACGAAGTTGACTCATCGCACATTTACAGCGGAAAACTGGCCGGTGAGTTGTGTTTGAAATAATTATTCTATTTTATTCTATATAATTATTATTTAATTACTATTTAGGGAGATATGGAGAGAGTATTCTTTATTGTACACCAACAAAAGAAACAATACGAAACATTAAATACAAAAAAATGTACAATTGGCGGTCTTAGCGCTAAGAGCCACATCTTCCAGACTACCTTCAGGTGGAGAAGAATATTTTGGAAACTAATTACACAATTTAATTATTCTATTTAATTTAAGATAAAGTTGTTTATCTCCAGAACAAAAGTGACCGTGAAAGTGTTTATCGTAAAAGTAAAGGATTTAATAAATTTGAACGCTTCGGACTTATGAAAAGCAGTCACAAAGTTTGTGGATGGCGTACGGGGAGTTGACAGCCGTAACTCGGGACCGACTTTTGTCCATTGTGTGCTGGGAACGGAGAACACGGACGTTATCTATACGCGCAAGATAGACGCCATTGTTTGCCCTCGCCCCGAGGGTAAATTTAATAAGTCCCTGTACGGAGTGTGTCGACTGCGATTGTGTTGCTCCTTAATCAAACAAAAGCCGAACGCGAACATTAACCTCCCACTGCTTTGGCCACTCGCTAGTTCGATGTTCCCAGTTCGACACACGTCTTTAATAATTCGTCGAGAATACTAAAGTTAATTTCTTTTAGCAATTACTAACGGGACGTTGTCAAAGTCCTGTCTAATTGGGAGCTTTCGGCGCCCACTTAAATTTTAAAGCTTACCAGCGTAGAGATTCATTAACCGGAATCCGCTACGGTATTACTTACCATCCGCAGAAAATGTAAATAGGTAACCAGCCAAAAATTACGTTCGGTCATTAAAAAAACATTTTCCAATAACTCAATTAATAATGTTCAACAGCCACTTCAGTTTTTTTTTTTAATTACTAAATTTGCATAAGTATAAGACCCGGCTTATCGTAAGTAGCTACCGCTGCACAGGGATGACGTCAATGCTAGGGGTAGAACAAAATCTCTGTATATATTACAGACACGTCTCTAACGTTTCACTAAAAGTCGTTGTTAGATTTAATTCCGACCAGCAAAGCGTGTTCCAGAACATTTCATTTAGTAAACAACTAGGGATAGTGATGTGTGCAAACGCGGTGAGCCCGGTCTTCGGGTTCTAGTTGTTATGAGCATCGTGAATGTTTGGATCAGTGTAAACGGATAAAGTTGTGCGGAGGGCGTTGTAGCATCGATCGTAGTTCGTCGCCCTACTTACTGCGGTCTCCGATGCACTTAACTGTCGTGTTGCAACCTGCATTTTGCATAGCAACCCTACGAATGCGATTAATAACATTCTAACATACAATATTATCGTATACGTATATTTGTCATAGGGCGTATTAAAACCGATACTGGTTTTGTATACACCGTTTTGCCTATTTCTACAGTACATGTTCTGGTTCGTTGAAACACATTACAGATATACATAGTTCACATACGAGGGCTGCACTAAAAGTATCGGGAATGGAATATTTCCAGTGTTCCTGTCATATTAAAATCTTTTTAATTGAAAACTCCTTGGTTTTAAAAATCGAATACCATTTATTTATTTAAAAAAAGTTTCTCGGTCTTGTCACGAAGTTTTGTCAAACTTGTTTAGTCGTTGAGAAAATGGAATTGACTCGAGAAAATTCAAGAGCGATGATTTATTATGACTTTCGAAGTGATTTAACACAAAAACAGTGTGTTGACCGGATGATTTCTGCATTTGGTGATGAAGCCCCATCCAAAACCACAATTTATCGCTGGTTTGCTGAGTTTCAACGTGGACGTGTCAAGCTCAGTGACGATCCCCGTCAAGGTCGTCCAAAAACTGCAGTCACCCAAGAAAACGTCGATGCTGTGCGTAAGCTGATTGAGGAAGATCGACATGTGACATACCGCGAAATTCAGGCAACTTTAGACATTGGCATGAGTCAAATACAAATAATCTTGCATGAACAATTAGGTGTAAAAAAGTTGTTTTCCCGATGGATACCGCATTCGCTCTGTGAAGAGCAAAAAGCGGCTCGCGTTACTTGGTGCGTCAGAACTCTCNTCTATTGTATTTATAGTATAATTAATAAAAAAATATATTTTTATGATCACCCCCTTAATTGTTTATGTCTGTTGAAAAAGAGCACCCCCTTAATTTTGAATTCATTGAAAACACCCCCTTACTTTATGAATTATCCTTGTCTCTTTTTAGTTATATCTCTTGTTGTATATAGCATTTAAATTTCCCTATCAATCTTATAAACTAACCCATTTCTCCCGAAACACAAGTTCACTTTTTTTAAAATGAATACACTTAAAGTCTCAAAGTTTTCCATGACCAGATTTTCATTTGTTAATTTGCTATCATTTGTTCCATTTTAATTTCATTCTCTATTATTTCGCCTTTCAACAACATCTTCTCGAACTATACGCCATTTCTACTTTATTACACTCCATTACTATTATTTCCTCTAATATCACCTTCTCGAACTCCACTAACTCTCCATTTCTTCCTATTTCACCTTCTCGAACTTCATTACCTCCATTACTATTATTTCCTCTAAAATCACCTTCTCGAACTCCATTAACTCCATATCTTCCTCTAGCACCTTCTCGAACTTCGTCGACTTCGTCTTCACGTTTATTTTTATTTGTTACTTATGTTAGTATTCTCCCTTCCATTACCTTATCTCATGCTCTTATAATAATTGTCTGTTTGGTCTTTCAGCCTTTTATAACATTTTATATATTTTTGAATGGTTTTATTTTCATTAAATACATTACATATTGGTTGCTAAGAAAAATTTTTACAAACAGTTTCGTTTCCATGGTGATGTTGTAGGCGTAGGTGATGTTTTAATCAGCAAACTATAATAAATATTACCTTATAAATTCTGGTCTGGGCCCATAACCTGTTGGATGGTTAAGATTTTAAGGGGTTGGGTTCTTTAGGTGATGAGGGGCTATTTAAAAACACAACTGCTTCATTATAATTATATTGCAGATAGCTTTAACACTTTTACACCATTATACAATTTTTATCTTTATATTTTTTATAAAACTATTACATGTTTTTCATGCCGTGTCTAGATGAGAAGTGACTGACATTTTCTTACGAGAATACAATGATCTGTTTTTTAAAACATTTAAAATAATTCCAATATTCGAAATCTAATCAAGTGTCAAGTGTTGCCTGCCATTACATTTAATATACAAACTCCAACACTATAATTTATTCTAAATAATAATACACCTTTTTGATACGCGTGTTGCAATTTCACATGTAATTTTTATGATACTGAAATATTGAATCGAATACTACAGCCGTGAATCTGTTCAGGCATTAACTTATTGGATTCCAGTTAGTGGCGAAATACTTCGACAACGAATATTTCATTACAAAGAAGTCCATGCTAAGTCGGCACATCACTATATGCAATTGCACAGCTCTTGATTCCTGTCACCTGTCAAAGTTTTTTGCTAGTTCGAGAGAGCAGAGGCAACAGATTCAAAACTTTTTCGACTCACTTTTTACATTGTGAAGTCGTCGTGCCCTGTGGAATAAAACACCTGGTGCATTCATATTTAGCTATCTTAAATGCAAATTAAACAGTGCTGCATGTTTTTCAGACAAACACGAGGTATTTGCAGGATAACTGTACAGGAAAGATTAATTAATTAATTATTAATGCCTTACCCGTACTTTGTCCTACCAGTATTATAGAAGTCAGTAAAGAGTGACTGATGTTTTGACAAATCTGTTACAATCACAATTGACAACTGACGGTTGAATTGTCAGTTTGTTATTTCCTCACTTTGTGATTTGAACTGATTTGTGTGCTTCGATTATTTGCCTAGCTTGAATCTTTTAGCAAAAATATAGTTTAGAATAAAAGTTTACTTTTGATTATGTACGCGAGTCCTATTGCGCTTAATTAACTTTCTCTGAATATTTATTTGCAACTAAAAACTCCATGTTGACGTGCTCTGTTTGTTGCTGTGCATATTTGTTAGTGGATAATATAAATCCAATATTTTTTTCGGTGATATTGTACATTTAAAAAAAAAAGTGTGTAGTGACTTATATAAAAATTCAAATGATAATAGTTAATGTGTTATCGATGAGCGATCTTGGCGTTTGTGTCCGAACTTGTCGGAATGATGTTGATTATCAGTGCCTTAATAACTGGGATGGTGACCGGTCTTCAGAACATTACGACCGAGTCTCCATCGATGATCAGTGACATCACAACATCATTGAATACGAAGAATAAAGTTCCAGAAATGGGGCTGGTTGAACCCACTAAGCTATCTCTACCCACTAGTGACATGGTGAATGTCAGTATTCACGACCAGCCGTCTATGTGGGATTTGTACTTGCACCACTGTTCCAAGTGGAGGCCAATAAATCACATATTTTTCCAAGTGGCGAATATATTCTTTCTTATGTCATTCCTGGCACCTCATACAGACATTGGGCAAATATGGCTTCGGGTGGGCCTGATGATGGGGTGCGCGTTTTCAGGAATGTGGGCATGGAGTGTTGAATGTTACTTGGATGCAGTGCTATGGAATAGTGTATTTATATTGATAAACTTTGTGTATTTCTCTTACCAGTTTTATTTAATGAGACCAATTAAGTTCCACAAGGAGATTGAAGAGGTGAGCACCTTCAAATTAAACTATAAAGCATTCTTTAATTTTATGATGCACTCACTAGTTTCATGATGATTGGGATATTAGAATGTGTTATTCAATAAAAAATATATTAAAATACTGCTTAAAGGAGCCACAACACAACCCATTTGCACTCATCAAGCAATTCTAAATAATTAATTAATAAGCCTTTTTTTATTTCGTTTTCAAAAGGAGCACTAGTTTTTACATTAATCAATTTTATTCAAATTAGAGGCCCATTTGATATTAGACACTGATAATATAATGTTGAAAAAGAACTGTCTGAATTTATCTATTAAATTTACAATTAGTATTCATTACATTTCTCATAATAGTTTTTCAATAAACACATCTATCTGCTTGATAATAATATTTGTTCTGATTATAAACAATTACACTATGGTAGAGTTATGTAACATCATCATCATCATCATGCTTTCCTATTACTCTCTGCTGGGGTGTAGGGCTCGAATCAAATTTTTCCATTTGTATCAGTCTTGGGCAGTCTGTTCTAGCTCCTCCCACGTCATGCCCAAGACCCCTAGCTCCTGCTCCACCGAGCGACGCCAAGTAACATGCTAAAGTTATTTGTGATTTTGTCATATTTGTTCATTTTCTACATACTTATGTCAATTTTATTCCATTGAGTTGAGAATTGCTACCGCTGTTAACTGGAATGTTTAGCAATCATAAAAGGTATGTTAATATTCATAACAGAAATGGTCAGCTTGAATTTTTTGTGAGTTGTAATTACTTAAACTATGGAAAAATCAAAGTATTTTAGCAATGAAAGTATGAATATATAATTATAAAACTATTCAATATACAATTATATATAAAATTGTAAAATATGGCCCTTTGATAGCAGAGTACAGTACTAATGCTTCAACATACTGAGATTTCATATACCTAAAAACATTGTATATTAGCCAGATAAGCTCTTTACAAACAACATCTCAGTATGAGAATATTAAATGAATATTTTATATTTGGAATAAAATTTACTTTAGGATGAAACACTGATTAGACCCTCATTATTATGTTATTCTTGTGATAAAGAAAATGCAACAATAAATGCAAAGCGACAACAGCTATGCAACACACAAACTAAATGACTACAATTTACGTTGTAGATGTCTATGGGTTCCAGTAACCATTTAACATCAGGTGGGCTGTGAGCTCGTCCACCCATCTAGGCAATAAAAATAAAAAAAAAAACAAAAAAATATATTTTTGTTTCAGGTGTACTTAGCGTTGTTCAAACCACTACGGGTATCAAGGAGACAGTTCCGCCGAGTGCTCATGTGCATGAGAAATGTGAGGCACCTCAAGTGTCACGAACTCTATGCACATGAGAAGGTTACTAAAGTTGACAGCCTTTCGTTGGTGCTTTCGGGCAAGTAAGTATCTGTTAGATAATAAATTCAGAGGTTAATAATTATGAAATGAAGACATTTTTGTCATGATTTTTTTAAATTGCCATTGTAGAGACAAGCATATGCTCAATATGATTGTGATTAGTTACTGTTGCTCACGGACGACATAAATGCAATGAAAACAGCCATGATGTTGACTTGCAAAAATGTATTGTGATCAAAATTGGAGTAAAGATAAAAGCTAAAGTTATTTATGTATTATGAAATCAAAATAAGACATTGTTGTAATATAGCAACCTGATATCATGTTTCCTTGGCCTTCTTAATGGTTGGCACATTGATTAGTACACATCTAATAACAAATAAGTAGTTGATGAAAATCAGTAATAAGTGTAGAAGTCACAAAATTCGTTGTTGTTTAGAATGTAGTTTGACAATCAGAATGAAATGTGGCTATGACTAAACATATCAGATGGCACAGCGTGCCTAAAAAAGTGAATTATATTCTAAAGCAATGTTTTTTTTTTTGCATGTGTATTATTACAAACATAACAACAACATAACAAAAAAAATGCATTATCGCATAAATAAGACAAGTTTAAGACGTTTTAGGTTTCTTTCGAAATATTCTTTCTAGAAAAGCCTTGGAGATTAAAGCATAAGAGAGCAATTGCGTCACCTAAAGAGCTTTGTTTACAGATATTAAGATATTAATCCATATTTGTATGAATTTTCACTATCAACAATGAGTCGTATATTTGCACTATGTGTGTCACTGTTTTTACATTTTTATATTTTGCGACTCGATCAAAAACGCCGCGACATTATATCCAACATACCATTATCTTCTAATTACTGGTGATAGAACGTCTTATGAGTTCGCACGGGTAGATACCACCACCACCCCGCCTATTTCTGCTATGAAGCAGTAATGTGTTCCGGTTTGAAGGGTGGGGTAGCCGTTGTAACTATACTGAGAGCTTAGAACTCATATTTCAAAGTGGGTGGTGGCATTTATGTTATAGACGTCTGTGGGTTTTGGTGACTATTTAAAACCAGGTGGGCCGTGAGCTCGTCCACCTAATTAAGCCATAAAAAATAATAATCTTAAATATCATAAAATCAGACTGACGAAACGAAGTTTGAAGTGATTTCACAACAATAGCATCCTCTGAGTCGAAGGACTACAGGAAACCCGTCTACACAATCGACCTGAATCACAGGAACAGAATTGGTATCGTTTGGTTCTTTCTCAAGAAGCGTGTATGGTAGCCTTACGCTTTGTCTTCCTGGGCTCGTTCGCTGGTAGTCAAACCTCATATGCGGGGAAGATTGCAAGCGTTTATCTCGCGGTATCCAAATAGCATCCACAGTAATGGCCGTTCGGCATCGATCTGGGGCCGGTAGTTCCCGAAATAACTACATATTTTCAATTAGCTCCTACACCACCCGGAAGATGAGACATCTTCGGTCACAATTAACCGAGTCTCTGAGGACCAGACTATGGCTTCGACGGTCCGCAGGTTGCTGGTCGATCGGTTATCTGCCTGGACTATGCATTTAGTACGGTAGTACTCAGAGTCGCCTTGCCGTCGGTAATCACTTAATCAGTCACCTGTCTTTGTCAGTTAGCGATATTAACCGGTTTACCAGTGGCGGCTTGTAACCTGATTTTCCTTGTCGACAAAACTGCCGTAACCATTGTGTGATAGTAGGTGTTGTTGGCAAGTAACCGCGCGTCGCGACCTCTGGTCTCTTACTCGATCAGCAAATCAGAAGCGATTTCGTTGTACCAGTGTAATAGACTGCTTACGGCCGATTAGCACC
Source organism: Bombyx mandarina (assembly GCF_003987935.1). The sequence continues at coordinate 2,406,766 of NW_021011488.1, read as the reverse complement.
AAATATATACGGCCTCATATTTCGTCTATAAGTGGGGTAGCATCCAAAATTAACGACATTCCTTCGGAAAAGACATTCGCAATCCTTCTTACTAAAACTGAAGTGGTTTCACACATTGTCCGTATTTCTTGACTGTTAAGATTCTATTTGGCTATTACTTTTGCCTCACAATATATTTATCACGTGCTGTGTCTCCACTCGAGATAGTCGTAAAGTCCCAGGTGGGCAATAAAACAAAGAGTGATTGATGCTAAAACTTGATTTACGATACTTGGCTCTTGGTGCGTGCCCACAAATTTGTTTGCTTATATATTTTAGAATACTTTTGATTATGGCTTATTCTATAGTTGCAAAATTAACAAGTATGGGGCTAGATTTTTTTCCCTACCAATTCTCTGGTAGTAAATTAACTTGATGAACAAACTCCAAGTGTTTATATAAGGAATAAATGCCTACTTCAAATTTTAAAAATCTTTAGGCCTGAGACGATCACTAACAATGAGTTGTGAAGGATCACCATGCAGGCGACAATGGAGAGGAAGATCCTTGAAGTGGCATTAGATTAGTCACACATAAAGAAAACCTACCCACCTATCCAAGAGAGCACTGACCTGGAAAGTGTCTGGCAAAAGGAAGAGAGGCCGTCCCAGAACAACTTGGCGTCGCTCAGTAGAGCAGAAACTGGGCGTCTTGGGTATGACGTGGGTAGAGCTATACTAGAATAGACTGCTCAAGACCGATGCAAATGGAAGAATTTGATTCGAGCAACCAGCAATAGGAAAGAAAGAAGAAGAAGATTCGCTGGTAGCCTAAGGGTTATTTAAATAGTGCCCAATCCTTTTCTCCAGCTTTTCTTTTAATGGTCTCCTAAAAATTCGAATGAGAGCTGTTGGATTATAAGTGATGAATTCCTTCACAAGTATGATCAAACCATCATATTTGATTGCGATTAGTAGATTTGCTAATGATTCACTAGGAATTAAGCGGTCAATGTAGCCCTGAGGAATGACGTCGAAGTCTCAATTGTATAAAGGCAGTTTCTTCCTTTAAACCGAAACGCATGACTGCTTCACGGCTGGGTAGTACCCACAAGCGCGGGGTCACATTACGTACGCAAGTGGACGTGGTCAAGTGGAAGTAGAATATTACATTTCCTAGTCGGGAAAGGCTCTCTTCCATCTGTCGGGAACGTGTTATGAGCTTCTTCGGACACATCATGCGGTCTCCCAGACATGAAATAGAGAAGCTCATAATTACGGGTCGCATAGAGGGCAAGCGCGCTGTGGGCAGAACACCAGCCAGATGGTCAGATCTAGTAAGAGAAGCACTTGGTGGTAGTTTGTACCATGCAGTCCATGTCACCCATGATCGACTGCATTGGAAGTACGTCGCATGTGGTCGCGATCCTCAGTAGTGAGGGAACGATATAGAAGAGAGAGTTGGGAAGCGATATGCTGTTTGTGAATTCCCTATGCTTCGATAAACGTTTTACAACAGGTAGACGGTTAGTTAACTTGAATATTTTACCTTTTTTTTTACGAAAAACTTATTTATATCTGTTTATCATAAAACACCTAATCAGAATATTATTGCATCAGTCAGCGATGGTCCGCTTGTTTCTTTTCTCCACTTGTGTGAGACTGAGGAATTGCTTACAAATCGTGATTTTGATTTTTTTATTAATAAGACTAATCATGAATTTTATCCGTTCACGTATTCTTATAAGGAAGTGAAGTATTCTATTCATTTTATTTGTTTTTCTTACGTAAAACCTGTTTGTAAACATGTCCAACTCATTTGGATAGCACGCCCCGTGTTCCGGCACGAAATAAGGTCATTCGGATTGGTTAAGCTCTTTATGTACGTCTTATTAGGTTTAACTTTAAGAAAACTTTCATATTCTCTCAGATTTTGTAAGGAAGACTCGGGGGCAGTGTTTTAAATATAATATTTATGTAATCGCAGAAAAAACATAAAATTTAAGGTAAATCAAATCGAAATGTTTTTCATTAATCAGAAAGATTTTCAGGGATTTTATTAATAATATTTTTTTAATTAAGAACGTAATCACCGCCACCCACCTTAAGACATGGATTATATATGCTATTTTTCAGTATAACGGCTGCCCCACCCCTCAAACCGAAACGCACTACTGCTTCGCGGCATATAATAGGCGGGGTGGTGGTACCTTACCAGTGCGCGCTCACAAGACGCCCTACCACCAGCTTGCTTTTTTTACTAATAATATGTATTCATAGTACAAGTTTTCATTTTAAATCATGCGTACAATAATTGTGAATGTAACTGAAAGAAAAAAAAATACATATGGAAAGTTAATTACTGACCAATAGGAAGCTACACTATGCCTGGATATGTAGTTTTGATAGTGAGTCATCGAACCTGATATTATAATATAAAATGATTGGCACAGTTGCCGCATCGAAAACATGGCGGCAAAATGCAGACTTGTTCACCCTGTCAATAATATTTTACCCAAAGTCGACGCGAGAAGGACAACTCGTAAACCTAAAAAATAAGACATCAGTACCGTCACTTACTGTATCGAATAACTAATATAAAGACTTATAAAAAATAATCTTATGTAACTAAACAATTTTCTGAGGCAAATGACTATTATTTAAACTTGAATAGTAATGCTTACCCATACGAATTATATTTTTCTGCGAATCATTCATTGCAAACTATAAACCTTAAAAGTTCACGTTTCCGTTATTGGCTCATATTCATCACTAAAATTTCTGTTGTATGAATTTTACTCTCGTAAAAAAATCAATTGTAATGAACATATCGGTGACTGATTTAATGTTGTATCGAAAAAGACCTTGTAGTGGGTATTTATTCTCGAACTTTCCATTTAGTTCATTAGCAGACGTAGCAGATGCAAAATTAGGTTAATAATGTAGTAAGTTGGAAAGGAAGGTTAGTAAGTTGTAAATTTTCGGAATTATTTGTGTATAGTAATACCAGCCACTGTTTATCCATATAATATAATATTTCCTAGAATGCTCGGCAAATTATCTATTGTCAATAAAATCGGTTCAGTCGTGTCGAAGATCAACCTGACCAAACAAACAAAAAGATAAACCTAAATATTTTGGTTTCACTCAAGTGCTAATAATTATATTCAATATGTCCTCGAAAAATTGTTTATTTCGAAAGTACGAGCACTTAAATTTATTTATAGATTGGCTCTGTCCAATATTGGTGATCTACCCACGTTAAGACTACATAGGTCGAAAGCAATTATTATTGTGTCAGTGCTTCAGCGACGTAATTTTTGCGCAATAATAATAAATAAAAGAAATGTTTCTAATTCCATACACATTTAAATTTAATTTATCTGAAAATCAGTTGTGTATAACGTAGAGCGGCTTATTCAAAAAGTGAACTACGAATTTAGGTATAGCAATAAAAACATGGGTCAATCTTTGCCATTGACGATCCGATCAAGTTTGAGTTGTCTGATACAAAATGTTTTCAGGATTGCAATTATGTATTTCAATTCATCAGAGGGAAACATTGTTTTTTGTCAGATAACCAAACCTTAGACCGCACCTTCTTCTGCTGTTTCTAATTAGTCCGGAAATGCTTTTGCATTAATGGAATAATACAGGAACAGAATTTGAAAAACACAGACCCTCCATCTTGGAAAATTATTAGATTCATTGGAGTCTTTAATTTCTGCACATGCCGTACACCTAAAACACATTCATGTCCAGCAATCGTTACAAGTGAAACATACTGTATTTCATTTTATTATAATACAATGACGTAATATACAATTAGGCCTAATTTGGATGAGTGGGCATTGCAGTTTAAGATGCGTCAGCTCAGTTAGGTAATATTAAAATACGTTTCTACACAGTATTGACCTACGCACACCGAAACGAAATGGCAGAGGAATTAAAATTTTAACAACCTTATGTATTAGGAATACGCCATAAATTTCAGTATTTTAAATTGATCCTGTGAGATCACCAAAGAGGATTTATTGACATGGGTTGCCGAAGAACGCCGCAGTGCAAGCGGGGTTTTTTATTGCTTAGATGGGTTGACGAGATCACAGCCCACCTGGCGTACGGTGGTTACCAAAACCCATAGACATCTACAACGTAAATACCGCCGCCCACCTTGATACAAGAAGGTCTAAGGTCTCAGTTTTAACAGTACAACGACTGCTCCGTCCTCCATATCAAAACGCATTACTGCTTCATGGCAGAAATAAGTATTTTCAAGACAACACTCGTTCAACTTATGCCTGAGATCTGTATCAGGCAGCAGGGACCGCCGCGTCACGTCGCGGGATTTCTTGGTAGACCTTCGGAATGCCACGTCATTTAACTGTGCACTTGTCCTGACTGATGGTGGTGGTGGTTCTCTACCATCACAGTGTGCATACAAGACAAAAATGAATTTAGATAAGTCGGTATGTTCGAATCTGAAACAATGAACTATGGTCAACTTTTAATCGATTTAAGCCGTTCTAATTCATTAAAACGGAAGAAACGGCTTGACCTCTCTACGGTACCAAATTCTATGCAAATCAAGAGGTCGTAAGAAACGTATAAAATCGATGTATTTCGAATTTTAAAAAAACCTAGTCATTGGTAATTTGTAACTCTTGTGTAATGTGTGTGTACCTAGAATTTCTGGCAGGAAAGTGAAGTAGTATCCATTACGTTTTAGTAGTCCTCATCAGTAGACAAGGATTTTTATTTACCCTGATATCGCCGTTATCTTCTAGCTTCAGGAAATACTTACAATTAGGAAAAATAAATAGTGTTAGACAAGTATTTCGTATGGTTACCGCTATGCCGGCCGCAGGTAGTTGTTATAAATGCATGGTGTATATTGGTATGTGAGGGCAAGGATTTCAGTCTGACCGGTGCAATGCAGTTATCGGAAGAATTTTACAGCACACTGTATGTTTTGTATGATGTAACATCAACTGAGAATGTCAGTTTGTCGTATTGACAAGACCTTTAAATCGAAAATGGGCAGTTTAATTACAATTCTGGCCCAAAAACCCGCCAGCCCCGAAAAGCGTATTAACATAATGCGTTTTAGTACTATTATTTGATTCTTTGGTGGTAGTCTATACCATGCGGTCCATGGCCGAACACTATGGGGGAAAGTCACACGTGGTCACCATCCTCATCAGCAGTAAGGGAACGATGAAGAAGAAGAATTTGTTTCTTATTGTTTGTTAAGTTGTTAATTATCTTTCTTTTCAGGCTTGTGGTGTCACAGAATCAGCGAGCTCTCCATATAGTGTTTCCTCATCATTTCTTGGACTCTCCCGAGTGGTTCGGCGTTTCGACTGACGATTATTTTCAGGTATGAACTTTTTCAGTGCAAATACGTGTTTTTTTTTCTCTAATCAATGCTTACAGGGAGGATAGCATCGGGTGGACTGCCGGTTTTAGAAGTTAATACGTGATTTATTATTCTTCCCAATTATTCTTCGTAATATTACTTTCTTTCGGTTAAATTTTCTAAATGTTTTCTCTTCATCGCTGTGGACTGGAACCTATGTGAAATCTGTTTTCTATTTAGTTTATAGCTGAAATAGCCCCTTAGACTACCGGCGAATAGGTAGGAAATAAAAACAAAAAAATAATAATCCTACGTCTTCAGTATCTAGATTCAACAACGTGGCCAAGAATTTTAAAAAGTGGGTAATATCGCGTGATCTATGTCGATGAAGGTGCGAATCGTGAAGACTTTCGCCTGCATAACTAATTTGTAAACGAATTTTAAAAGAAAAGGCTACAGACGTGAACGTTTTCTATTTTTAATTGTCAATTAATCGTGCTTTAATTTATATATATAACTATAGCAGTTAGCTCCCTCCTAACTGTTGCGCCAAGGGTCGTGGGTTCGATTCCCCCATCGAGCAAGTATTCGTGCGATGAACAGCTTTGTTTTCTCTTTATCAGGGTGTTTGTTTATCCTACTAATATTATAAATATGAAAGTTTTTAAGAATGTATGTATGTATGTTTGTTAATCTTTCACGCAAAAATTATCGCATGGATTTTGATGAAACTTTACAATAATATAGCTTACACATCAGAATAACACATAGGCTATTATTTATAAATACAATAAAAATTTGTGATTTATTTCTAACGCACATTTGGTAGTAACAAATTGATCCTTATAGCAAAATAAATACTTTTATAGCCTCTGGTATTTAAAGTACTTAAACTTTGTCTTTTACTACATCATTTGGACAAATACTTGAATAGTTATGACTATAAACAACTGAGTGCGCGATATTATGAAAGATCAAGAGAGAAACTTCAATAAGATCAATAATAAATTACAGTTACCGAAGCGAAGCGAGGGCGGGTCGCTATTTATCTATAGATGTATATACTTAAACGTACATAAGTTTGTATGTCAGTTCTAGTATCCATACACAGGGAATCCGAATTTGAGCCCAGGCGCGTGTTTTTTTCTCAGTTATTTATTATTAAATTATTTACCCGAAAAAACATCTTGCTTCTACGCGAAATTACGCTAGCAATTTTCCTTGATCACGCGGGCGAAGTCGCGCGTAATATCTAGTAATACTATAAAAAGAATTCGTGAAGGAATTGTTATGTTTAAAAACGGAATTCTTGAAAATGATTATTAATCATCAAGCCGATTTCGAATTTTTAAGCTCCTTCGAAAAACAAAATAATCGAACAGCTGCTCGTTACGTCATCGCGGAAAACAGGTCACGGCTTGATTCTCGTTATGTTTCACGTACGGCATTACCATAAATGCAGTGTAAACTGTGACCGGTCCGGCGGTGTTATTCTACTAAATCAGTTCACGCGTACGAACGGAAGCCCGTCGCTGGCGTGAATACCCGCTTATCGTTCTCACAGAGACCAGCCAAATTGAATATTGCTTGTTAACCAGAATAGTACGGTTTGGTTTTTTTTTCTGTAACTTCGCTTGCTTGCCTAGCGGAATCCACGTCAGTCCTGTCCCAATGTGAACGAGCCAAGTATTATGCTATATAAAGGTGCAACGTTCAATGCAACTTTCTAAATGAGCATACGTGTGGTTACGTTGCAAACAGTACGTTTAGTTTCGAAGCTTAGGGCGATCTTTAATTAATATTAGGTGTTTATTAAGTTTATTTATTCGACGGAAGAAAGCGGAATAGTCGTAACTTGAAAGACTCAACTTTACACCGGAGCCATCGATAAACGATGAACTTCTGTGCTTACTGTTTTTTTTTCCTACCTATTCTGATAGCCTTGAGAGGCTATTTCAGCTTCATCCTAACATGCAGGTGAGCTCACGGGGCTCAAACCGGAAGTGTTGTTAACACTGGCCCTAGCAAGAGCAGTGCTTCGCAGCCGGCGAGAAACTCAGTGGACTGTGTCTTTGGGTTAATTCACTTGCCGAGCCTTTCGTCGCAAGCGACGGGTTCGACGAGGACGATGACCGGTGATTATGATACCTAAAACTGCGTTTCGATATTATTATTATTTTACTGCCCTTGTAGGCAGGCATATGAGCCTCCTGATGCTGAGTGGTTACTGACGTTCATGCTTGGCATGTTTCTAATGCCAAGGGCAGGGCCAAGCCGCTATCTAACATGGAGCCATAGGTATGCATGGATTCAACAAAGCATACAAAGATTCCTCTAATATCTTGCCCGAGGCGACGACTTGTATGCAAGAGTTCGACTATGAACACAACACACACACAAAATAATATTTGAGTGTAATGTTGAAAAAAAAATCGCGTTTTTTTACGGTAAGCTATCGTTCATTCCAATTCATACAGCAAATCGACAAAGCTTCCGACAAATAGTTCGTATAAAAACTTCGTATTTTTTATTTGGACGTGCAATTTTGAATTGAAAATTTCAGGTGTCTATAATGGCGATGGAAGAGTCTAGGGTGCTGGTCTGGCATAGAGATAAGCTGAAACTATCAATAATGTCGGACGCTTTCCTGCAAGCGGTCTTCGATCATATCCTCGGACGGGACGTGGTTCACAAATTGATGCAGGTAATTAGTGCAGGAAAGATAAACTGCTATTTTTAAGCGTTGCGACGGAAGTCTTATAATGTGCTCCCACTATCCGTACGGGTGGTGAAGGGGTGGAAGTTTGGAATGGACCGTTACATACTAAAAACCCTGCGAAATTTCTCAGCCTTGTTCTGAACGGCCTCTGGAATCGACCATTGTTTTTTTTTTATTTTTTTTATTGCTTACATGTGCGGACGAGCTCACAGCCCACCTGGTGTTAAGTGGTTACTGGAGCCCATAGACATCTACAACGTAAATGCGCCACCCACCTTGAGATATAAGTTCTAAGGTCTCAAGTATAGTTACAGCGGCTGCCCCACCCTTCAAACTGAAACGCATTACTGCTTCACAGCAGAAATAGGCAGGCTGGTGGTACCTACACCGGCGGGGAGACATGAGGTCCTACCACCAGTAATTACGCACATTGTAATTTTGCTGGTTTGATTGTGATGGTATGTATGCGTAAAAAACCAACAATCAAATCCTATTGGGACAGCCTCTAATTACATAGCCGAACCAGAAGATGGAGCAATGGAAAGCCGCCGCCGCCCTAAGCACACTTTATCGCATCCTCCCGATCCAGTCTTGGTGCTTTAAGGCTCTCCAAGAACCGGTCACCGTTCTTGAGTTGGACGTGCAACCTAGCCCATAGACACAACCCACAGTTTCTCGCACGATCTTCTCATTCGGTGCCGAATCCAATTCAATGATAGATTCAGAAAAGCCCTACTCTTGCTGGTGCTAGCGTCAGAAAATTTTCTCAGGTTGAGCCCCGTCAGCTCAACTACCAATCCGCGCGTTTTTGGAATAGACCATTAGGCTACTAGCGAATATTTAGGGGGAAAAACAATCAGTCATTGAAGTGTTAACCAGCACTTGCCAATAAAAAATGCGACATTCTGGGTGGCTATTTTTTTTTATTGCTTACATGGGTAGACGAGCTTACAGCCCACCTGGTGTTAAGTGGTCACTGAACCCCATAGAAATCTACAACGTAAATGCGCCACCCACCTTGAGATACAAGTTCTAAGGTCTCAATATAGTTACAACGGCTGCCCCACACTTCAAACCGAAACGCATTACTGTTTCACGGCAGATATAGGCAGGGTGGTGGTAATATGGCGTGTGTAATATCGTAAAGTTAGAAAAGAAGAAAGATCGTAATCGAAATGTTGCATCATTTTACAGGTAAGCGAAACGATGGCAGTCAGCAACGGTCACCTCCCTAACAGCTATGAAGAGGGAGAGGACAAGCCGATGCTGGTCGTGAAGAAAGCTGGCGATGGACCTGGAATCACCGCGATACTCAACAGGCAGCTTCAAGGTACGTTACAGAAAGTTCTAGAACAATATTAATTTTGTTAAACATTCAAATTATTATACAGATATGCGCTTGCTACAACACGTGACAGAAGTGAATCTTCGCTGACGACAGAAGTATATTTTATATTTTTAGAAATCTCACAAAATGTTCTTGAAAAAATCGATATTAAAAGCAAGGTCAGAAATGTAATGTTTTTAAATTACATTTTCTTCTGGTATAGTCTAGATACACCATACTATAGGTATACTACCAATAGCAATATAGATATGTTCCTTATTTCATATTAAAATAATAGCCTAAGGGTCATTACCGCAAGAAAAAGACATAAATCTGGCCATGAATCGGTACAGTGATGTCTGTCACCAAATCTGAACTTGCCTGTAATATCGAGATTTATGTTGAGCCTGCTTAATGTATTCGCGTAACACTGAACTATGTACGTATTGTACATAACGCGTTGCGTAATTACAATTGACCTAAGCCAACAGAAGTTTCACTTCGAATGTGTAATCGTACTCGTGTCGGATGTTATACTTTCTCGTGGTTCTAAAACGCAGAATGATGTAAGAGAAACAACAAACTCTTATTCAGGAGACGGCATAGTCTACGCTCGCAGTCGACAGTCCGCTTAGCACACTGATTTTCTCACCGGATCTTCTCTGTGGGTCGCGTTTCCAATCCGGTGGTAGATTCTGCGAAGCACGGCTTTTGCTAGGGTTCGTGTTAGCAACATCGTCAGGTTTGAGCCCCGCGAGCTCACCTACTAGTCCGGTGACGCTGACATGGTCTCTCTAGACCTTCAGCTTAGGTAGGAAAAAAAAGACAGTCCGCTATAAAATTAATTCCTATTTTAGTATATGTTTTAAACCACACCCTTGTCTGCGTGCTTAGATAAACATTAAAAAATGAACACAATCCTGGCATATAATACGCGTTACGCAATACCTAGTATCTAGTAATATAACTGTTACGTATTACTTGATATATATCAATACTAGTAGACTAGGGTTCTAGTCATAGAATAGGCAGCAGATTTAATATCTACCTAGTACGCGATCACAAATTACTTCTACGAGAAGTATTATCATGTAATAAAATTCAACGTGTAGTAATTATTAATTTGCCTATATCGACTGTCAAACGTTGTTTTTCCTTTTAGAACTTAAAATATAATAGAATAGAACTTAAAAGAGATCGATTGAAGAATGTATTCGAAAGTCATGTTTGTTATTAACATGGATTCTTGTCGCGTTTTTCATATTTAATTAGTTCCCGACATTTTGAGCGTGTTACTAGCGCCGTGGTCACGGATAGAAAGAATACTGCGGGTAAGATGTTAGGAGCAGACAAATATACCTTTACTAGTCCGGTTTTGGGCGTTACCATTGAAACTCGATGACCCACCCCTACAATATACAGTTAAATTACTCACAGTATTTTTCGAACACTTAGTGAAGGCATTGTTTTATTAAACAACCATGTTTGTTGTTCCTTTTCGTCCTTTATAATTAGTAGAGTCAGAGTATAACATCGAGATATGAACATAGTAGTAACAACTTTGAGCCTCTCTTATAAAGAACTGTTTTTATTCATCATTTTCGTTGTTGAACAATTTGACAATCCGTCTGGTTCTTCGCGTTGATAGTAGCCGCTACGGTATAGATACGTTTTAATTAACGTCGTCCGATTTCGTGTGATCTGAGTCTCGACCGGCAACTTCAACCCATAAATCGCGGAAAATACAGTCAGATAATCGAAACCAACCTACTCAGACTAACAAAAAGCACTAGTGAAAGATTAGAGTTAAATTGATATATATTTGGATCCTTTGTTAAGAAAAAATATAATCGGATAATTGCTATTTCAATGCTATTATGATTTCGAATTTATATTTTTTTATTTGGACGGCGGACGGTTGGTCAGTGTTACCGTTTAAAATCAAACGAGTTTGCCCGTTTATGGCAAAAAAAAAACAGATTTGAATTGTCTATTAACATACGCAAATCATTTTTTTTAATGTCTAATGCAAAATTGAGTTAATACGAGATTTATAAGCGATAAAGCGATATTGATTGATGAATAAAAAAGAAATACAAAATATTTTGGATATTTTGATTCACGATGAGTGATGATAAAGTTGAATATCGGGAATTAGCTTGTTTTACGTTCAATTCAATATCTTGAGATGAGGCTCAAATTAAATTGTTTTGCATGTCCGTATATATATATATCGATGTATTTAAACAAAAACACCTTTTTATTGCTTAGTATGTCGCAGAATTCACGAGGCTACAGATTGGTTATTAAAATAATACTGCTTTATGTTCAGTTGTTTCTTTTTTAATTGACATTGCCATTGACTAAGATAGTGTTGGAACTTGCCTGCATTTTGAACTAATAAAGAAATAGCCACTAGTGATGTACAATTCTTCAAGCAAGGTCTTAAATTTGAAGACAAAACAGTGGCCAACCGTAAAATCTCGTACATTTAAATAAAAATCTATGTTAACATCAATATTTATACGAATATATTAAAAAGTGTTGGTACACTGAAGATGTTTAGAACGAATGACGATATAGTGTAGCAATAAAAACGTGTTATTCACTTTTTTTTTCATTTATTATTGATTGAATTCATTAATGATTTATTCGCGTTCATAAATAATTTTGTTCGTGTCCTTTTTGTTTAATTTGACCAATGATCAATCCGATCACAGAGCCCTGGACTGTTCCGTGCATGCCATAAGATTGACTGCTGTAAATACAGTCAGGACTTTAACTTCACTGCAAATTAATAGTGCTAGACCGTTTTATTTACAGTAGTTTTTCAAGCACTTAGATACGATCATATAGTTTTCTTAGGTTTTCCCTGTTGCCAGGACGTTTTGTGAGCCCGCGTGGGTAGGTACCACCACCCTGCCTACTTCTGCCATGCTGTGATTTCTATGGGCTCCGGTAATCACTTAACATCAGATAGATCGTGATCAACATTGAATTTTTTTTTTTAATCTGTATCGCGTCATTTCCTCATTACTGAGGGTCGTGACTCCCCCGCTGCATCAGTTTCGCCCGTACGATTTCCCTCCATCTGCTGCGATCCTTAGCTTCATGAAGGGCATTGTGGAAGTTGATGTTTAGAGAAGATCGTATTTGGTCCGACCATCTCGTGGGACTGCGTCCTCTGGGACGTTTGCCATCTATCTTTCCATCTCCCTTTCAATCTGTATACCACATGTTTTATATACACGAATTAAGCCCGAATCAGTTGAAATTACGTATAAGCCACTTTCTATGCTTCTACCCTCTTTCTAGATTTAAATGTAATATGTTGAAATGCTTGTCCTGTTACTATCGTACAAAGGAATTTTTTAATATCCTTTAAATTAATTATTAATGATTCAATCGTATAAACTATTATTTTAAGTAGCTATTTTTAAATAAATACCTTTAAGTATTTTAAAATAGGCATAAGATATTTTAATGTGAAAACTAATTAAGCACACTTTAAATATGTCTGCTTTATTATAACTCGGTTTTTATATTTAAATCAATAAAATTAATCCATTGTCATTGTAATTGCCAAATAAGCGGACATATTTAAAGTTTCATTGTATTTTATACTAACTGAAAATACGTTGACATGATCCTGATAGTAGTGTATATGTCCATTAGCTTAATTAATGAAACTTATTTAAATACGATAAAGTTACACTTTGTTGGGATCGTGTCGGACGTGGTGCTTAGTTGTCGTGTCGTGTCGTTGACGTGTCGGTGTCGTGTCGTGTCGTACAGGCGAGCATGCGCCGTTACTGCGAGCCACGCCGACGACTCATGAATGCTGAAGCTGCCCAGCAACCTCCCATCGCTCCCAATACATTTTACAATTCACTGCTATCTCCTTACATTTCGATTTATCCTTTTGTTTCCTACCTACCAGTATCCTCAAGGAGCTATTCTCGTTTTACCCTAAAATATTCTATATCCACCCAACTTCTTCGAACACCATTATTCCTAAAAAAAAACTATCATGTATATTTTTTACTACATTATTCTTTTTTTATATAAACATAGACAATAAATCCAAAATTATAGACAAGTATGAACACTAGCATAGATTTTCAGTCTATACTCGCCAAGTTTGACCTTGAGATTTCTAACAAGTAATAATATATACCAAAATAGCAAAGTAATGTATTTTTATTCTTCGATAACAAAATGTACTTTCTTGCTATAATTTAAATGTCGCGTGAATTGTAAAATGTACCATTACATCCTTTCTATCCCAATTGGAAGAATATGTATAATCTAAAAAAAAAAACAATTATTCAATAATTCGTTGCAGCTTTTACACTATGTCACTAGACTAATATACCACCTGATCTCAACCATACTACCTGATATACTATTTGGCCATAATATATTATACTATCTATGAGAATGGAAATGGAAACTGGGCACCTGTGGGCCTACCAAAAGCCTTTAATTCTCTGCGCTATGTACCGTATGTTCCATGGGGAGTAGGTGTTCTGAGGAACTATCTGAGATGGTCCCATATGCTATACCACTGCCAAGAACCTCGGCACCGGAGCAATGTGAATCCATAGTACCTGGAAGCACTGCGTTCGTCCACAGCGCATTTCCAAAGAACCATTTGCCCCATACCATTCGGCTGCAGATAGAACTTTCCTGTACGCTGTTTCCTGAGCGTTATAACTTACAAATGTATTTTTTCGAAAGAGGCTTAGCAATGTCTCTAGAATTACCGACGGCCATAAGCGACGGCGTCCACTTGCCGTCAGATTGATCGTATTATTGTCTATTTAGAAACAAACACAATAATAACTTGAACTTGTAATTTCCGTTTGCTAGGCTATCTTTCTAAATCTAAATATTCTGTAACTACGAACTTTGAATCTTGTTTAGCTTAGCTCTGAGAGAGACAATGTTAATCTTAAATAAATATGATTTAGAGTTCTTTACCACTTTAAATTAAACGGTTTTTTCTGAATACAAAAAATGCCTTTGAATCCTGGCTAGTGTTTGAAGGCAGAATATGGTATTTAAATATAATTGAATTTGTGACATAAAGTCATAATTATTGCAAGCTGCCTTTTCTTGCGCACTAGAATTTTAGAATTTTACTACTAATAAAAGTATAAAAATACTCATTCTTATCCATGATTTTAACTATTACGATACCAAGTATTTTATATGTTACCTAATATATTAGCTTATTAGTTTCGCACATATGTATATGATCCCATAGTCCTATCCCTTAGTCCGATCCCCTAGCATGTTTGGAAGATCGACATATGGAGGTAATTTTTTGTTTTGTTCAGCACTTTTTTTTTCACTAGTTCATAAAGAGACCCTTCACACTAACCCTGCGTATGATTGTTGATTATTATTTTGATTATTGGCATGCTTTTAATTTTAATATACACAGAGTAGCTTAACATATTAGCTTGTTCTTTATTCTAACTAACGTACTAAACATTTTGTAGTTTTGGCGGTGAAAAGATCGACCGATTCGAATTTTGATTTTTATTACGGTGAATTCAATATTCGAAGACTTTTAACGTACCCTAAAAACCAGTACAAGTGAAATACAACTTTAAAAATATGTTGTTATAAGAGTGATTTTTTTTGAAATCGTCCATGTGTATGTAATATCTTTTCACTACAAAGACGAGGTAATAGCTCGGCTGGTTTACATTCACACATTCATAAACATCGGTATTGTTGCTTTTTAATTGCTTTTAACTCGTGAGTCCGTTCTAAACGTTTGCAAGTCTACGACACGTGCACGGCACGTTTTTTTTCTTTTCATTTTTAATGTACTCGGTATGCTTGTGTGTTTGTCGACTAGTGTGATAACTAGTGATAAGTTTATGAAGATAGATCGATTCAAAATTTTGTTTAACGATTTTCTTCGTTTCAATATTCTAGATTTGCAATTATTCCTATTAAGAAATTATCAATAATGTTTTTAAACAAAACTGGCTTGATCCTAGAATAAAATTTTGAATTGATTTATCGTTTAAAAGCGAAAAAGTCGGTTGAGATGTGTGCGCGCCGAAAGACAACGTGACTTGTTCGCTTATAAAACAAACAATAAACACATTAATTTCTTATTGATTTAAATACTGATTTGTTTTGTTTCCGCTCAGCAACAGATCCGAATGCGTGGCGTCTAGGTCGGATAGACGAGACGGACCACGAAACGCCCGTCTGAGGATGCGCGCTGCACGTGTCGGTGCGACCGCTGCGTGCCAAGCCCTGCAGACTTTAGTGTGAAGGCGCCCTTGTTTCATTCCTTATATTCATTGTGTAGGTACTCGATTGTGATGTATTTAAAAATTACGTTAAATGTGTGCGCTTCAAGCTTAACGCGAAATGTAACTATTTTTATTGTACTTTCATTCAATTATATGTTGAAATAAAATCAATTTTTCTTAAAACAGATTTCAATATTAAAACGGAACTCGCTAATCGAACTAAAAACGTTCAAAATTTTACTTATCGAATATTATTTTTTTTATATTTTTTTGGTGCCTTAGAAGTTCCGTGTTAATAAAGAAATCGCGAAAAAATAGTACCGGGTAAATGGTTTTTTGTTGTATGAAATTTGCAACAATAATGTTACCTGTTAAAATACAGGGTGTTCGGAAACTTGCCGTTATAGGACGAAAACTGAACAGAGTTATGTTTGTGATCAGCGGGCTCTGGTATAAATACGACTTTTACATAAAGGTCTTAGTTACCAGGTCATAAAATCCATTAAAAAAAAAAAAGGATGAATACGTCAATTCTATTGGTGAACCCGAGCCTGTTGAGGCAAAATGTCTCTTGGTCGTTACATGACCGTGGATGATGATTAATGTAATTTAATGATTGCGATTTTATGCGTGTTACAACAGGAGTCACTAGCTACCTGTCTTCGGTTTCGGATAACGGTTCATTGACCCAGTGTATTTAAATGATGATTTATCATAGTTTTTACCCGACTGCACTAGAGGGTAGTTTTTTTTCGAGTGTTGTATGTATATTTCTTTTGCGCTCTGTAGCTTATGCGTCTGTAGCTTATATACCTCTAGATACCGTTAGATTCGTCTTAGTTGTGAAAGCGAGATACGCTAATCATATAACAACGTCTGTGAAACGAATGGAGATTATTAATAATATATTTATTATATATTAATAATATACAACTATTTCAAATAACGCAAAGAAATCCACATACAAAAAATATTTTGAATATGAAACCCCCAAGTTAAACAAACAGCCACACTTAAAGGTACTGTTGGTTCTTTTTGTGTACAAAGAAACGTAAATGTCAATAGATATTTTTTTATAGTTTATTAGACGGTAATTCAAAAAACGACGAATAAGTCGTCCTTGAACCACTAAAACTAAAGAAACATCGAGAATAATTAAAATGAAAAGAGTAAAAGCGATATTAAAAATTATAAAATGTATATAATAGTGCGTGAAACTTGCACCAGTCGGTTTATTTTTTATAAATAAATGTTTGGTTTTTTTATTCATTAAAAAATACATATCCTTACAGCTGTTCAAGAGTGTTGCATCGAAAGTATATAACGTTCAATGTCGCAATGGGTGCTATCATAATATCACGTACTTTATTTAAATTAGTATACAACATGAATATTATATTATGTATATCGAATCTGATCTCGTCAATTGATTGTCCCAAATAAAATATAGAATTGTAGTAAATATTTTAAATGTTAAAAGTGTATCACTCATAATTCGAATAGACAACTTCAGTTAAACGGGACATAAACGCGGATAAGAATTTTATTTAAAAAAAAATTTTCAAATTCTACTTTATATTACGGTTGGTTGGTAAGGAGTATCATCTTGTATAAGGGATAAGTTGAAAAAGTGTCCACTATTCACCGAAATAGCGCTAGTGTAGGAAGTGGAAATTATATCAATAAATAAATAATAAATAAATAAATATTTACTAACAGTCACGCACGTTAACTAGTCCCGTGATAAGTTCGTAAAGAACTTGTGTTACAGGTACCAGATAACGGAAATAAATATAAGATTTTTATCATACACATACACATATTTAATATACACCCATAACCCTGGAAAAGACATTTATATTTATCATACAAATATCTTCCCTTAGCGGGATTCGAACCCGCGACCTCCTTGTGTAGTGACCATGTCACTTACCACTACTAGCAGTTTTAAACGAGAGCGTTGGATTGAAGTGAAGTGTGATAGTAAGGCGCCGTTTTTAAAAATCTTTCCACTAGCTACTGTGGCGCCACCTTAATTTGCTTCCTTTCAGCGGACACTTAATACATTAAGATGATATGATTATAATATCAAAAATAACAGAACAGATAATTATTTCTAGAGCTCTTTTTTTAAAGCTTCAAATTTGTTCGCTTTGTCAACGTTCTAAAGTTAGGTCCCGTTTTATTTATAAACTGTAGCGTTAAACACAGTTTACAACTTTGGGACAGTTCTGAAAATATAAATTTAAAGAACTCGGGCTTCAGTCGTTTAGTCCCAAGAGATTTTTTTTAAACAAGGCAAACGGATAAGTAATAAACAGCTCTAATAACGTGGAGTACATTAAATAATGCATTAAAATGTATACATAATAAAGTACCGTATTTATAGAAACCGATTAGTGAATCATAAAATTTAGGTATGTATTTTGATAAAATAATTTATAAAGTTTAAGGTGAAGGGTGGGGCAGCCGTTGTAACTATACTTGAGACCTTAGAACTTATATCTCAAGGTGGGTGGCGCACTTACGTTGTAGATGTCTATGGGCTCCAGTAACCACTTAACACCAGGTGGGCTGTGAGCTCGTCCACCCATCTAAGCAATAAAAAAAAAACGTTGTGTTGCAGTCTACCTTCATACAAATCTTAATTTGCGTACACGTCAATGGATAGTGAATTCACGATGCACGTGCCCTCGGATTTTCGACCACAATAGGCCTCTAATATTAATCATAGTGTAGTTAGAATTTGTCAGTTAATCGAAAACCAGTGGATCTGCTTTTGTTGTTCGTTGTGGAAATCTCACAAAATTAAATATTCGGGTAAGTAGCATTAGGGTAACCATAATAATAATAATAATAGGTATATTAAAACGACGCATTTTAAAGTGTTAACAATGAAATGTGTGTTATTATGTTTTTTTAAGCCAAAATGTTTGAGAGTGAAAAACATTTTGATAGATAAAAAAATAACGTTATTTTCATCATTCCATATTTACGTGGAGATCTTTTATTTGGATGAGATACGTTAGTGTACCGTTTCCATACAAATATCCTTTTTTCTGTCTTTAGTATTTCAATACCTAATNCATTTTAAAGTGTTAACAATGAAATGTGTGTTATTATGTTTTTTTAAGCCAAAATGTTTGAGAGTGAAAAACATTTTGATAGATAAAAAAATAACGTTATTTTCATCATTCCATATTTACGTGGAGATCTTTTATTTGGATGAGATACGTTAGTGTACCGTTTCCATACAAATATCCTTTTTTCTGTCTTTAGTATTTCAATACCTAATTTTTGTCCTTTAGTCTGAGTTTTCGATAAAAAATATATATTATATTTATTCCTCATAAATAATCTATGCATCCCGTGTATGAAAGTATTACATAATATGAGCCATTTTAAAATTAAGATATAGGTAGTAAATTTATGTAAGTGTGATATAATGTGGACATTGAATGTTGTAATTTTATTGATTGAAATGTGTACAAAATAATTATTTTGGACTGATTAAAGTATATTATTGTAGTATACTCTATTGATAGGACAAGTTTGATACGTTGTCTATGTGATTAGATGCTTGCGACTCGTTGGTATGCTAAGTTTATATAAAATTAATTAAAATACGTTTTTGTTCAATAATTTACGCCTATACGCATATAATACTCGTTTGCTCGTTTTCTTTAATGCCACAAATATAGTATTTAAATTGAGGGAGATATAGTTGTAACGCAGTGGATATCATAAAAAAAATCCAGGTACCTATACATTTTTTCCTTCTTTTTTTTAGAAACATATTTTAATATTTTATTTGCAGTAAATATCGCTAACAATTAAACCAGAGCTTAATCTTGATTTAAAATTTGTACACTATTAAAAATATGTTACCAATAACATGTTACCAATCAAAATAAAGTTTGAATGAACTTTATAACTAACAACATTCAATCATAATCCAATTCTGAAAAACAGCCTTACGTAACATTATTATTTATTGTTGAATTTAGCAACGGTCTCCCTCACTTGCGGAATCTTTATGATCCCTAGCGTGTAGACGTCTTGAGTTCAAATATTTAGTAGGTATAAAAAAAAAAAACGATGCATCCAAATTCATGTAAAACCACACGCAAGACTATCAGATTTTTTTAATGAAATGCGTTTTTTATTTTATATCAAATAATATATTATTATGATTAGAATAAATAAACAAGAGAAATTAAATATGTAATAGTGATTAAGATAATAACTGTTACCACAACAATAAGATGATAAATCTAGGTCAAAATAAGAAAATAATAACGATAGTACATGAATCAAAGTGCCCGATAATGAATTTAAAAATTAAGTAGGTAAATCATACACCAATGTATTGAATGTTATTTTGATAATAGACGTATGTAATCTAAAGTAATTTAATTATCCAAGGCGTAAAATATTACAATAAAATCGACTTAAAACAAAACAGAATGACCTTGTAGCACTTTAATTAGATAGCAACTCACAGTAGTACAATTTTATTATCAATCATCTGTTACTATTCGGTTAGAACTTAGAAGCCCAGTGAAATTAGTTTGACGTTCACAAAATGTAGATTTTTTTCCTCACTTCGTACACACTTTAGAGACATAATAGGTAATGATTGTTGAATAATTAAAGAATGATATCAATAGAGGGTTTTTCTAAACGTCCATAATGCATTCCAAAGATTCCTGTTTGATTCGTTTTCACTGCCATTTAATTATAAGACCGTACAATTTTCAATGACGCTGACGTCAGTCTTGGACTTCAGATTAATAACAGGTGCTTATGTTATAAAGGTGTTGCGTTAGTAAATTTTTGAAATAATTAATGCATTTATCATACAATTGATTACCGGAATTATCGTACCTAGATTTGTAAACCTAATGCCAGTTACAAACGAATTATAAATACCTAGTAAACATCTTAGAAATCAGGATACCGAACTGAGCAATTACAAGATTGTGTCGACGGACATTGAAACCCGCATTGAACGCATAATGGCGGGAAAAATTCAAAAACGGAATCTCATTTCAGTGTGTGTTTGCCATAAATGTCTAGTGTTTTTTTAAAGTATTGAAATTTTGTTATTATTCTGTGTTTTGCGTTGTTTACCGTTCGAATACCAAATGATGGCACCTGATTTCGAATAAACCAGAAACGAAACGCTCTTTCAAATTAAAGTTGTGACATCGATGGCTGCGATGACCCAGTTAATAAGTAAGAACCATTTGTTACGCTTTCTATTTCGATATCAAAATCCTTTTTATTGTTTATTGCTAACGTAACAACGTCTTTGTGTAGGATAGGTACCTAGTCATACTCTTTGTAAATAAATCGATGTAATTTACTGGTCTTTCTTATTTTGGAACTAGGTTTCCTACTCATTAATTTTATTTCAACTTTCATCACATTCACACCTTTGATGATTTAACATTATCTATAGAAAACACAACATGTTGGTAGGTACAGACTATGCTGTCCTCAAATCTCAGTTAAGTGGAAAAAAAGGAAATGTTATGACTTTCAGATAGTGTTAATTATAATATCTATGATGATTAGCTACGAAATTGACACCAGTTGCACTGTTATAAATCATAATGTATCAAGTAACAATTTCCGATTGTACCAATATTCTAAGAGCCTGCACTTGAGTATAAGCTTGTGTACCTTATTCTAAAATTACTTAAAATTTAATATTACTAACAAGATTTAGCATACAAAAAAAATCCAATACCACCTTTGAGGGTTATCATTGGGCTGAAGATTACATCTTTGTCAATATGTATTATTATATTTAAAATACTCATGTCGGCTCCTTTCTTAATCGGCCTACTACTTGGGTGTGGTGTTACGGTGTGAAAATTCTGATATTCTGATATTGTAATAGTTATCTGTTTGTGAACTTGCCCTGGTATTATTATTTTAAAATTTAAACAATTGTGTAATTATTAAGAAAGATGGTGAATAATGTAAGTACATTAAAATTATGTTTAAAAAATGTTTTATTATTGTAACATATAAGTTAACAACTTATAAAAAATCACCGATAGTCATACTTCAAACTTCTTTTAATCAATTACAATGCAGACACTATCATGAATCATCAAAAGTCATCCTCCCGATTCCATGTTGTTTAATGTACCTTCTGTACTGTTTGTATTTATTGTTATCAGCTAAAGCCTTCTTAGCTTCTTCATCCTTGATCTCTTTCCATATTTTAAAGTTTTCTTTTATCCACAATTCTTCATCAAGGTATTCTTTTTTTTCATATTCCTCTATTGCATCAAACTGGTGCGGTCCCATTTTCATATATTTCCTAATTAAGTAAAACTTTTCTTCATTGCCAAATGGTTGTTTTAATATGGTGTACTTCCAGATCCATCTCAGATACCAGTAAATGTAATATGCTATAGTGTAGGGCAAAATTATTAATTGAACCCACAAAATATCTACAATTTCAGGTTTGGCATAGGCTCCTTTAATGTCCATGTTTTCTTCAATCACTCTTCTAATTATTTTATCCTGTTCACTTTTAAGTTCTGCTTTTGATTTCCTATTCTTCTTACCTCCTTGTGACTCTTTTATCTCCTCTTTGGCAATTTCTAATGCCTTGTTCCTGTATTTTGGAACTGACATAAAATATTTTATTGCAGTGTCATACTTTGACCACGCACTGTAGTACTGTACTAATGATATGAGCGTTATAGTGACTGCAAGAACTATCCTAACATCGACTTTAGGTGCCATACGACGTCTGTAATACCGGTAGTAATGGGCATAATATTCTTGAGGGTTGTCAAGCATGTAATTGTAGTCAGACCTCTCTTCATCGTCACGTAGTATCTCGTAGGCCGTTGCTATTTCTTTAAACTTTTCTTCTGCTATTTTTTTATCTTCAGCTTTTCTGTGCAAGTCCGGATGGAATTTTTTAGCGAGTTGTCGATAACTTTTAGCGATCTCATTCTTGGTAGCCTCTCGCGTTACACCCAAAACTTCGTAACAATTTTGTTTCCCACAGTAAATGCCTTCGAGGAGATGATCGTGACTGTGTACTTCGATAAAATGCCATGCCAAACCCACTAACACACATAATTTAAATCTCGTAATCATATTGGCTTCAATTCATACTTGTTAACACTAAAGAGCGGTTTCTTTTACGTTATAAATAATTTCGTTACTTTTTTTATGTTAACAATTTTTTTACAGAGAAAATCGGCGTTTTTTTCGTATTTCTTCGTGGCTTACCCTTTCGTCACGACGATTTTTGGTGACTGACTTGAGAGTTGTCATTTGTCAATTTGTTGTCAACCGCACAACGTTGGGAAGACGATCTGCGATCGATTAATCGATATTATTTCAATACATTTATCAAATAAACATTTTCAAACAAAGTAAATCGCGATTCGAGATTTTTCTTCTTCGACAAGAGTACAAGAGTGAATAAACATGGAAAAAATTAAACAATTTCAAATAAAATTGTTACAATTGTTGTTGTATTATTGTTAAAAATCATCACATCTTGAATGCTGCTCCCACCTCGCGATGTCTCAGATGTACAAGTTTCACAAATTAATAACACGTTTCACCTGGATTCCTCTTCCGCTTCTCGACACGGAGTCCCACTCCCGTTACGTGAGTGGCGATTGAAAAAGAAAAAGAAACTATTTTTATCAAATTGATTAAATGAAATTTTTTTCATACGAAGGAGGGATCAAAACGTAGTGAGAACGACATACTTCTTGGTAAGAAAAAAAATACTGGCAGGCATAGCTCTGATCCATATTTGTAATCTTAAAAAAAAAGAAAATATCTTCGATTCTCCTTTGTTTTTTTCTGAATGTAGTCATTTGTTTCTTCATTTCTTGGAAAAGTGCTGGACTCGGAGACTATGTAGAAAAAATAATTATTAAGTTATCAATAGTCATTATATTCTATTTCATTCTCACTACTTTTTGATCCTCCTAATAGATACTTGGCTATAAGACACTAATTGAGTCAGAAGAATGAATGACGATGAAAAAACGACGATGCTCCACTCTTTGTGTAGACAGCAAATAGTCGGAGGGAGTAGTGTTGTTGACTTACTTTCGAATAGTACAGTCTAGGGAAATAACGGAAATCAACAAATACTTGATGGGAATTTTTTGGTTGGATGGGAGTTTTGGTTATTTAGAGTTTCTGCAGGCTTAGCTGGTTACTGTTAATGTGTTATTCTGTGTTTGACACCTGTAAAAGTATAAAAGGTAGGAAAATCGTTGGACGTGGCTTATTCGTGGTTGCAAAAACTCAATTTCACTTCACTAATTTTTATTTTTTACTTATTAATACTATGTCTGAAAAAAATATCTATTTAATTTAGGAAAATTATTCAACAATTGATTCTACATAAAAAAATAATTACCCTCCATTTCACTGTAGAACCGAAATTTGGCTTATTGACAAGTGACATAATCGTAACTATGTGTTATATTTCCTTTGCTGATCCTATTGGGCAAATCAAACAAAAAAAGGTTATGTACCTACCGTACCTATATCATTGTTGACAAAATGTTAATTGTTAAATGAAACCTTTACGTATAAGTACTACTGTTTTACGAAAATAAAAAAGAACACCATTTACTGAACTGTGGATAAAAAACTGTAATATGTAGCATAAATGTAAAACAAGACAAGAATTTTGCAATAAAACTTTCATTGAAAATCATTGCAATAAATTAGGATTTAGCCACAATGTTGGAAAATGTATTAGAAAAGTTTATTGATAATCTGTTTTTATTCATTACCGGTAAAAAGAAACCAAACGGGTGTTTACTTGTGAAGAAGCATTCGGATAACCTAAATACCCATGGCGACATTAGTTTTCCAAACACAGCAAAACCGTGGTATGGTTTTTTAAAATGTAACTCGAATGAAAAAAACACACTATTGGAAAATCTAAATACTAGTTCGTTAAATTTAACTAATGAATCTAGAGGTTGGGAATTGCAAATATCTAAAGTAACAGAAGATAAAGAACGTGTTTATTTGTTCTTAGATCGTTCTAGTGCTGTGCGCATTGGCTTATTATCAGCTTTAAGAAATAACAATTTCATATCGACAAGAATAAATGTGACTGTATCTACTGTATCAATCGATCCTGCTTGTGAAAATACCGATTGCTTGACTTCATTGCGTGTCGAATACGTTAAGAAAACTTTGGCGAATCTTTGTTCTGTGTTCGAACATCCTTCTTCTATAGTCGTCAGTTCCAAGTCGTCAAGTAATTATACGAATTCGAAAAGAATGTTATGTGGTCCGGTATTGAATGCTTCAACTTTGGTTAAGGAAATGACTGTAACTGCCAAAGATTTGATCAAGTAAGATTTTTTTAGTCTAAAATATTTTTTTTATTTCGAAGTGATGGTCAAGTTAATGGTACCATTCAAACTCAAATTGTGAGCTTATAGATATTGGTACTATTTCCTACATACATTTAAGGATCTCAGTATATACTCAACACATTTTGGGCTGTTATTAAGTATTTATATTTTATTTCTGTTTAAATTTGTTCTGAAAAATATTGCAATTATTCTATGTTCTTGACTATATTTTTGTGAAGTACTATTTACATTTAAAGCTTTATCAAAATTTCATTCATAAATTATTAGTTAACAGCAGCAAAGCTTGTAGAATTGTACAGCCCATGGATTAATTTTGTGGTTCAAAAAGACAATAGAACAAAAGAAACATAATATAAAGCAAAAGCTTCAGATATGTCTTTCAATTTTAAACCCTTATTTGGTTATTATTTTTTGCAATGACTTTGACTTGTTGGAATAAATTATTGACTAAGACCATTGGATTTATGGTTTTTACCTGTTTAGATTTGACAGAAATTTTAATCATTTATTTTAGAAATAGACAAGAAGAAATGATGTCAATTGCTCAGCATAAGTATGGAGTGAGAATATCAGAAGATTCCAAATGGAAAGAGTTTATAGATCACTTAGGGGAATCAGCTGTAGTGTTTGAGTTACTCCAAACTAGACCGAGTAGTGCTGTTAAAATAAATATGAATTGTTCTTTAATGGGATCTAGTAAAGGTGAATATAAAGAATCACAGAAGCTAAAAGTAACATAAATTAAATGTATAAAACAATATTTATATATTTTATAGCAAATGCTCATACACCTGGTGGTGATGAGAGCCCAACGTGCCAATTTTCAATTAGCCTAACATTTATTACTATTTAATTTTGTGGAAGTCACATTATATGTGGTTAAGGTTTATAAATTAAAAAAAGATGTGTGAGAAAAGATGCTTCTTGTATTATTACTATATTGGTGTTTTGTTTTAGGAGCATCATTCATCCTGTACAACTGTGCGAGACTCGAGACAATTATAAGGACATACAATGAGAGAATCAGTGAAGGGACATACCCAAGTCTGCCAGATTTCAACGAAACTGATTTTACTTTACTCACACATGAGGTATGCAAAAATTTTAAATTTATCAAACAAACTTGCGTCTTGTCTGGTGTTAAGTTGTATCAAAGTCCATGTCACTACATGAATGCCCACTGCCGACTGTCATACAAGAGCTGAAAGTCATAACTATATTGGGAAAAGAGCTGAGAGCCATAATTATATTGAGAAACACAATACTGGTGGTAAAGCATTTTATAGGCCTGTCTATTGCTGCATGTGAAATAGTCATCTTTTCCAGTTTGATCAGACCTCTGTTTTGTTTTGTCTCGAGGTGGGTGGTGGTATTGACATTACAATGTCAAATGGTATTGGTAAACATTTCACACCATCTGAGTTGTGAGTTCATTGAGCTCTCTATGCAATATCAAAAAATAAAATAGAATTGTTTTTTTATAGGACGAATGGTATCTTATCTTCAATTTTATATTGGGTCTTCCTTCACTCCTGAGCAGTTGTGTAGACTTAGAAGGTTCCAAATGTGAATTCAAGCCACATCAGATCTGCAGTTTTCTATGCTCTATGGTTAGAGTATTCAGCCAGTACTACAGAAAAATTCGAATATTAACGGTAAGCTACATATATATTTTAATCAAATGTATACTATAAAAAATAGAAAAGAATGTCATAAATTTAATGAAATAGCAGTTAAAAACGAAAAAACATACTTTAATGCATGACAAAGTATATCATGCGAATCATAATAATATATTTATTCTGTGGATGATCCTAGTCAAAATATTATGCCGAAGTAATAGTATCATTGTTTTATCATCAGCAATAATGTGTAAATTTTAAAATACATAGGACACCTTGAACTTTGTAAAAATTAAGTTGCAAGATTCAGTATATAGATAGACAGATACCGGTCAAGCTAATAAAAGCCCGTTAGTATTAACGGAATTCTCATAGACCGATTTACATAATGTGCTTAGGAATGAAGATACAAAACCTTCACTGGGTGGCTGTTTAGAGATTTCAGAAAAAAAATACTATTCCACTTAATTCTTGGTTACTGGAGTTCATAGACATTACAATGTGAGTGTTTCCTCTCACCTTGAGACTTGAGGTCGAAGGATTAACTATATCTTATAAGGGCTGTTTCAGTCTTTGAAC
The DNA here is from genome assembly GCF_003987935.1 of Bombyx mandarina. The sequence continues at coordinate 2,379,500 of NW_021011488.1, read as the reverse complement.
CATTTTCAAAACTATCACTGAATGAGTTGTTCACTGTCAAACAGTAGGAATGGTGGGGTACATCTTAAATTGCTGCCGAATCAAAGGTGTGCTCAAAAAAAGGTTCTGTTTCTTTTCTTTCGTACATTAACATCCCAATTCGCTTTTAAGAGTTCTGGGTCAAAGATTATTTTATCAGTAATTTAATTTTGGTTTTAAACTTTTAGCTGTATATGTACTATGTACAGTGAATTGCACAAGCGGATTCGATGTCTCTAAAAAATATTTAGTGGGAAATGAAAAAATACAAGATCTGAAAACGCGTGAAGTATAAGATAAATAAAGAATAAGATAGGGGTTTTATTTATTTATTGCTTAGATCGGTGGACGAGCTCACAGCCCACCTGGTGTTAAGTGGTTACTGAAGCCCATAGACATCTACAACGTAAATGCGCCACCCACCTCGAGATATAAGTTCTAAGGTCTCAGTATAGTTACAACGGCTACCCCACCCTTCGAACCGAAACGCATTACTGCTTCACGGCGGAAATAGGCGGGGTGGTGGTACCTACCCGTGCGGACTCCCAGCAGGTCCTACCACCAGTGATTAGGCAAATTATAATTTTGCGGGTTTGAATTTTATTACACGATGTTATTCCTTCACCGTGGAAGTCAATCGTGAACATTTGTTGAGTACGTATTTCATTAGAAAAATTGGTACCCGCCTGCGGGATTCGAACACCGGTGCATCGCTACACACGAATGCACCGGACGTCTTATCCTTTAGGCCACGACGACCACAAAATTATATTACTTATATACCTAATATTACTTATATACCTAATACATATACCTGTTCTCTTTGGTCTAGCTAGTGGGTAGTAAATTTGAATGGAGCACGTGACCCGAGTTCTATTTCTGGTTTGATTCAGTATTTCTGTCAATATTTGTTATTCAGAGCCCGAGTATGTTTTCCGATGGGTGTTTTTGATACTCAAAACCCAATAAAAATCCTAACTAGGAGCTGTTACGCGTTTTTATTCATTTTCAAATGATGTGACCCAATGTAAAACCTTCATACGAGGTTTTTTTTTATTTTATGATTATTGCTTGGATGGGTGGACGAGCTCACAGTCCACCTGGTGTTGAGTGGTTACTGGAGTCCATAGAAATCTACAACGTAAATGTGCCACCCATCTTGAGATATAAGTTCTAAGGTCTCAAGTATAGTTATAACGGCTGCCCCACCCTTTTTTTTATTGCTTAGATGGGTGGACGAGCTCAGCCCATCTGGTGTTAAGTGGTTACTGGAGCCCATAGAAATCTACAACGTAAATGCGCCACCCACCTTGAGTAATAAGTTCTAAGGTCTCCAGTATAGTTACAACGACTGCCCCACCCTTCAAACCAAAACGCATTACTGCTTCACGGCAGAACTTAAGGAGTCATGTGGGCGGCTGCATGACTGACATTGCTGACGTCCTTGAATGATGATGACCACACTATTAGAAAAGCTGTATGCTCATATGTCCATAAAATCGATAATAAATATTTCTGCCCTCTACTTTTCCCCCTAAATGAATAGTTAAGCATAGCGGCTATCTTAGTATCGCGCGTGACAACTTAATATCAGACGATGAGCTCGCCCATCTTTCTAAGGCAATAAAAAAATCAAATAGCAGTTGCTCAGTATTACATATTGCACTCTCCGAGATTGGATGCCTTCCCTTACCACAGACCTTACCACGTATACGTCCGATATCACAATAAAAAATGGCAAAATCTATTTGTACTGGAAAGCAATCTTACGTATTTTCCAAATGACTGACCAGATGGCATAGTGGGTAGCGTCCCAAGACAGCCGGGACGAGGGTCGTTGGTTCGATTCTCATTGCAGACAAACAATTTTGCGACATGAACAGATTTGTTTGTTTCTTGTCCGGATGTTTTAATATATTAACGTAAATGTCTGGTTTCTTAGTGCAGGAGCGACCTAGTTTAGGATCAGGTGACCATGCGTGATTTTTCTCTGTATCTTCATTTACAGTAGGTAATTAAATTACAATTTCCTTAACAATTAACATTTTATCTGTCCGAAGGTCAAACACAGTTCATATCGGGAACTATTATTATTGACTACATTAGCTGTTTAACACGTTTGCTCACATTTACCGCTTCTCGGCTGCAGACATGCGTAAGGTCCATCCGAATGTAAGAGTTAAAGAAGATGGAAAGATGAAGGAGCAAAGTTGACTGGAAATCCAGTCTGCATAGATTTCGCTCAGGCAAAAATTCTTCATAGCGCTCTCTAAACAGCTTATGGTACAAGCTCTTGCTATGGCAGATGCTAGCAAAGATTCCAAGACTGAGTCCCGTGAGATCGCCTACACGCTCGGTGAAGCCAGTATAAACCCTAGAGGCTTACTGGTGTTAGGACGTCTTGTGTGTCCGCGCTACCACCACCCTGCCTATTTCTGTCGTGAATCAGTAATGCGTATCGGTTTGAAGGGCGAGGCAGCCATTGCACTTTTTTTATGCTTGAAGGATTACTGGTGGCCCTGAGGCCTTTCCAGTTTCATCAGGACAGGTGGGCGAGCAAAGGCTCAGCCAGGTAAGCCGTCCTTAGAATTCATGTCAGGGTGGGTGGCGCATTTACGTTATAGATGTCTATGGGCTCCGGTAACCACTTAACACCAGGCCGTGAGCTCGTCAACCCAGTAAACTAAAAATAATAATTTACAATGGTGATTATTAAACTACTACGAGATCTTTTAGCCAATTTTTGTTATTGTCCAGCAGGTAGGCATAACACGTCTTCCCCCTTTACAAATACTCATCTATATTATTACAAATGCAATTCTCCGAACAATCGATGTGGAAGAACATTCCTTGTTTGGCTCTGCATCGATTTCCATCTACGTTCACATGACTCTTGGGCGACACACCCTAAGCGTAGAAATGTATCATTGTTACAGGAACCAAGGAAGCATCTGCTACCGGTCATGTTCGCAAGAATCCATATGTTGATTATATTGAATGATACATTGAAAACGTGCTTGAGAATATTGAATATTAAAAGTGTTTCGCAAATGTGACATAGTCGTTTTAATTTTTTAAGTATAAGTACAATGAAAACAAAGTCAACGTACTCTATTATTTAAAGCAATAATGGATGTCTAGACACGTATTATTTTGAAATGTTATGTGAAATCGTGAAATGTGTGCTTATTATCTACAACAGATTGTTAAAAACCAGCCAGTTTCGTTAAAGCGAAGAGTTACCACTTCACCAAGAGCAGCGCATACGAAAAAAAAAATGTTTTGTTTGGAAACACAAAGTTCACGTGATTGACCCAGGTATTTTATTGTAGGCATCGTGTGCCGCGATTGGCTTGCCGAAGCGGCTCCGAGTGGCGCCGACAAATCACGAACCGTTCCACACGGTCTCGCGTCCCCGACTAGTTCAGTGTGTTTTTGACGTCCGTGCACGCTGTCGTGGATCTCGGAGCGCCCTGAGATACTTTTATTAATAGTTTCATTCGAGTGAAGTCGAGTGTCGTTCGTGACCGCCGTGTTTACTCCGCGTACCATTAAAATGAGCATTGCCGATTTAATCCAAGCCGCCGAATTCATCGAACGCCGTGACCGAGGTATTTTGTTTTTCTTTGTTCGAATTGTCAAACGACACGCACACGTCAAAAATGGCACCCGTCTATTTTCGCCCGTAGCGTAATCAGCTGATATTGACGGAATTGCAGTTTTGTTCATTGCAGACGCGGAACACGGTTACGCCTCGGCGTTACCTATATACGAAGATCCCAAGCCGGGGGGGAGACGTCCGAAGACGAAAAAATCGCAGGGAAGCAGGTGAGTCGGCCGTCTAGTGATAATAATAGTGAGTGCAGTGAGTGATAAGTGTTTACGTGACAGTGCCGTGATGTTATGTTTTTTGTTACAGGACTACACATAACGAATTAGAAAAGAACAGGTATGTCGTGATGTTTGTTATTTGTGTGGTGTTTTAAACGGGGCGGGATGGCAGCGCGATGTNAAGACGAAAAAATCGCAGGGAAGCAGGTGAGTCGGCCGTCTAGTGATAATAATAGTGAGTGCAGTGAGTGATAAGTGTTTACGTGACAGTGCCGTGATGTTATGTTTTTTGTTACAGGACTACACATAACGAATTAGAAAAGAACAGGTATGTCGTGATGTTTGTTATTTGTGTGGTGTTTTAAACGGGGCGGGATGGCGGCGCGATGTGGTTGTCGCGTGGTGCGCTGACCTTGGCACTAGCGGCAAGGGAGTGCATGAGTTTAATGTGACGGCCGCGCGACTTGCAACCCATTTGCCAGATCCGAACCGAAGGGTTCTTGTTACGATACGCTTCTGTGCCGCGGTCTTTAGTGCGATTCTGTTTTATTTAGTAAGTACTAAGAGAACGGATTATGTAAAAAGCGATTAAATGATTTCAAAGGCATTCACGGTTGTAGTTTAACAAACAACATTAACGTTGTTTATGTTAAGAGTTTTTTTCTTCTTCAAAATATTAAAGACTTAACCAAAAAGGGGAAAACGGGGTTCACTTTTAAAAATGTATTCTCATAAGAAATTTGTTCGGAAAATTTTATGTGATTTTCCTCAATCTTATTAGAACGTAGGACGGTTTTTCATAATTTTTCCAATCGTACAAATTTAATAGTCACTGTTTTTTTTATTTGGTTTTCGTGAGGCACAATTTAAATTGGTTTTACGTTTCGAATTTTACAGTTTTCATAGACGCGACGAAAAAAAAAATGCGATTGTTGTGTGTGAGTGACCACGAAAACTGTAAAACTGTAATCTGTTCGGAACGGAGAAAATAAAATGTTACATTAACGATAAAACTTTATCTGTATGTTAAAAAAGAAAGGATCGTGATTAAGATTTATAATTTAAAATATTTATTAATACAGTGAGTTATTCCATTTTTTCACGCGCGTCGCTTGATATATTGTATGTTTTGTAAATTCTGTAAATACGAACGCACGCGGGTTTCAGTTCTGATAAAATCTAATTAATGATTTACGATTTTGTTTTTAATTTTTTTCATTATACTCTCATTGGTTACACGGAGTTTATTAATTAATTGTGATTTTCTTTTTTTATGTAGTATGTAGTAGTAGTAATGCGTAACAGTTTAAGAGTGTGGCAGATGTTAAACTATTGAGACTCCTACTGCATTTCCTCCTACTAATTTGCATTTACACTAAACATTATATATAGCCTGTCGGACATTGATTGAGGAATATTTTGCCATAAGTTAACTGGTGGTAGGTTATTTATAATTCTGCCGCGGTATAGTGATGCATTCCGGTGTCCAATGTATGATAGTGTTTACAATGTCATTACCAGAGACCAGTACCTCGCGTCGCCATGTGGGTGCCGGCTTTCACGTAGCAATGTCTACGAATCACTTAAAAATCAAGTTCGTCTAGTATTCTCCTAGGGTTTTCCGAGTCGTAGACACAATAGAAACTGCTTTAGCGACGACAGTGTCGTTCGCTACCACGAAAACTGTAAAGTATTGAAATGTCTGGGACTATTATAGCTATATAAAAAAAAATTACTAGAATAAACTATAAAAGAACTTTTGCGGGTGATGTATTAAAATCATGGGCTTCAAATTGAGTGCCTCCATTGCCATGAAGTCGAACAAATAAAATCGCCTCCTCCATATAGAGCCGCGTCATAAAAATCATTTCTAATGAATGCACCAACCACATGGCACAACAAAAATGATTGAATCGCGTTGACTCGAATAGCTCTGAGCACAGTCGATGTGATTAATATAATGATTACACGAAAACGTATCGAACACGGACACGTGGTAATCAATCTTCTTGTCAAATTTACGTCTACAAATTTAATGTTAGGGGCGGAGCGCACTCAGAGCTTGTCCTCTACGAAGTCGATATTCTAGCTGTTAAACTATAAATAATGTAATCCTACGTGCTTATGATTCACAAGAAACAAACAAGTATCTTATTTTTAATACAATAAACCATATGTAGCTTAAAAAGAATAAAATTTCATTATTAAACTATTCAATCTTTTTTTTGTTTTATCCTTCTGATACTGGCCAGGTTATTAGAGTTTTAAAACTATTGTATTGTTTATTGCATAGTTCCTTGTTGCGTGTAGTCTATCTAGCGTTAAATGGTCACCGAAGCCAATAGACATCAACCTGGTAAAGGCCGCTCTACCTTTAGACCTGAGTTCTAAGTCTCAGTTTTACAGTACAACGGCTGCCCCACCCTTCAAACCGAAACGCATTACTGCTTAACGGCAGAAACGGGCAGGGTGGTGGTACCTACCCGTGCGGACTCACAATACGTCCTACCACCAGTAATTACGTAAATTTTAGTTTTGTGGGTTTGACTCTTATTACACGATGTTATTCATTCACAGTGGAAGTCATTCGTGAACATTTATTAAGTGCGTATTTAATTAGAAAAATTGTTACCCGCCTGCGGGATTCGAACACCGGCACATTCGCATCGTTCGATACGAATGCACAGGGCGTCTTATCCTTTAGGCCACGACGACAATGCGTGCAGTAATCTCATTGTTTATCACCTGCGGTGTACAAATTAAAATGCAAATTCAAAATCTTCGAATCACAATACGTGAACAACAGAATCAGTACATTCTACATACTCGTATGTATGTACGTTAGGCAAACAAGTTTTGCAAACACACATTTACTTATCTTTTCATCTGTGATGCGATACCTCGTGTTTGCAATTAGAAATGCGAAACTATCGTTCACAAACAATGTTGGTAAAAGAACTGTGTTGTAGAGATTTGTTCGTGTATTGGTTTGTCTTGATATCGCGCGGCTACTCAGGTAATAATATAATGAAGAAATGATTAATTGAGGAACCGAAAGTAAAATAAATGCGTTTTGTTTTTTTAACACGTTGAACGCCACCCCCACAGACAAAGCCCACTGAGTTTCACGCCGCATCTTCTCGGTGGGTTGCGGTTCCAATCCGGTCAGGTAGACCGGTCAGGTAGCGTGGTCAGGATTGAGTCCCGTGAGCTCACCTACCAATTCGGTGAATCTAGAATAACCTCTCGAGGTTACTAGAATGAATATACACGAAAAAAAAAAGTTTTGACGCCATATGGAAAAATCGAGAATTGCTCACCGGTGAGCCTTATCATGCTGAACCATTTGTGCCATAAGAGTCACTCGTGGGCTTTTTAATATATGTATACTAGACGATAAAAGTCGCTAATTTTTATCTTCCGTACAAGTTATCGCATTTTATAAAATTTAGAATGAAAATGTTAAGTTGATAAAAATTACTGATTCGATGATTTTGGCTTGGTCCGAATGGTATAGTACGCTAGGCCCACCGGTGGGTCGTAAGCGTACGTGTAGTAAACAAAAAAATACAATACTTAAATCATTAGTCTGACCGTCTGTCTGTTTGATCCCGCTAATCTCCGAAACGGCTGGATCGAAAATGACTGGAGTTTTACCAGAAGATAGTCGATGCTATAAGGGGTAAATGAGGATATACTCCAAAAAGGAAGAGGTTAGCTATTAGAACTTAGAACTTTTTACTAGGATAACCTATTTTGATGATTATTTTTGATTTCAATTATCTAATGCTTCTCATGTGGGCAAGTTTAATTTTATCAAGATCTAACCATTTCCATAATTTTTTTGGTTAAAATTTCTATTATTCTTTTAGAAAGGTGATTAGGGGTTCGCGCAATAAAGATTAAACCTATTGAATTTTGAAGTAAAACCGATTCAAATAGGGAAGTATTATTAAGAGAAAAAAATACACACGCAAGCGTTGTAGAAATTGGCTGATTTTACAAACATTTACATTACTATTAGTGGAGTGTATTATAATAAATACAAGTCAAGATCAAAAAGTCCTGTTAATATCGACGAAGTACCAAGGAATCAGATTTTTTTTAAAAACTATAGATTTAAGAAAACTACGTAGCCAACAAAGGCGCGTGAAACAACATTAAGGTTCAAATTCGCTTTTTATGAATAGGTACTTTATAAATGAACTAATGTATTTGTCATCAAATTGTAGAATTGTTTTTAGTTACGTCATTTAACTGTTAGACCACAGAGTTATACCGGAGTTACACACAGAGCTGTACCGAGTATTTATGCCAAAACATAATTGTTTATTACACGTCGTACGTTCAGACACCGTTGGCATCATTACCGGCATTGTAGTACTCGTATGGCAGGCCTATTGTTCTATTTCTAGTGAAATAATAACACGCATTCACTTGCACGCACACACGTAGAGCTAACGTGTTACGAATGTGTGTGTTTACGTAGATAGTCCGCCGGGTTATAGTTAAGAACGATAATATAGAATGTTTTGAAAACTATTTCTGGTTTATGAATGAAAAGAATACTTTTGTTTGTACGTGTCGCTAGTGATTTGTTACGCGCAAAACGTGGTTAGTTTACGCATCCGATTTCGCTTAAAATGTTATGCGCATCTTTTATTTTGCCATTATGTGGTTGTAGATCATGCCTGTATGGTCGACATTTGCGTGTAGGGGTTCACGAACAAACAATTATTTTAGTTTGATAAATTTCTGGCGTGAAGCCTAAATGCCTTTCGGTTCGAAGGGCGGGGCAGTCTTGTAAAATCGAGATTTAGAACTCTCCAGCACATGAGCCGTGAGCTTGCCCACCCATTTAAGCAATATCATAATTATATAATATACTATAGTATCATATCCTATTTCGTATGTTCTACTTACCGCGATTAGTATTTTGTTTATTTTTAATTTTTATTTATTTATTTAAACCTCTCGATACGGAATGCTGAACAATCTCACGAGTACTCAACGTCGGCAGGATGCTAGTGATTGTATTGACGTTCTTACAAACGGTGATGGTAATTTTCGAATCGCTTGCCCGTCCAGCGTAAGCTTATTAACAAACAGACGCTAATTGTTGTCAGTAGGTACGACGGTCCAGCTTTAGACGCGGAGCCGAGATATTGTGTATTAATTCTGTGGTCGCTGAGAAAATAATATTCGCTCTAAAACGGTTCGTATGAACAGAATGACCGAAGTAAAATCGAAATAATCGGATGAGTCTATTTTAAAAATATATCTTCTTCTATACCTATATATAAAAATGAATTGCTGTTCGTTAGTCTCGCTAAAACTCGAGAACGGCTGGACCGATTTGATTAGTTTTGGTCTTGAATTATTTGTGGGAGAGTCCAGAGAATGTTCAAAAGGTAGATATATATGAAAATGCTCGGAATTAAATGAAAATAATAATTTTGTTTTTCCTTTCATGTGACCCCGTCGGACGGATTCCTTTTGTTTGTTTTAAGTTTATTTTATACACAACTTTAGGACTTTTATTTATCGATTGAGGCACTACGAAGTCTGCCAGGTCAGCTAGTATTTTATAAAAAAAATGTTTAGGTGGGTGAATAAGCTCACGGATGAAAAAGGTTATGTGTTTGTCGGAGTCCATAGAAATCTCAATATTAATGTCGCTTGGAGACGTGATATATCAATCGTATTGTGTCTAAGAGCTGTTTCACCTTCAATCTAGGACACATTTCGCTTAGCAAAAACATTCAGATAAGTTTTTTTTGAATTGACAAAGATGTGGCCGATCTCCTACTAAAATATGCAGAGTCTCACCAAATTGTGTACTTATTAAAATACAAAAAAAATATGTATATTTACGTTTACCTCCCAAAAATAAATAAATATGGAAACATCTCAGTGAAGCTGTCATAGCAATAACAAGAGGCGCTTTGAATCGTCAAGATAAACATGTACAGGTAAAAATATATTCTTACATTCGCGCTAAACGTAATGGCTTCGGATATATCCGCCGTTTTAGGGTTGCCACGGAGAAAACATTTTACGCTAACGAACAATTTAGATGTTTTAAGTTATATAATAACATTATATTAGAAATACGACTTAATTTGTAATTGTTTTTTTTTGGCGATATGTCATAGACGCTTTTGATGATACAAATACTGAATATATATGTCGACGCACCACTCTAATCATATGGAAAAATAATTAATCAATCAAGATTAATTCCTAATTTTACATGCGGCGTAATTATTGATTGTAATTATCACACGTGTAGTAAATATATTTCAGACTGATTGTTAATTTAAGCAAAATGCAATGTTATGGTTTGCTGTCACTTGGGCAGCAAACGATAACGTTGCATTTACCATTCGTCTTCAGAGGAATGTTTAATCATTTGCTAAATTCATTTCTTGATTTTTAAGCGACGTCTACTTGTTTAACACGATGTTTGGTTAAGATTAATGTTTTAAGGAACTCTGCCAGATTTTGTAATACGCGGAAACGATACCACGTGATTACGTTTGTAAGGATNCGCGAAATTCAGGCAACTTTAGACATTGGCATGAGTCAAATACAAATAATCTTGCATGAACAATTAGGTGTAAAAAAGTTGTTTTCCCGATGGATACCGCATTCGCTCTGTGAAGAGCAAAAAGCGGCTCGCGTTACTTGGTGCGTCAGAACTCTCGAAAGATTCCACGCAGGATCCTCAAATGCTGTAAACAACATTGTATCAGGTGACGAATCCTGGATATACGCGTACGAACCCGAAACAAAAAACCAGTCACGAGTTTGGGTGTACGAAAATGAGTTAAAGCCAACAAAAATTGTTCGTTCACGGAGTGTTGCAAAAAAAAAGGTGGCCACGTTTGTCTCCAAAACCGGCCATGTTACGACTATTCCTCTTGAGGGACAAAGAACAGTTAATGCAGAATGGTATGCTAGCATTTGTTTGCCACAGGTCGTTTCTGAACTCCGTAAAGAGAACTGCAACCGCCGCATCGTCCTCCATCACAACAATGCGAGTTCTCACACTGCGCACAGAACAAAAGAGTTTTTAGAGCAAGAAAACATAGAATTATTAGACCATCCGCCGTACAGCCCCGACCTAAGCCCTAATGGTTTCTATACTTTCCCTAAAATAAAGAATAAATTGCGTGGACAGAGATTTTCATCACCTGAAGAAGCTGTGGACGCCTACAAAACGGCCATTTTGGAGACCCCAACTTCCGAATGGAATGATTGCTTCAATGATTGGTTCCATCGTATGGAAAAATGTGTCAAATTTCGCGGAGAATACTTCGAAAAGTAATAAATACATTTTTAAATAGTAATGTTGTGTCACTTCGTTAATTCCCGAAATTTTCAGTGCCGCCTAGGTATATATCTTTAGTACGCCGATCTGTTGCATGCATGACATGAACGATGGTGAGCATTCTCCGTCATAAGGGCCATAGATACTATTAGTTCAAACTTGGACGTCATGTCTAAAAATAACGATTATTTCGTGCTGTTTATCGTCTCAGATAACCACAGAACATCAGTCAGAAAGTGACGTAGGCTGCTTACCTAAAAAAAAATATATTCCAACAAAATACTCGTTTGTTCTAAAAATAAATATCCGCCCTTTTCGTAACTTAAACATTTAAATATGCGGTCGGAATTCAAAAACGGAATTCCCTTTATAAACGCTTTTTGAAACAAAACCAGAGTTCTCAATTATTTCTGTCATAGACTTATAATTTATTAGGGATTTTAAGTTGTGAAAGGTTCACTTAATAGCAAATTATTTAGTAGAAATTTACATTTTTTTTTTAAATACGATAAAAATTGAACACAAATAAGATACATATCTCCCTATATTAAAATAACATGAAATAGAGTCCGCACGGATAGGTACCACCACCCCGCCTATTTCCGCCGTGAAGCAGTAATGCGTTTCGGTTCGAAGGGTGGGGTAGCCGTTGTAACTATACTGAGACCTTAGAACTTATATCTCGAGGTGGGTGGCGCATTTACGTTGTAGATGTCTATGGGCTCCAGTAACCACTTAACACCAGGTGGGATGTGAGCTCGTCCACCAATATAAGCAATAAAAAAAATAAAAAATAGAACAAAATCATTTTTCTTATATTAACGTAAAATAAATGTCCTTCTAACTATGTAATTAGTCAAAAATCATTTAAATAATTAGTATCGCTCTACACCGCAATCGTTGTTTGCGTTGTTCCGTTTCAAACATTAAAATGCGAGTCGAATTTGAAATGATTTTTCAGGCAAACCGAAATAATGTGATCATTCTCGAAAAAAAATCTAGGCGGCCCCGTTGATTCCGTGAAAAGACTACGAGAGTATTTCGACGAAACGCTGTTAAAATTTCCTGAAAACATTCCGAGAGAGGGTTTGCGGTACTCGCGGAAAATATAGCGCGTCTCTTCACTGTTTACCGACCGAACCTTCGTAATTTACATGGTTTAAATCATTTTAAACTCTCCGAAAATGTACGATACGTATATGACTTTGTTTTGTGATGTTTTTTGCTAATTAGGGTGGGATAATGTCGGGACAGCGAGTTTCTCATTGTTTTTTTTTTTTTTTTTTAATAGAAAAAGGTCTCGTAATGAAACAGTTTTATTTAACTGTTTCATTACGAGACTTTTTTCTAAACTTCTTCTTTCTTAAACTGTATTAAGATTTATTTAATTATAGATACAAACTATGTAATTCGCCAACATACTAAGAAGCCCGGTTAACAGAAAAAACAACTAAATCATACCCAAAATATAAATTTAATTCATTGAATTCGTGTTAATTAACCCTATCAGAAATTACTCATTTTCAAAGCAGGATAACGGACGTGGGCGCCGTTTGTGCGAAATATTTTTCCTTCATTCACTAAATTTGGTGCTGTGACATCATCTCTTCGTCATTGCCGTCAAACGGCCGTCTGGTGTAGTGGTAAGTGACATGGTCACTACATAAGGGGGTCGCGGGTTCGAATCCCGCCAAGGGAAGATATTTGTATGATAAATATAAATGTCTTTTCCAGGGTTATGGATGTATATTAAATATATGTATGTGTATAATAAAAATCTTACATTTATTTCCGTATCTGGTACCTGTAACACAAGTTCTTTACGAACTTATCACAGGACCAGTTAACGTGGCGTGATCGTTAGTAAATATTTATTTATTTTATACGGAGACGAATCTGCTATCCTTAATTAATTATCAATATTATGTTATTGACGCTATTACATTTTACATTTAACATAATTAATGTTTTCATAAAAAAATAGCACAGGCTAAAACTTTCTTTACTTACCACAGATAACTTATACAAACCATTTATTCCATTGTCCATTAAGTACCCCCTATATCTTTGTTAAAGATATTTGGTATTTATCGTTTGAAAGTATTTCTTCTTGTTTCGCATATGTGCTTCCGGTCCTTGTAACAGGACAGTAGACCTAGCTAGGGGTCGATGAATGTGAAACGCTTTATTACTGTTCTCTAGTGCCCGTTTTCGTAAATAAATAAAAAAATATCTAAGAAATGCCATCCTACAAATAATTTTACTCTACGATCAGTCTTAAATTATTATTTTTTCATTTTTGGTATTGACGTTAACATATAAAATTACTTGGGATATCAAATGAACACTTATTATAATATTTCACGATCTAAGCCTCATGCATTAAAAAAAAACAAAAGTCGACCATACTGAAAGATTCTAAGTCGGTGACTTGTCGCCTTAATGATGATCGAAGTTAATGCTTAATAACGGTTCCCAAAAAACTGATAGAATAAAACCATTGACGGTTTTTTTTTTTTTTATTGCTTAGATGTGTGGACGAGCTCACAGCCCACCTGGTGTTAAGTGGTTACTGGAGCCCATAGACATCTACAACGTAATGCGCCACACACCTTGAGATATAGTTCTAAGGTCTCAGTATAGTCATAACGGCTGCCCCACCCTTCAAACCGAAACGCATTACTGCTTTCAGTCCAAGCGCAGTCAGTCTAATGTCCAAGGTATCTAAATCGTATCGTACACATACGCTCACAATTTGCTGCACTAACGATCTTTATAAAGGTGTCCACGGTAATCAATGCTATTGTCATCATAGCATTAGAATTGTAAAGGGTGAGCTATACGATAGAAACTGTTTTAGACGAGAATTTCAATGGATAATTTTAGTGCTGTTTGAAATGTTATTTACACAGCTTCGATATTATCGGTGTACATACCATACTTGGGTTAATTGAATGTATAATCGTTCGATCGTTACACCTGGCTCCTTAAACAGCTGTTATAAAATTAAGGCAATCTAATGAATCGATCGCGTATAATACAAGTTTGTACTAGTTAAGTTAATATTTTGAAAATAAATTTGTAATTATCATTAAAGTAACAAAGTTCAACGGATTTTTTTTTATTGCTTAGACGGGTGGACGAGCTCACAGCCCACCTGGTGTTAAGTGGTTACTGGAGCCCATAGACATTTACAACGCAAATGCGCCACTAACCTTGAGATATAAGTTCTAAGGTCTCAGTATAGTTACAACGGCTGCCACACCCTTCAAGCCGAAACGCATTACTGCTTCACGGCAGAAATAGGCGGGGTAGTGGTACCTACCCGTGCGGACTCACATGAGGTCCTACCACCAGTGAAAACGGTTCTATTATTCCACTCATTGAGGGACACCTGTAAAATTTATTTGAACATTTTAAAAGTACATTTACACATGAACCTTTAAGACTAGAAATGTCTAACAAGTCCGTTTCAATGTGTGTTAGCAAAACACGGTTTTGAATTGAAACAGCATGTCCAGTTTAATTATAGTATCCACGTGTATGCTCGCATCTCGATTGAGCGTGTAATCAATTTGATAGGCACACCTGGCTCCTAGCCGCAACAGTAACGAAACGCTTGAACTGAAATCTACGTAATATGTCATAGTTATTTGGTTGAGCTAGCTCAGCTATTAATATACTCTAGAGTAGATTAGAATATACCACATATGTTTTGTGGTAGGACCTCTTGAGAGTCCGCGCGGGTAGGTCCCTGCCTATTTCTGCCGTGAAGCAGTAATGCGTTTCGGTTTGAAGGGTGAGGCAGCCGTTGTAACTATACTTGAGACCTTAGAACTTATATCTCAAGGTGGGTGGCGCATTTGCGTTGTAGATGTCTATGGGCTCCAGTAACCACTTAACACCAGGTGAGCTGTGAGCTCGTCCACCCATCTAAGCAATAAAAAAAATGATTATACCATTTTTGTTTTCATAAATGGTAACTTTTTTGGTTGTTTACTTTTATTATTGCCTTAATCTTGATAAAACTAGAAGAATGGAAGTGTGGTCACCTGTATTGGCCATCTATAATGTAATATATAATAACAGGGGTTGTAAATATGAAATGTGTGTTTCGGGGAAGGCCAGATCCGGATATTTTATGAAATAACATGATGGTCCGCAACCTTTGAAATCAAAAGAAACAATATAGATAACACACGATTGAAATTTATTCAAAGAGCCATTTATTAACATATTATATATTTATATCCTTGTGTTTCAAAAATATTTCTTCGTTTCTTACAAGGCAAAATAATAAGTAATATTCCGTGCCCGGACTAAACATTTCACAGAATAGCCGTAGTCGAGGAGTCAGAGTCGCATGTGACTCACAAGTACCAGGTTGCCGATTGCCTACTACTGTCCGGTCTACTGTCATTAATTTTTTAGAACTTTCTATTACGTAGATATCAGAAAGAGCTGAAGCCCTGGTATTGAGTGACTAATAGAAGGGGACATCACAAGATAAATGCCGCCACCCATCCTGGCACATGAGTTCGAAGTTTCAGTTATGTTGTTGTATAACGACTGATCCCACCCGGCAAACCGCACCGTGACGACTACTGCGCGGCAGAAATAGGTAGGAAGGCGGTGGCTGTGCAGGCTTTGAATACGCCCTACCGTAACTAACTACGCAAACTTAGAATTTTTGGGGCTGGTATGATTTTGACGCGATATTGTTCCTTTAAATTTGTGATTTTTAGCAAAGTGGAAGGAACAGTTCGCAGTTCGCAATCCAATGCGTGATCAGACTGGGCACGAAAAGACGAGTGTTATATCTTTACCGTGAAAGTCGTTTATAAATATGCGCTACTGTTTGTTATCTTGGAAAAGTTGATATCTGCCTGCAGGATTTGAGCATCGACATGGCCCCATTACTTGATACGAATGCACTGGGCCTCTATTCTTTAGGTCACGACTACTTCAAAACCCATACAGACCAAGGCCTCCACTCAACTTAAGATTCAAGGTGGAACTCTCAATTGCTTCAGAAATATTGGTTATTTTTATCCCCAATGGTCAATGTGACTCATATCATAACTTAAAATACCCAGCCACGTTATTTATTCACTTCTGTAATAAGTTAATAACGCATTCGCGACACGCTAACACAATTAAATTCTGTTTCCTTGTTATTATGTCCCCTAAACTAATAAAATACCCTACGCACCTTTAAATTGGATATGAGGTAAAGCATAAATGCATAATGTATGTATAAAATGTTTTCAAAACATAATATTCTCCATTCACGTTTGTTATTATAATAAATATATTATACTACAAGATACAAGGAATTTTGAAACATAATATCCATACGTTGAACGTTATCGTTCCACCAACGCTAACTGTTTATCTATACATATACATAATGGTCTAGCAGTGAGTCATCAGTTTCAGTGAGAATAAAATAACTAATTTTCAGTATTATTATATATTGTGTATGTCGGTGTCGATAAATTTTAGATATTTGTAAAATAAAACAGTTAGTGTGAATTTTTTCAACCAGATCCCAAATCACCATTGTTAAATATTGTTTGTTAGTATGTTTATTCGCTGGAACATTACACAACAACTATTCGACCGAATTTGATGATATTTTTTGAAGTCGTCGTGGCCTAAAGGATAAGACGTCCGATGCATTCGTATGTAGCGATGCACCGGTGTTCGAATCCCGCAGGTGGGTACCAATTTTTCTAATGAAATACGTACTCAACAAATGTTCACGATTGACTTCCATGGTGAAGGAATAACATCGTGCAATAAAAATCAAACCCGCAAAATTATAATTTGCGTAATCACTGGTGGTAGGACCTCTTAGGAGTCCGCACGGGTAGGTATCACCACCCCGCCTATTTCCGCCGTGAAGCAGTAATGCGTTTCGGTTCGAAAGGTGGTGTAGCCGTTGTAACATACTGAGACATTAGAACTTATATCTCGAGGTGGGTGGCGCATTTACGTTTCAGATGTCTATGGGCTCCAGTAACCACTTAACACCAGGTGGGCTGTGAACTCGTCCATCCATCTAAGCAATAAAAAAAAATACTGTTAAAACATAAATATTACATATTAAAATACATCTCGCTTTGATGACGAATGTCAAACCAAAACCATACTTTTATAATCGTATACCACTATTATAAAACTGATCATCCCTTTTCATTTAAAAAAGTTCTATATTACAAAATCGTTAATATTCATATTGACTTAGTTTGTGCTTTGTTAACGCTAAAGCAAGTTTTAGCCAAATTAAATATTCTCTGTTGCTAATAAATTCAGGAGGGATTTTGTACGTTACAAAGAGTTCTTTTCACGTTGTTCACATTCGTATTTTATCTTTGTTTGTATTCAACGTTCAGTGTCGGGCACAGAATCGGAAAGTTAAAGAGAAGGATCTGCAGTAGTCTACGCTCTACTGTATTCTCTGTGTTGCTGATAAATATCTAGTCTTTTATGTCTGCTTTGTAAAAGATTTTACTCTAGATTTTTTTTGTGAAGCTTTGCACCACTGTGACGGTAAATATGTAATACCACGGCAAACATTTTTTTTTTCTGTCAGGAGTCGTAATTATTATAGTCATATGTAAATTTTGCATGTAATTAAAATAGTTGATTTTAAAATTACGGCTGTGGTGTGTATTGATGTTCTAGAGGTGTTAATTCACCTATTAAAATGTTAATATTATTTATGGGATAAAAACGATGGAATTAATGAATCGAAATATTAATTGATTTGAAACTGCACAAATATCTGCTATATATATTTAACTAAGGTACATACATATATATGTATGTATGTATTTATGTATATGTGCAAATTTATTAAGTACAGTTGCATCATAAAAAATCAATGACAATAATTACAATAGGATCATTATCATTTTCGATATTAATGTAAATGTACATTTCCTCGGTGAACATTTGTGTTTACAAAAAAAATATGTCGTAATAATGCTTATAATCCTTAAAGCATTTTAATCGAAATTTATTCGATATTTTGAAGTCGTCGTGGCTTAAAGGATAAGACGTCCGGTGCATTAGTGTTGAGCGATGCACCGGTCTTCGAATCTCAGGGGGGTGGTACCAATTTTTCTAATGAAGTACGTACTCGACAAATGTTCACGATTGACTTCCACGGTAAAGGAATAACATCGTGTAATAAAAATCAAACCCGCAAAATTATAATTTGCGTAATTACTGGTGGTAGGACCTCTTGAGAGTCCGTGCGGGTAGGTACTACCACCCTGCCTATTTCTGCCGTGAAGCAGTAATGCGTTTCGGTTTGAAGGGTGGGGCAGCCGTTGTAATTATACTTGAGACCTTAGAACTTATATCTCAAGGTGAGTGGCGCATTTACATTGTAGATGTCTATGGGCTCCAGTAACCACTTAGCACCAGGTGGGCTGTAAGCTCGTCCACCCATCAAAGCAATAAAAAAAAATAAAAAACATTACGTAATAAACCAATTCTGTTTGCTTTCTTTTTAATAATACCCTGTGTAGCTGTTTCTATTGAATCCAAAATTAATTCCTTCGTCATAAATATAATAGAAAGGTACTGGCCGTTTGAAACGTAATTTAAGTATGGCTGGCAATAAATTCGACTTTTTTTTAAAGATACTGAATTATTTTCTCAAAATCAGTCATTTGTTTACTGACTAGTGTTTTATTTTCACTCCATTAGTATCTTTCATCAATATGGATATTATTATGATAAAAGCACGTGTAATTATAGAACACGTGTTCCGTCGCGGCAACAATTCCACACAAACTGCTAGCAACGTTATTAACGCATATGGAGTGAACACTACAAAAGAACGCACGATTATCGTTCGATCGTTATGGTTTGAACGCTTCCGCTATGGACATTTTTATTTAAATAAGGAACTCTCTGGTCCTTAATCAAAGTCAACAACGACTATTTAAAGACGATCCTTGAAACTGACGATACTTAATATATCGCTGAATTAGCAGCAACTTTCAATGTTAGCATCAAAACAATATTGGTCCATTTCGTCAAATTTGATAACGTATAAACTTGATAAGTGTAACGCGTTAAGGCGTTGCTAGCGTCGCTTAATAGACACAAAAGAAAGGTACATAGAACCGCATTGTCACTTGCCATGAAAAATGAGTTCTTTTTAACGATCGTAAGCGTTCATCATGCTGGTCAGACCCCGGTTCAGCACTTACGCAACGCCCCGTACGAAAACTAACCCTTAAAAAGTTTTGGCCACTCTCTGGTGGTCTACTGCCGGTATAATTCATCAAGTTTCTCTTACCAAACGAACGGTACTAGTATTACTGCGGATATGTATGAAGTGTGTGTGACAAACCCACGAATCGCCGACCAACCTTGGTTAATCGCTCTTCACCGCTGCTCCTACATGACAACTCTCACCACACACGACACGAGAAATGGTCTCTAAGCTAGATACATGAGTTGCTACGTCATCGTACTCACCAGATCTTCCACGGACAGACTTCTACTTTTCCCAAAGTTCGAAATTTTTGGCATGGAACAATTTAATACCGCAAGGCAGTACAAAATCCCTTTGAAGAGTTTGTTGGCTCCCGTGCAAATTATTTATTTAAGAAGGGCATTGAAAATTTCTTACTGCGCTGCGTGGGTGCGTATTTTGATTAATAAAAATTAAAAAAAGTCGGTTGTCTGTAAAGTCGGTTTACTGACGATGTTGAACGTGACGACGTCATAAGAAAATACTGATGGAATGGTTTCATTTTTCAACTTTTCACTGAACTTCATACTTGACGAAAACATGTAAATATATTTTTGTATAGCAGCTGTCCACGCGGATGCATCGCTCACTCAAGTAGGAGAGGGAGAGATGTCGAACGCTGCCGAACGCGGAGGCCAATTGTGCCTCTTTGTCGCTTGTTGCGCGCTCTCGCTTGCACTTCAAGCCTTAAATGGAACGCCTCAGAGCGAGGTAACGCCGCATGAGTCATGTTTTTTCGTGCGTGTAGCCGGCTCCATCGTATTATAAGATGTTGTCACGTCAAAAAACATAAAAATTGACTATACTAAACGACAACTTCATAAGTAAAGACCTAATTTTTTTTTTTTAATTATGTGAAAGAAGAAACAAAAATAATGAATCTTCTGCTTACCAGTCCGTTACAGGGATAACCCAAGCAGTCTCAGTCGGATCCAAAATCGCAAACAGCTTCGGAAACCCGATCAACCCAAATTGAAATTGTCCGTTTCGGTTAGTCTTCCTCGAATAACGTAATCATCGTACCTACAACGTCACGAATATGGGTCGTTAATATCGAAATCCAATAAATGTAATTACAGTTCAAACCGGCCGCGCGTTCATCTCAGAAATGTAAATAGCGTGATTCCAGTGAAAACCGAGAATATAAGAAAATATGTTTGTTTTCGCAGTTTCGGAATTGGCTTTTTGCGACAATTTGTTTGCGGTTATTCCGTATACCAAATACGTATACGAAACTTGTGCTAATTGTGCTTGTAAAATAAAAGATATTAGGATATCTCTGGAAACTATGATGATAATAAAAAGTTTTACTTGGTAACAAACTTCACGGAAATCTACACGTAAACAGACAAAACAGCTAACTACAGTTTTCTCTGTATGTTGATCGTTTTTCTTTTTTGTTTGGTAACAGTTGACGAGCTTTAGTGTTGTCAATAATAAAAATTGAACATAGGAAGTTAAAGACTAAATAAAATAAAAAACAAAGTTTATCTAAATCTTGAGTTATCATCAGTTTTTTTTTCTACCTAAGCTGGTAGCCTGGAGCGGCTATTCCAGCGTAACCGTAACTAGTAGGTGAGCTCACGGGGCTCAAACCTGACGACGATGCTAACACGAACCCTAGCAAGAGTCGTGCTTCGCAGAATCTACTACCAGATCGGAATCGCGACCCACTGAGAAGATCCGGTGAGAAACTCAGTAGGCTATGTCTGAGAGTTAATTTACTCGTCGAGCCCTTCGTCGCAAGCGACAGGTTCGACGAGAACGGTGACCGGTGCTTGAAGTACCTAGAAGCACCGTTAGTGGATCGGGAGGATCCGAGATGACGTGTTTTGGGCGACGTCGACTGCTTTCCATTCTGTCCGCAGGATCGGGAATCATCAGTAATTGTGGTCAATATCATCATTGGTCGAACACTAGTAAAATTTACTGGTTAAAAATCAATCTAGTTACGCACTCGTGCAATGTAAAAATAAAACAAACTGGCCTGGTTTTAAGTGCTTACCGTAGTCCATAGACATCGCTAGGGAAACTTTGAGGCATGAGGTCGAAGTTTGAAATTGAAATTGAAATTGATTTGAAATGTACTGGATAACGGTTTTCCCACTCTTCAAATCGGACCACGGGAAGGAGCCCCTCAAGCTTTTTACTCTCGAAAAGATGGTTTTGGATCGTCTCAACTTGGAGTCAACCTGTCCCTTCGTTCGAATGGGTGGAAACATTATTTTTGTTGGTTTGAATCTCTCGAAGTCTGCAGTTGTACATATTTACAGGCAGTGGCTATAAGTTTTAGCAACAACCTCGTAACTATCGCCCATCTGCTGTAAAAATGGAAGTGGATAGATCAAAAGAACATTCTATACTTTTTTTTTATTGCTTAGAGGTTACATGGTGGTTACTGGAGCCCATAGACACCTAGGACGTAAATACGCCATCCACCTTGACATATAAGTTCTAAGTTCTCAAGTATAGTTACAACGGCTGCCCCACGCTTAAAACCAAAACGCATTACTGCCAATACCGTCTTTACCATAAGGGCACACGGGGCCCGTGCCCAGGGCCCTCACACATTTCTCTCACACATTTATTCGGTTTCCGCTATCGTGATCGTAACCAAAAAACCAGCAGCATTCTAATATCATTAATGACATATTATGTCATACCGTATTTGATTACCTATAATAAATGGTCATACTCAGTAAAAAAATGTTATTATAATTCGCTTTTTTTACTTTCCAAAAGGGCCTCAAATTCTTGTGTGCCCAAGGGCCCCAGCCTAATTTAAGACGTCCCTGATTACTGCTTCACGGCTGAAATAAGCAGGGTGTTGGTACCTACCCGCGCGGACTCACAAGAGGTCTTACCACCAGTAAACTAATACAATACTAATGGCACTATTTTATTCCATAGCTACATTCGTATAGTTGTCATTTGATTGATATGAATATAATAAATTGAGTGTGGTATCGGGCGAACTCCGTCGGTTCCGGATTTAAATCGCGGATGTGTTTTATCTATTCATATAACAAACGCACTTACAGTTTGTGATGCGGAAAAACTTGGTTCCGTGTACATTTGAAACAGCATTGAGTATTTTTGAAAACTAAAATAGATGAGCTCATATTCAACTTATATCCAAAAGCGAGTTCCATCAGGTATCACATTTCAATATAGGTAAATATAATATATTTGAAATATAGGCTACTTATTTTGACCGATTCGACAAAGCAAAGCTTAATCCCCTGGTGCTTGAAACTTGAAATATGAGCATTTGATGTCTTTTATGTTGTAAGCTCGATGCTTAATATAATCGTTTCTTAGTGGATACTAAGGACTTTTGGTTCACCTCTTATTTCACACCTAAGGGGGTAAAATTGGTTGTACAAAGGAAAGAATTTCATATACCTGCTTCGGATTAGAAATAAATAGGCGTGTATCGGTGTTTTCCGAATTTTATCCCAAAGACCTTAATTAGGATTGATCGTTTATATTTTATTTGTTGTTTTTGTTATCGACAAATATATTTCATTATATGTTTGTACTACATTCGTTCCTGAACCCTTCTGCTCATTGTGATAATGATTGATACAATTGTTGCTTGCATACCATGGAAGCTTTCTGACTTACTACTACATATGACATTAATCAAGAAATGGATTCATAGATAAATTATTTATTTACATATTGATTCAACTTTATGCACAAAGGTGGACTTAATGCTTAAGGCATTATCTACCAGACAACCAAAAGTGGTGTAGAAACTCTTGTTGAAAGTGCATTCTTTTTGAGAAAAAGAAATATATATACACATATATAAACACACACAGTATACATCATCTATGATGCACACACATAACATACAACGCTGTACATATTATATAGTATAATAATAATATTCAATTTATACATATATTATACAGGCTGCCCGAAAAAGCAACGGCAACCCGACATCAGGGAAATTATCTTCAAATCTTGATTACTTTGACAAAATTAAATTAAACAAACTTTAAATGTAAAATATTCTTACAGTAACTACTCAAGTTAAAATTATGTTCTTTCCTTGTTTTTTAGGCGACCCAGACTCGACTGTTTTCGGATCGGTGACGGAAGGTGTCTTCGAGGGGAAGATAATCGCCAAAGACGGTTCTTACTACGTGGAACACGCAAGAAGATACTTCCCACCTAACAACACGAAGACACGAGGCCACTCAGTTATTTACAAAGATAGTGACGTCATTGATCCGTTTGCTAACAAAAGGCACGGTGAGTGGAAATACTATTTAATTAATATTGCACGTGTACGCCAGGTAGGTTAGAATAGGAGTATACTGTTTCATCTGACGAGATGAAACATATAAACATAGTTCACTGTTTGTCTTCCAAAGAAAATAAAATATTTTGTGGTATGAATATGCAAGTATAGTTTTAATATTCTTAGTGAAAAATTTAATACATCCGATATATTTCATTGTTATTTATACGATATTAACGTTAAATCAAACTAAATAAACCATGTAGTATTTTTTTTTATTTATTGCTTAGATGGGTGGACGAGCTCACAGCCCACCTGGTGTTAAGTGGTTACTGAAGCCCATAGACATCTACAACGTAAATGCGCCACCCACCTCGAGATATAAGTTCTAAGATCTCAGTATAGTTACAACGGCTACCCCACCCTTCGAACCGAAACGCATTACTGCTTCACGGCGGAAATAGGCGGGGTGGTGGTACCTACCCGTGCGGACTCCCAAGAGGTCCTACCACCAGTGAATTTTAATATTGTTTTCCATAGACACGTGGCTGTGGCTTTGTTACTTTTCAAATAAACATTATTTGTTCTTTTTGCGTGGTGGGCGCCTAAGAATACCCCCAACCCAAACTTAGCTAATGGGTGTCATAGAAGGCGACTAAGAACCAAAGCCTCACTAAAGCCAATACAACCTAAGCCCAAGGTCAACAAAAGCATTCCCAAGGGGGGCTGACATTAGGCAGGCGGCCAGTCATAAAAAAATTGCCAAAACTAAGAGCAACATGAAAATGAATTTCCATAGACACGTGGACGAGCTTAGTCTACTTGATGCTATCTTGTTGTCGGAGCCCGCTTATTTAATTTATGATTTATTCTGATTAATTTAATCAACAGAACAAATATGCATACCTTGGAGTGCTAAAAACAGTTTCATATACTAAGACTATAGAACGAAATTCATAATATGTTGTTAAATAAAGGTTGAAAACGAATATGAATGAATACGCTCTGACTGTCCAATTAAGACTGATTCAGGAGTGGATGCTAACTATATGTGATAGTCTGAAAAAAATTTTTTTTCTTTAATAAAAAAAAGGATATAGGACTTAATTTTGGAGTGAACTTGATTGGTAACATGAAATTATGAATCAGCTTTGAATTCATATCGATTCATGTGAAATCCATATTAATCTCATTGTAACAATTGGCGATAAATCCAATAATTGCGCATATTATGCGAAACTATCTACGCTACAAGATTAACCATTAAAATTTACATTAGACGTAGCTCTGGCCCGAACGGAACTTGCAAAAGGGAATTCGATCCGTGTACAAGTTTCACGACCGGCAGTCGCGCAGCAAATGGATTGCAAATGCAACATCTCGTTTAACAAACTTTAATCCGGTTCACTCGGTGTGCTTGTCACCGCTTGATTGCAACACCGTGTGTGCGTCGAAAACTTTACACTAATTTATAGCGGATTAGGAGTTTGTAATCCGCATTCGATCCTCATGAATCGGGTATTTGTTTAGCACCCAACTTCGTACACTTCAATAATGTCTACTAGACGAAGACCGACCGGTTTTTTTTTATAAATTGTGTTTTTCGGGTGTCTTAACCACGCCATCTGCTGAAATAGCTTTAGTGTTATTGTGTCTTTAAGGCTTTAAGTTAGTTGCTCTCAATTATAATAAATAGTATTATTATTCGCCAATAGATGTCGGGAAGAGTCATAAAGTTGATTATCGATAAAGTTGATTATTGAAAACACGTTTAAAACAACATTTTCTGAAAATAAATCGTAGCTAGATCGATTTATGGCCCCCGAAATCCCCTGTATACTAAATTTTATAAAAATCGTTGGAGCCGTTTCCGAGATTCAGATTATATATACTTAGTCTGGCAATAAATACTGTTACAATAAAATAAAAAAAATTCTATTGCAAATAACATTTATTACTTTTACAGTGTGTTAGTTTAATACATAAATATAAAACAATTTAAAGTATAAAAAGCTTATTCGAAGTGGTCTCCATTGGCTGCAATACAGTCCTTTAAACGCTGAGGCCAGTTATCAATAGAAGCACGCACTCTTTTCATGGGAAAATTTTTCACTGCCAATCGTACGGATTGTTTTAGGGACTCCAAATTATCATGGCGTTTAGAGCAAGCCGTGCTCTCAAAAACTGATCATAAAACATAATCCAGCGGATTAAAATCGGGACTAGACGACGGCCAGTCTTCTGCTCTGATGAAGTCCGAAACGTTCGTTTCCAACCAAGACTGCGTAGACCAAGATTTATGACCTGGCGCCGAGTCTTGCTGGAAGGACCATTCTTGATTATTGAACATGGTGTTGTTAAGGGGCTTCACTACCTTTTCAAGAATGGTATCTTGATACACTTGTGCCGATGTTTTGATACCTTTTTCACAAAAGTATGGCTCAGTCACTCCTTCATAGCTAATACCCCACCAAACCATCACTGAAGTCGGATAGTGCCCACGTTGCACTCTGTCGACTAATTGGGAAGCTTCCTTAGAGCTTTGAGTATAAATACGGTTATTTTGTTTGTTAAAATGTTGCTCTATTGTAAAAAAATTCTCATCCGTAAACAAAAAATTTCTATGACCTCCCTTTGCGTACCGCTTCAGTAGTTGTTTCGATTTTAACACCCTATTCTCTTTTAAATTATCAGTTAAGAAATAACCAGTACGTCTCTTATAGGCTGCAAGTCCTAAGTCATCTTTTAAAATACGCGACATGGTTCTAGGTGCTATCTTCATCTCCCGAGATAAAATCTTTTACTTTCGGATAGGATTTCCTTGAATTCTTTCCCTTACTGCTTTGACCGCCTTTTTCGTACGAACACTACGTGGACGGCCAGATATTTTTCTGTCACAAACAGAGGAGGTCTCATTGCACCTATTAATAGCCCGGTACACAAACATTTTACTAATACCAAGCGTATGGAGAGTTTTAAAAATTGCATTTGGCTCCATACCTACTTTGTGTAATGCAATCACAGCGATTCGGTTCTCTTTATCACCCCACTCCATTTTAATATCGCAAAATATTGTACAATGTATTGGCGCCAAAATGAGAAAACTCAATGAGCAATCATTTAAAAATGACAGATTCCAAATTCAAATGTAATATTTTGTTTATTTTTAATTGTAACAGTATTTATGGCCAGACTAAGTATATACAAGAATTGCTCGTTTAAAGGTACAATATAAGATTTAACGAACGTTGACCTAAAATACAGTTCGATTCGCATTGTCGCCGAGCCAGCCCGAAATTCGCGTTACATATTCATTCGTCCGTAGGCCGCACCGGTATGGTAATTGAGCGTCAACAACACCGCCCCGCCCGCCGAGTTTGCATTTTTGTAGTATTCAACCCTGTTGTAGATGCAATTTCCAATGTTCCTACGAACGATGATTCATTTGAATATGCACCGCTACTGAACCTCAAATACTCAAATAAATACAGTGCTTTTTTTTTACAATGTTTTTTTCTTTTGAAATTTAAAGGTGAAACAGCCAACAACAAGAGGCTTGGTGTTGGCTAATTTGATTTTTAGATTTACCCACCTTTACTTTGATATAACTTCACAAACTTTTTACTTTAGTATATCAATTTATATCAACCTGGATTGTTTTTTTTTTGTATGTTTCCTAGATATTACAACTAGTTTTATGACATGGTTATGTTATATTTTGGATCGTTAAAATGGTTAATTTGGAATATCTCACACGACGTTTATCTTCTTTTTTTTTATTGCTTAGATGAGCTCACAGCCCACTTGATATTAAGTGGTTACTGGAGCCCATAGACATCTACGGCGTAAATGCGCCACCCACCTTAAGACATAAGTTCTAAAAGGTCTCAAGTATAGTTACTACTATAATATAATAATATAAAAAGAAAACTACATACTGACTACAATTGTGTTATACGGAATCTCTATAGCGCGGAGCATTTCCACGTTTTCTTTCCTTTGTGAAAATTACATTCGATCGGGAAATAAATGCGTAGGTATTGAATAAACAGGAAGGGTCGCGCTTGTAGCTACATTTGTTTTCATTACGAGTTATTGAACAGCAGCACCGAGGGGGTGCTCCTCGATACCCGCTCCCCGTGGAGCTTTTATTTAAATATGAAAGACTACAATCGTCTAAATAAAAAGCCTTTTTTTGTCATAAAGAAGGAAACAAGATTACATGTCAGCTACAGAAAAGGGGTGTTCTAAAAACAAACTAGTATATCGCATTAAATGCTTCTATAGGCATTGATTTGTTTGTGTAAGCTTAGCAATATCTCCTAAAGTGGATCAAATGATTTCAGTTCTGAATACTTTATTTACGATGTGAGGAATATACACAGAATAATATCGGATATTTGGTTGTAAGCGGGGCACGTTTAATATAATTATCTACAATTCCCGAGTTTCCCGTCTTGTTACATAAACAGCTGATGTTGTGTACAATCTCATTTCAGTCCTTCCGAGGACATCCGAAATTTCACAATTTTGTGTAAGATGATGAAAAAAGACACGATTTATCGATCGCTTGAGACATCCGATGAGTGGGTTCGAAATACATGTAAACAAAACGATCTTGTTACGCATTGCTTTCCTAGTGGAGCGTCTGCATTGTGATACCTCATCCCCGATTACATCTATACGTTCTTTGTAAAACGAACAGTCTGCAGCCAAGTGCTCATTCGTATACACCCCCCTACTCTCGAAGTAATATTTGAATGTTGTCCCCTCCGGATAAGGGTGTCGCGTATTGCAGAAAAAACATTTGCATTACAAAATTGTGTGCTGTATCGTTTTTTTTTTCTTTTTCTGTTATTATCAATAGCTCGAATTTATTTCTTGAATTATGTTCTATCATTATATACACCGTAATTTATTCAATTCGATACGAATTCGAGATTGAAACGTAATGAACCAATTCATTTTCGTCTGTACATAATGATGATATTTTTTTATTAAACTTCACATTGAACGAATTTTAGTAAGATTAATTTAGTTTACACGTGCTGTTTATATCGAGGGGTGAAAGGCTAGGGTTGATTCAAGCGACATTTCGCTTAATACGCGACTTTTATCTTTGGAATAAAAGATGCGTTTTATTCGGTATCAACATCAACGGCTCGATGTTTTAATTGAACTTTTTTTTTATTGCTTAGATGGTTGGCCGAGCTCACAACCCACCTGGTGTTAAGTGGTTACTGGAGCGCAGAGACATCTACAATGTAAATGCGCCAGATGATTAATTTGAGACGTTAATCAACTGTGATGAAATTAAATGAAGTGAGATGAGATGATATTATGGGATGAAATATAATTTCAGTAATACGGTGGTTAATTTACTGAGATTTTTTCAGTGGACTTTTTGGAGGATCCCAAGATAAAAAAAATTATTGCTTAGATGGGTGGACGAGCTCACCGCCCACCTGGTGTTAAGTGGTTACTGGAGCCCAAAGACATCTACAACGTAAATGCGCCACCCACCTTGAGATATAAGTTCTAAGTTCTCAGTATAGTTACAGCGGCTGCCCCACCCTTCAAACCGAAACGCATTACTGCTTCACGGTAGAAATAGGCAGGGTGGTGGTACCTACCCGTGCGGACTCACAAGAGGTCCTACCACCAGTAAGTTTACTCCATTCAAATAGCTGAATAAGATTTTTTGTTATGATATTCTTTCCTTACTTACATCTGTAAAGTTCCAAAAAAAATTCGCTGTTATTTAAGGACGAGATTGGTCCATTGCGTTTAAATCTCGAGTTATTATTTATATATGTATTTTAAAAAAATCGAAATTGTTCATTCATTCATTTTCCGCTCGAACAATATTTAAATAGATGAAGCAACTTCGATATTAAAGTAACGCTTTCAGTAGCATTATGAGTGGGAAGGGCGATGTAGGGCCAGTAATTAAAACGATGCTTCACGGGCCCTTGTTAAAACTTGTCGTTCACTTTCCCGGCCCTTTCCCTTCGCATTTAACTAAGTTTACCTGAAGGGACTTTCAATAAACGAGCGCTATTGTAGCGTTGTTAAGTTTAATTTCGGTTCAATTCCGTCCGATCCCACGTGTCGGTTTGAAGTCCCTACAATCGAACTAGCTGACTGAGGAAAGGCAATGAAATCGGCCTTTTTATTTATTTATTGCATAGATGTGTGGACGAGCTCACAGCCCACCTGGTGTTAAGTGGTTACTGGAGCCCATAGACATCTATAACGTAAATGCGCCACCCATCTTGAGATATAAGTTCTAAGATCTCAAGTATAGTTACAACGGCTGCCCTAACCTTCAAGCCGTTACGCATTACTGCTTCACGGCAGAAATAGGCAGGGTTGTGGTACCTACCCGCGTGGACTCACAAGAGGTCCTAGCACCAGTAATTACGCAAATTATTTTGCGGGTTTGATTTTATTACACGATATTATTCCTTCACCGTGGAAGCCAATCGTGAACATTTGTTGAGTACGTATTTCATTAGAAAAATTGCTACCCGCCTCGGATTCGAACACCGGTGCATCGCTTCAACACGAATGCACCGGACGTCTTATCCTTTAGGCAACGACGACTTAAAATATGCCTACATCATAAAGTTGGGTCCGTGGTTCATGACTGGTCATGTGTCACCATGTTTACTGGTTACTTGAATTCCGTAATACGTAATTTCTGATGTGAGTACTTTAACGGTCATATAGAATTATTAAGATTAGAATTAGTGCTCGATAACGATGGTAATCTTAGTGGTTCCAATCAATGCGATCTTAATTAATTTTCCGTTCATTAATCAAAACACACGTGTTTCGTAAACAATCGCAATTATAAACACAGTTATGTAAGTGATTTAATCAATTTATGTTATTATTTTTTTTTTCTTTTACCTTTTTTAATGCTATTATCAACTCACGGTTTGTATTGGTTCGTATCGCAACTGCTTTGATGAAAAGATAATGTGAGTTGAAAAAAAAAATGTGTACTAAGAATTAATGCACTGAGCTCTGTGCACCCGGGGGGCGGTAATTTCCGTGATCAGACCGTCTAGCCTCCCCGACCACGGTGCTTCGTTAAAATTCAACTCGCCGGATGCAAAATGCCAATACGCGCTTATGCGACATACGACTAAAACGAAAAACCGAATTTAGTCCTTTTTTTTTTAACTTCAAACCTCTGGAGATAATATTTATTGTTTAAAATTCTGGTTTTTTTTTATTATTGAAGGATTACTGGTGGCCCTGAGGCCTTTCCAGTTTCACCAGGACAGATGTGCGAGCAAAGGCTCAGCCAGGAGTGGTGGGATTAGTTAACAGCTGCCCGAGCGCCTCCGAAGGAGACCTAACAACTCGAGAGCAGCTGCTTCGCAAATGAATCTACTACCGGATCGGAATCGCGAACCGCGGAGAAGATTCGGCAAGAAACTCAGCGGGCTGATGCATGAGTTAGGTTGCACGACGAACTCCTTGCCGAGTTCAATGAGAATGGATACAGGGTTCCCTAGGCCGGCTCCTAGCTGAAGGTGTATAATGCAAGGGTTATTGGATCTGATGGATTCGTAAGGACGTGAAAATTCTTTAAACAATGCAACAAACAATTTAAACTCGTGTCCCAGTAATAGCTACATACCAGTACATTCGGTCAGCCCAGATGTCCAACTATGGGAAATAATGGAGAGCCACGGAAACAATGGTTGCATACTTCCGCTGTGGATCTATTGGAGTATAAATCCTTGAATGGAGAACACGCCTACAAGCGTAGTCTAAGTAAGACCTGGCCTAGCATAAAACAAAATTTCACGAATATTTTTATTTTCGATATGCTTATTCGTGAATTAAAAATTGCGTTAGAAAAAAGGTCGACAATATGTATTAAAAAAATGAACAAACTCGCGTTTAACTAGGACGATATATTTTATTCGGTTATACTGATTTAAAAACCAAACTACTGAATCGATTCTTCAAAAAATAATAATTTTCCTAATGTAGGTAGTGTGATTAATGAAGCAGTTTTGGGGTAACAAACATAAAAAATTCAACGGTATTGAGAAACTCTTCGCACTCATTTTATATATTTTATTTATTTATTTGCGTTATTAAAATATTATTTACACACTTGTGGTATTTGAACATTATTGTCGCACGATGCATTCGATAGGGACTGCGGTTTTCACAAAAGCAATGGATAGTAATTTATGTTGTAAAATTTAATAGCACGATGCATTGAATTTATCATTAAACAAACCAAAGGCTTTGTTTAGGCACTTCGTACTAGCCTCCGTATTTACAAGGGTAATCAAACCACGCCCACTTCAATAATTCAATCTGTATTACATCGATTTCGGTAACAGGAATGAAAGACGTATAAAAACAAACAAATACAGATTAATGTATATTAGAGTTATAAATCTAACGGAACTAGCTTGATAAATCACAACACAGCCGGTATAGCAAAGAGTTTGTGTCGTCAGCCTTTCAGCGTATTTACACTGAAGCGCTCACGGATAGGATCGTGTTGTGTTTTTCTTTCGAACCTCCCCCAGTAAGTAACTCGTGCCGCAAACTTGTAATTTATCATGAATAATTTAAAATATCATCCTGATTACACTTCAGAGACTATTTTCAAACCTTGTATAATTTATTCGAAAAAGGGATGCTTATAATAAATGTTTTGTTTATTATTATTATTATTATTTATTTATATTTATTTAAAATCTTATTAATTAAATAATATTTTTTAAAAAGATATTAAAAATTCAATTTTTAAAAAACACTATAAAAATAGATTGCCGCTGATGGCGGTGTCTACGACACAAGCCACCAGTGGTTAGGACTCCAGAGTGAGAAACGTCCTCACAATGCGTGCAGTATCGAGGATAACTGCTTTCTGTATTAGGCCCTTAACCCAGCTGGATATTATTATTATTATTATTATTATTATTATACAGTTATTATTATTATTATTATACATTTTATTGTACGTTTTAACAAAAGCGATACGTGGAATTAATTTCTTCGCTCGAACGCCACGAACTGATCCGGATTATAAATCTCGGTAATTCGTCTTGTTGTAGTCGAGACACGTACGTATGTACGGTGCCGTGTCTATTTGCTATTGTAATATGACACGGTCGTACAGTAATTCCTTGTTTGAAGAGATTTTCTCTCATCGACACGCCTTTCGAACGATCCTAAACAGGGAACGCTTCTTAAAGGGAATTAAGAAAAAAGCAGCAAGCCCGTTTCGGAGAAATAAGCGTGAAGGGTTCCGTAGTTGGTTTGAACGTTCACGTTTGAAGAATTACATTACATTTACATACATTTAATAATATTTTTACTGTTTAAACATAAGCAGCGTGCATAGAAGATATTCCACATATCCAAAAATACCATATACAATATAATTTGTAGGATTTAGCCACTACTCTGCCGGCCAATGGAGCAGAGCTCATTTATTATAACCACTAACAACAATTGCCTTCAATCTTATTACGTTTCGAAAGATTATTTTGGATTACTATTCACCACACGAATTAATTCCTCCTGTAACATGTCCATACGAAATGAGGTTTGAAAATCAGCGGTAGATAGCAGGCTGGTTTTATTTGCTGGCTGGCTTTGCTGATGTCATGAATGCGGCTAATGGTAACTAGGCGGCTCGTGGGCCCATCTGCTCTGGGAAGCATTAAAAATGGGGCTTTAGTATGTGATTTGTATGTAGATATACGACAGAATACCAATAGTTATCGAGCAAACTGTTTATTACATACGAATTGAAATCACGAACCCGAGAATATATAGTAAATGACAAAATGTGTTCCGTATTTTTGTAATTTGGTCACGGAACCCTAAAAACACAGTCGGGTTTCAATGCTGGATAATATGTACATTCTTTTTTAATTGCCATATTTGTCGGTTTGCTTATATGTATCGACATAAATATTCTAGGTCACGTCGGCGGATGCGGTATAACCGATGAAGTGGTCCAATGGATGGAACGCATTCAGAACTCTGGAGTTGACGATGAATCTCCCACGTCGCCGGCATCTTCACAGTCCACGCCTACTGTCGCAACTCCACCACACACTCACACCTCCGGCTCGCCCTCGCCTCATCCCAATAGCTTAAGAGATGATATGCCAAGGTATAAAAATATTATATCTATACAAAAAATGATAGCTTCACTGTTTTTGTGTTAACAAAATTAAATAATATTAGTATAGACTAGCGACCCGCCCTCGCTTCTCTTTGGAAACATGAAATTTTATTATTGATTATTTACGACATCACATTAGAAACCTCAAAAATAACAGTATTGCTCCACTATTTAATGGATCTTATTATACATATAAACCTTCCTCTTCAATCACTCTATCTATTAAAAAAAGCCGCATCAAAATACGTTGCGTAGTTTTAAAGATTTAAGCATACATAGGGATATAGGGACAGAGAAAGCGACTTTGTTTTATACTATGTAGTGATAAAGAGAAGTAAATGTGAAAAGCGAAGGAAATGTCTTAAAATGACAACTTATTTCTACTTAGCAAAATAAGTTCGATCGGTCAAAGGCTATTAGATTTAAGCGACATTTTTGCAACTTTACAAGGAGATATTTAATGTTTAAAATTTTGAAAAAATATCATAACAAACATACTTCTTCATCTATTTGAATGGAGTAAACTTAATTGAAGTTCAATTAAAAACATCGAACTATTGATTCTAATACCAAATAAAACGCACCTTTAATTATAAAGATAAATGTTGCGTATTAAGCGAAATGTCGCTTAAACAAAAAAAATAGTCTTTCAACTGTCGAATTGTGTTCCGTTTAAATTAAGATTTGCTAATTTTCTTTTAAACCTATATATATGGGTGATTATACAAAAGTTGGGTAACTATTGAGGATATTTTGTTTACTATAGTTATTAAATCAAATTATTACAAATTCGGGTGTATATGATGGCTAATCGAATGATTATCTTCTTCCGAATCGGGCCAGTCACTTTTTTAAATAGATTGTGAGATATTTAAAATTTTCTGAATTTGACTGCCAGGGGACTGACGAGGCTAACATAGTACTGATAAAATACACAATTTTGTAAGAATTATAATGAAATTTAATAAAAATTAGTACAATTATTTGATCCACGGGAACATCTGATACATCTTTTTCATCCATTTTGAACAGAGTGCCATTGTGATTACAAATACTTCACCGTCTTCATCATCAACCGAAGAGCAGACCGCTGTATAATGATATTTTTTTTATTTATGAGATATTTGTCTCTCATGTCTTCAATTCCGGTCTTTGGCGTTTTTTTAACAGATTTTATTACTTTTTTAGTAATAGTAATTTAGCTGTTTTTTGACTCGTACATTTTTGACGCTGAGTATTTAGTTTAGCTTTAAGCTTTGAAACTATAGCCTCCATCCTTTTTATTTCCCTGTTTCAAGATTTTCTCTGTCTTTCACTGCTCCTTTTGGCTTCTTTTGCTCTGTGGTCTTCGTTAATAACAGGTCTGATTGCTTGATTAGCTATGGGTCGTATTTCGTCGTCAGTTGGTGGAGGAGTATTCTGTCATATAAAATTATTAGTGGTTGGTTTCAATAGCTGTTTTCTTTGCCTGTAATTATATGAATATTTTTCCATTTTTTTTCTAGTTATTCGTTGCTCTCGTGGTGTCATGTCTTTAACATTTTTTCTTTGTCCTTTCTCTTTTTTCCTTAAGTACTGAAATTTTTTTATTTTTTTATTCCGTTAATTTAATAGGATCACTTTTAATTCTGGCCAAGCGAGCCTTTCCGGCTTCTCTCTTTTTTTTAAATATTTCTTCCCTAGTCTTTTAGCGTGCCGCATGATGTTTTAAACTGAAATATAAAATAGAAATGCTTATACATGGTAGCAATTAAGATAAATGCGCTCTAAAACAACATAAAAAAACAGTACTATGGAGACACGTCAGTCCTCTAACGCGATACCTAACAAAGGACTGACGCCAACGGACTGACGAAAAAGGCATAATTGGAGGTTATAATCAGAACTAATGTTTTTTTTGGTAATTTCGAATATCAACAAACTACATTTTAACAAATCATAGTTAACTATGTATAAATGAAAATAAACCTCACATTAACAAGAAANAAGGACTGACGCCAACGGACTGACGAAAAAGGCATAATTGGAGGTTATAATCAGAACTAATGTTTTTTTTGGTAATTTCGAATATCAACAAACTACATTTTAACAAATCATAGTTAACTATGTATAAATGAAAATAAACCTCACATTAACAAGAAAATAACGACTCACCACAGGACTGAAGTTTTGACTGGCTTCGCACGTGTGTAGACGACAAACACAACCCAAGCACTGATACAGTTATGGCGACCGTCAAATTGTGCAGTCCGACACTAACTTTATTATCAACATTAAAGCTTAAACAGGGATTTGACCTTGACTCGGTGATATTTGGCGAGATTTTCAAATTTTAAAGAACACACAACGGACTGACGAATGAAACGAACACAAAGTTTCTTAATTTTTTTTAAATAAAATGGAGAACATTGCATTATGAAAGTTGTAGTATATAATACTATGTACATCACAGATTGTAGTGAATTAGTAAGTTTTCTTAAATCAATGATAATGTTTAATGGATAGTCACTTTATTGTTAGTTTTCGGGATTGTGACATGCCAAAGGACTGACGTTTTAAGTATTAATTTGGTTTTTTTAATAACTTGTATTTAAAATAAAGAAGTGAAATTGGGTGACCAAGTAAAGGACATTTCGTTGTTTTAAAATAAATTGGTATTTCAATAAAATATAATAAGACTTTGTATATATTGGCTGATGACATTGAGTTACCCAATTTTTGTATAATCACCCATATATATATAAATATTTGTGTATTTTTGTGTTTTAATAGACATTGGGATTCACATTTTCACAATAAATATTCGCGGTCCGCGAACACGGGCGAGCACGCGCGTTCGCGTCGAGCAGCGCCCTACGACAACCGCAACACGTGCTCGCTGTTCATACAAACAGATCCCTTAATATGGAAGCATATTCGTGAGGGATTTCCAGACGTAAGTATTTGTTTAATACCTACCCATCTACAAATATTTTCATCCTAATTAATCCAAAAGAGCTAAAGTGTCAACTACTAGGCAACAAAATAGGTTTTAGCTATATATAGTTTAAAGGCTATTATCAAGCGAATGGTCGTTAAGTTCTTTTTCATTCAAATGATCCCCGATCGTGTGGCAACGTAACACGTTCGTATTCACTTATTCGGTCATTCTTTATTCGTTATAAGTATAAAAAAATTGTGGGACATTTGTCGCATATTGAGTATAGGGTTGCCACCCGTACTTTATAATAGAGTATTGTACGTTATTTTAGGTAATCGTACTCTATACGTGATGTGAACAGTAAAGTACAAGAAAATACTTTATTTGGCATGTTTTCGTTTTTTTGGGATTTTGAAAAGTTTAGTCATAATATGTATTTTTTCGTTAAGCGAAAAACATCGATTGCTCAATCGATGTCGCCCCTCGCCAACGCCAAAAAAAAAGTGGCAACCCTAAGTTACTCACTTCACTAGGCTTCCGTAAATCTTCAGCCGGACGTGGATCAGCACCTTACGTCATTTACGATCAGTATCTATATGAACTGACTTAATGATTGGTTTCAATGAAATTTCAGCATAATGTGCCAAGTAAAAAGAACGAAGTCGACACGAAGACTCGGGAAGAGATCCTGTCTCTCATATCGCATCACGTGACTGCCGTCAATTACATCTACGGCAGGGCCAAGTTCGACGGCAGATTCGACCACAGGGACATCAAGTTTGAAGTGCAGAGAATAAAGGTAAAAATAATAAACAGTCTCTTCGAATCACTTTTACTGGTGTTAGGACCTCTTGTAAGTCCGCACGGGTAGGTACCACCACCCTGCGTATTTCCGCCGTGAAGCAGTAATGTTGTAATTATTTGTTTCTATTTGATAAAAGTCAATAATAAGCTTCAGTAGCTCACCAATATACACAAAAATAAAATATGTTAGATTTTGTAATATTTTTCTGTTTTCCTTAATTTTCACAAAATCTAAAACACTTTAAACTGCTACAAGTGGTCACATACACTAGTTTTCGTGTTAAACACACACAACCACTTTAAGGAAACAACACACTTTAAGGAAAACCATATAGGTGAATACAAGTGAAGCTTAAGTATTTCTAAACTACAAAAAAATAAAAAATAAATAAGTATGCGATCTTTTTTTAAAGATGTTCAGGTATAACATTTCCAAAAAAAACAAAAAAGTTGAACTATGTTAGAGTTACAACCGTTTGAACTTTTAAAACGCTCTCCTGTAAAGTTGCGTTTTTGCACTTAATCTACGTAGGACCCGTCAATAGAATCATTAATGTATCTCAAATATAAAAACAACAAACGTAGAAAATAAAATATTTATTCAAATACATAATTTTGTATTTGAATAAAACAACGAACGATAAATTTAGATGGAAAAGTAAAAAATACAGGGTGTGTTTTATAAGATTTAGAAAAAAAAATCAAACCTTTTTTTATTTAATCTTTTTAGTGTTAAGCTTATTTGCACATATTTTGCAAAAGTTGTTAAAAGATTTTCGAAGAAAAGTACCTTATAATAAACTTTAATTTATAATAATATAAAAATCAATGCTAAATTCAAACTAAAATAAATTTAAATGGTTATTTATAAAATGCTATTATTAACTTATTAAAAAGGTTATACATGCACTAAGACACGTCCGTACAAGTTGATATCTAATACCCGTAATCAAACTGCGCAATCGTCGGTATTCCGACGCTGCGCACTTTATAAGCATTAATAAAGAGTCGATCTATCGAAGGTTCGCGTTCAAAGGGTTAATTAAATAAGAACTTTAGATGTTCATTT
The DNA here is from genome assembly GCF_003987935.1 of Bombyx mandarina. The sequence continues at coordinate 2,340,815 of NW_021011488.1, read as the reverse complement.
TAAGGTTGATATTTGTGCTCGACAGATCGACGACAACTCACTGTGTAACAATCGTTATCCGAACGAAATGAATCAGTTCTGTTTAACGAACGTTGACGTTTCGAATTTCCTGAATCTCCACTCGCTTGGCAACCACGAGGACTTCTGTCTGGCCTACGTGTTCACGTACAGAGACTTCACCGGGGGGACCCTAGGTAAGACGCAGTTTTTATATAATGGCAATATACATAATTACATGTTGAACATGATATTTTAATTGGGGATCCTGTATTGTCGGTTTTCATTTATTTTATCTCTTAACAAATAAATGAAATAACATCTTTATATACGTAAAGTAAGAATTAATAATTTAACACGTTGATTGCTGTGTAGGTCACCGGTGCCCTACGTAAGTGCTTGGATTTCCTAACTTTTCGTTCTTTTGTTTTTAATGTACTGTAGATTGGGGGGAATCGGGACCCTTTCCAAATGCAACACAAATTTTCAATGGCTTTTCCTAAGGGTAATTAATTACCAATAAAATTGAAATAGTTCTGGAGTCTTAAATTTTATATACGATGCGCTATTATCCATTACAAAATATACACAAAAACTGAAAAAACTAGCTTGACCCGATTCACCTTGGCTTTGGAGTGAATCAGGTTACGTATGGGCAGAATAGAGTTTTTCGATAGGGTTGGCACTATTTAGTTGTTAGGTAGGTACTTGTTTTTTTTTTCGGGCCGGGGGCCGAACCTCCCACGTGGTCCCCGCGCTTAGGGGGCGCGCGGGGTATGTGAGACTCAACGATCTGCAAGGTGTTGAGAGCAGATCGCGGGCCCAAGGATTTTAGGGGCCACCCACTAAACGACTCCCCCGCACTCTTACACCCGATCTCCGTTCGGGGTCAGAACCCGTTCAGAGTAGGGGGGTTCCCGCGGTCAACACTACAACCAGACACGCGGCGCCACCCCGAGGACGCCCGACTTACCTAGGTACCTAGGTACCTAACTTTAGGTAATTAACTTTTTAATATATTTAATGAGTTACAAAACTTTGAAGACTAAATTAAACTATTTAATATTCTTAAACACTAAATAAAAGTAATTTTGCAGTTCAACAAAGTTAAATCTAACAACTCAACAAAAGTATTGTGACATCCCAGATTTGTCCCTATTCTAACTAGTCTCTAGGTCTCCTACAAATAGATTCATTCCCAATATCTTCGTATTCGTTATTCTCAGAGTTTGCTAGATATTCCGGCGCCTTAGTAAGAGAAATCGACATAATTACTTCAGTGCGCCACGTAGGGCACCAGTGACCTACACGGCAGTCAAAGGGTAAAATAAGTTTCATTAAATTTTTAATGAATGAAAGAATACTGGCTATAGAGTTAGAGCAGTTGGCATTGTTGTTATCCACGGTCTATAAAGCTGATATAATAATGCACTTAATGATATAGAATACTTCACAATAAATAAACATTAATTGTGTTTTCTGTGATATAATAAGAAAACAAAATTTAAAACCCTTAATCTCTTCTAAAATTATTATTTTAAGCAGTATTAATATGTTACACAAATCTGAACTTTCTTTTGAACTGAATGACAGATTTCACTTAATGAGAAAATGACACTGAAGAAAAATCCTCTTTAAAAACTAAAAAGCTTTAATTAATAAAGGTTTTTTCATTACATATGTATATTGTACTAGTTGTCCCCGTAAGTCGAAATACGACTATAATGAATTTAAATTATAAGTTTGTACACTATTATATAACTTAACTTCTATAATCACACATTTCGCCAAGACTACACTTTAGTCAAATATTAATAAAGACAAACAATATTTAATCTATATTTTTTAAGGGATTTTATGACTTGGTCACTAAGACCTTTAAGTCATGTCTTATTTTAATTCATATTCTTATTTTTATGAAAAATGATAATATGGAGTGAAATGAAATGAAGATGATTAATTTGAGACATTAATCAACTGGGATGAAATTAAATGAAATGAGATGATATGGGCTGAAATATAATCTTAGTAAAATGGTGGTCATTTACTGAGATTTTTTCAGTGGACTTTTTGGAGGATCCCGAAAAGTTACGTCCAGCGGCTTTATTTTATTTTCCCACATTTGTGCACTTTCACAGATATTAAACAGTTAATAAACCACCGTTATTACACATTTAAACCTGAAGAAACACTAAATAGACAAAATAAAACAAATCACACAACTTCACTACTAGCGTTCCCGCCAAAAAGTAATATTTAATCTATTTTCAATGTAAAATTCGTGATAGTGTATGTAATGGTTTTTTTATTGATTTAATGTATTATTAATGCATAATTTAAAAATAATATTAACATTCTGTACTCCTTCTCTATATTCTCTATAAGTGTGGGAAATTTCATACTACTCTGTCCGCGCAATTTTTAAAAAAGGGGGTACTAATTTTTTGCGTCATGTATTAATATATAGATATATACGAGTATTATATGTGGCAGGTCTGGCATGGGTGGCGAGCGCGAGCGGCGCGTCGGGCGGCATCTGCGAGAAGTACAAGACGTACACGGAGACGATCGGCGGCATGTACCAGAGCACCAAGCGCTCGCTCAACACGGGCATCATCACGTTCGTCAACTACAACAGCAGGGTGCCGCCCAAGGTCAGTCAGCTCACGCTGGCGCACGAGATCGGGCACAACTTCGGCTCGCCGGTATGTATGCGCGCCTCATTAACATTGTTACTGGTGGTGTTGTAGGACCTCCGCGCGGGTAGGTAATGTGTTTCGGTCTGAAGGGTAGGGCAGCCGTTATAACTATACTGAGATCTTAGAACTTATATCTCAAGGCGGGTGGCGCATTTACGTTGTAGATGTTTTTTTTTTTTTTTTTTTTTATGATTGAAAGTTTACTGGTGGCCCGAAGGCCTTTCCAGCTTCACCAGGACAGGTGGGCGAGCAAAGGCTCAGCCAGGAGGGGTGGGATTTGCTAACAACTGCCCGAGCGCCTCCGAAGGAGACCTAACAACTCAAGAGCAATTGCCTCGCGAATGAATCTACTACCGGATCGGAATCGCGACCCACTGAGAAGATCCGGCGAGAAACTCAGCGGGCTGATGCATGGGTTAGGTTGCACGTCGACCTCTTTGTCGAGTTCGACGAGTACGGTTACCGGGGCTCCTAGTGTTAGAGCTGAAGGTATCTAATGCAAGAGTTATTGGATCTGATGGATCCGTAAGGACGTGTCTAGGGCGACGACGGTGACTTGCTCCTGCGTGATCAGGATTCGGGGAACCTTGTAGATGTCTATGGGCTCCAGTAACCACTCAACACCAGGTGGGCTGTGAGCACGTCCACCCAACTAAGCAATAAAAAAAATATCCAGCCTTCCCATGACCAATCAAATCACCTCATATGAGGACGTCAGCGCTAAAAGTTGCCTAAGCTTACCATAGTTTTCGGTAGGCAGTGGCTTGGCTCTGCCCCTGGCATTGCTGAAGTCCATGGGCGACGGTAACCACTCACCATCAGGTGGGCCGTATGCTCGTCTGCCTACAAGGGCAATAAAAAAAAAATTGTAAGTATCGAGATAATGAGGTCTGAATTTACTTTTACACTGTTTCGTGGGTAAAAATAATACGCACTAAAATAATGTTTACTAAGCCATTGGTTATCTATGGGCGAAACTAGGGACAGGCCAGGCCGGTTTTTCATATAAAAAAAATTATGTTTTTAATAAATTGTAATATACATAATAATATAAGCACGAATATGAAAAATTGTGCGTTAGATCACTTTGGCGCTGACGGCCTCACATATCCGTCAGTAAAACGTACATTGATCTCATACTTATAAAGTAACTTAAGTAAGACCTCTATACTTTTAGAGTTTCGTCAAAATAGCTTAATTGGTTTAGGCTGGACAATGTAAAGAAGCGCTTTTGAAACAAGCAACTTAACTCTTAATTTTCGGCTCGGTTATAGACACTACTGGAACCAGGTTTTTTTCAAAATCCATATTTGTGTGGAGTCCTACAATGCCGTCACCCACCTTGAGATATGAGTTCTAACGTCTCAGTATAGTTACAACAGCTGCTCCACCCTTCAAACCGGAACGCATTACTGCTTCACGGCAGAAATAGGCGGGGTGGTGGTGGTACCTATCCGTGCGGACTCACAAGAGGTCCTACCATCACTTTTACATCGAGTCTTCACGAGTTCGTCCGCGCTGATTATCTTTAGCTCGGACCACGTCTTACTCTGCCGGTGTTTGTTGTCAGCACGACTACCCCTCGGAGTGCCGGCCGGGGGGCCAGCAGGGCAACTACATAATGTTCGCGTCGGCGACGTCCGGCGACCGGCCCAACAACAGCCGGTTCTCGTCGTGCAGCACCGGCAACATCAGCGCCGTGCTGGACGCCGTCAGGGACGGGCGCAAGCGGAACTGCCTCACCGCCAGCGCCGGCGCCTTCTGCGGGAACAAGATCGTCGAGCACGGCGAGGAGTGCGACTGCGGTGAGACACGTAGACTAATTGAATCGTATTACCGTTTCGAAGTCACGTATAGGGACATTTATTTTTCTACTAGCGACCCGCCCTCGTTTCGCTTCGAAAACTGGAATTTATTATTGATTTCTCCACTATTTAATGGATGTTATTATACATATAAACCTTCCTCTTCATCACTCTATCTATAAAAAAACATCAAAATGCTTGCGTAGTTTTAAAGATTTAAGCATACATAGGGATATAGGGACAGAGAAAGCGACTTTGTTTTATACTATGTAGTAATTATCATACACATAGATGGGTCAACGATGGGCGTCTGGTGTTGTGATTTTTCGGAGCCCGTAGACAAAACGACTTAAATGACGTCAACTTGAGGTCGAATCTTCGATTGTATATGCACATATTCGATCTGGTCCCAGGCAGAAATAGTTATACCTACCAGTCGAGACTACTATATAAGTATAGCACTTGAACAATTTGAATTTTCATATAAAATACAAATGCCTGTTCGTTCTCTGGTGTTTGATGTATAGTAAAATGTTCGCTTACGACACCCCCCAACCCCCCACCGCCCCTCAGGCTACGACGACATCGAGTGCACGGACCGGTGCTGCTACCCGCGCCAGGTCGGCGCCTACGACCGTGAGAGGAACGTCACCGCCAAGGGCTGCACCAGACGCGCCGACACAGAGTGCAGGTAGGGAGGGAGCCGACGTTTGTTTCGATACGGACCTAAAGCTTACAGACCTATAAAATTATTGCATTAGTCCGAGATCCAGACTTTTTTTTGTACCTAAGCTGGTAGCTTTTTTTTAAGGAATTTTATGACCTGGTAACTAAGACCTTTAGGTCATGTCTTATTTAAATGAACAATGATAATATGGAGTGAAATAAAATGAAAATGATTAATTTGAGACATTAATCAATTGTGATGAAATTAAATGAAGTGAGATGAGATGATATGGTATGAAATATAATCTCAGTAAAATTGTGGTCATTTAGTGAAACACTAAATAGACAAAATAAAACGAATCACACAACTTCACTCATCGCGTTCCCGCTAAAAATTCTAAGCTGGTAACCTTGAGAGGCTATGCCAGCGTATCCCAACGAGTAGGTGAGCGTTCGGGGCTCAGATTTGGGGGCGTTGCTAACACTAACTTTAGCAAGAGCAGTACTTTGCCGAATCTACAACTAAATCGGAAACGCGACCCACTCAGAAAATCCGGCGAGAAACTCAGTGGGCTGTGTTTGTGGGTTAGAACGGTGACCAGGCTTGAGGTACCTAAAAGCTCCGTTATTGGATCGGGGGAATCCGAAATGACGTGTTTAGTGACGAATCCAGAGACGCTATCGCTTGAGCTTCGTGTAATTCGTTTTAAAACTTCGTCCACAGTCCGTCCCAGGGCCCGTGCTGCAACGCGCAGACGTGCCGGTTCGTGGTGGCGGCGCGCAACCAGACGTGTCGCGAGGCGGCCGAGTGCAGCCACGCGGCCGTCTGCTCCGGGGACTCCGCCGACTGCCCCGAGCCCAGTGCCATGCCCAATCACACCAAATGTAACAACGGTTAGTACGCAACAAAGCGATGTAACAATCAAGAGCTCAAACAATTAAAATTTATCTGCCGCCTCTATAACATTGGTAACTCTATAATGTAATTTAAAGTAGTCATTATGTGTATAAAACTGACACCTCAAACATTTACAAAGTAAAGATAAGATTTTAAAAGAAATGACACCGTTTTTATTCTTACCGTTGTTTTGCTAATTTAAGTACATATAATCATATTTGAATTAGCTATAAAGAAGTCACACTGAAAGTATGATTTAAGCTAATTAAAAGTGACCGTTTTTCGTATTTTTGTAGTTGTTTCCTTTCAATTTTGTCGTCATGTATACATATATAAAACTGTGCTCCGAAAATTGCAAAAAGTATGAATATGTCGCATTTAATATTGCACGTATGACCCCGTGCAGGCACGCAACTGTGCAAGGACGGCGAGTGCAGCGAGTCGATATGTCGCGCGTGGAACATGTCGGTGTGCTACCTGTCGGCCAGCGCGGCCCGCGGCGCCGGCGTCACGGCGCAACCCAACCGCCGCGCGCTGTGCCAGCTCGCGTGCCAGCAGGGCTCCGACCCCGACTCGTGCCGCAGCACCGCGGACTTCGCCAGCGAGGTCGGCCTGCCCACCGGCGGGATCAGCCTCCTGCCCGGCTCGCCCTGCGACAACTTCCAGGTAAAGAACATACAACATCATACTGTTACGCCGGTAAGAGTAACGCTATCTATCGCCGAATAGTCGAACGAATATCGAAGGATCTAGTAGCACCTAGAACGCTCGAGAAGTACAACGCCATCTATCGTCAGATAACGGAAACACAATACTAGAGATGTGTGGAATGTTCTCGATAATTCTAGGGATGAGGTATCGACTATAAAAGCGTTGCAGGGATGGCACTCAGTCCGTCAGTAATCGGAACTACTCGAAGCGAAACAACGAACGGATCACCTGAAGCGAAGCGGAAGAAACGAATTTGAGAGTTTTAAAATGTGTGTTGGGTGTTTAAAGTGTTCTAAGTGTTGAATACAGTCTTATGTTGTACTTTGGTGGAACATTTTTATTTATCCCGAATCCCAGCACGTAACAATACTAAAAATAATTCTTTATAATAACAAAGAGAACGACCATGCAGCTGTTTGAATCCAAGACCACTGCGACGCTGGTCATCTGACTGTGAGACGTCGACACCAAGTCTCATACTAATTTAACATTAAATGTCACCGTAACCAATAACTACTGCGATATTCATTCAATCGTATCGGCTCGTCTCTACAGCATCATAAAATATGTATCCAGGGCTACTGCGACGTGTTCCTGAAGTGCCGCGCCGTGGACGCTGAGGGTCCGCTGGTGCGGCTGAAGAACCTCCTGCTGAACCGCGCCACGCTGCAGTCGGTGCAGGCCTGGGTCACGGAGATGTGGTGGGCGGTGCTGCTGGCCGGCGTGGCGCTCGTCGTGTGCATGGGAGCATTCGTCAAGTGCTGTGCCGTGCATACGCCCTCATCGAATCCGAAACGGCCGCCAGCCAGGTGAGGTTTTACTCTGGACCGTGCCATCGGAGCGTGGTGCTGCCTACGTCACGTTGCCATTTAAGACGCAATGTGAATACGTCCTCAGAGCTTGCTAAATTAGTAAGCCTATTTCATGTTTTAACATTTCCAACTGTTTGTCATGATTATCCGTAATGTATGGTGCATCTTTACGATTTATTAAAAATCAATAATGGCTTAAACAATAGTTTTTGCACACCCTGTACAGGTTAATCTATACAATAAGGTATATTGTTCCACACGTAGAACTTTATTGTTCTACTATAGGCCGATAAGTGCTATGGGTCCAAGAACTTTTGAGATTGAATGTATGTTGTTCTCACAGACGGCTGTCGGAGACGCTGCGCGGCCCCATGAACACGCTACGGCGCATGCGCGGACCACGCGGGACTCCGGCTCGGCACCCGCAACGCCGCGCCCGCACGCACAAGGGCTACGCGCCGCCACACACGTACGCGCATCGAGACCTGCGTGCGTACACACTCTTGTTGTAACACATAAGCTCACAGCCCAAGTTCTCAGCATATCTATATATTACGGACGAGTACGAAATGTTCCACACTTATAGAGACCATAGAGAAGGAGTGTAGAATGCAATTTTTTTATAGTATAAAACAAAGTCTGTCTGTCCCTATGTATGCTTAAATCTTTAAAACTACGCAACGGATTTTGATGCGTTTTTTTTTTTAATAAATAGAATGATTGAAGAGGAAGGTTTATATGTATAATAACATCCATTAAATAGTGGAGAAATCAATAATAAATTACAGTTTCGAAAGCCAAGCGAGGGCGAGTCGCTAGTTATGCATAAAATATGTACATTAAATCAATAAAAAAAAATTACACACACTACCATGTATTTGACACACACACGCATGTATACTATTTGTTTACTGTCAACCTTTTCTTATTGCTTATAGTCTGTGGTCAAATTGAGAATAGATTAAATATTGGACTTTTTGGCAGGAACGCGAGGAGTGAAGTTGTGTGATTTGTTTTATTTTGTCTATTTCGTGTTTCTTCAGGTTTAAATGTGTAATAATGGTGGTTTATTAACTGTTTAATATCTGTGAAAGTGCACAAATGTGGGAAAATGAAACAAAGCTGCTGGACGTAACTTCTCAGGTTCCTCCAAAAAGTCCACTGAAAAAATCTCAGTAAATGATCACCATTTGACTGCGATTATATTTCACCCATATCATCCCATTTCATTTAATTTCATCCCAGTTGATTAATGTCTCAAATTAATTTCATTTCATTTCATTTACTTCCATTTTATCAATTTTCATAAAAATAAGTATATAAATTAAAATAAGATATGACTTAAAGGTCTTAGTTACCAGGTCATAAAATCCATTAAAAAAAAAGTTTAAATATTGGGACTTTTTAGCGGGAACGCGAAGAGTGGAGTTGTGCGATTTGTTTTATTTTATCTATTTAGTGTTTCTTCGGGTTTAAATGTGTAATAATGGTGGTTTATTAACTGTTTAATATCTGTGAAAGTGCACAAATGTGGGAAAATGAAACAAAGCCACTGGACGTAACTTCTCGGGATCCTCCAAAAAGTCCACTGAAAAAATTTTAGTAAATGACCACCATTTTACTGAGATTATATTTCATCCCATAACATCTCAATTCATTTCATTAAATTTCATCCCAGTTGATTAGTGTCTCAAATTAATCATCTTCATTTCATTTCACTCCATAATATCATTTTTCATAAAAATATGAATAATATAAATTAAAATAAGACATGACTTAAAGGTCTCAGTTACCAGGTCATAAAATCTCTTAAAAAAAAGATTAAATATTGTTTTTCTTTAATTATATTTGTCTAAAGTGTTGTCTTGGCGAAATCTGTGATTATAGAAGTATAATAGTCTTTGACAATACAATAGTGTACAAACTTATAATTTCAACTAGCCGTACTCGCCCGCTTCGCTGGGCATTAAAATTTTTTTATTATTTATTGTCATTATTATTAGCGAGCCCAACACTCATATAAATATTAGCCTATCCATTAAGCACATGTATTTTCTACATGGATACCAAGTTTCAAGTTAATCGGATGCATGGTTAAGTAGTTATAACGAAACATCCGTAAAAACCACTATAGATTTATATATATATTAGTATAGATTAATTATAGTCGAATTTCGACTACCATATTAATATGATTGTTATTGTCACGTACAGCGACGGCGCCGGCGGGACCCAGCGGGCGGCGGGGCGAGCCGTACGCCAACGCGTACCCCGCGGCGTACGAGATGCGGCCCGTGCACAAGGTCTGACAGTACGAGTACTGCGGGCCCGAGCTGCTGGTGCTCGGCTACGTGTACCGCACCTGAGCCGACACCGCATCCGATGCAGCGGGCCTCCTCACGAGCAAAACCGTCTTTGTAAAGCAATATTTTAGTTCTCTTCGATGTTCCGTAACTACGGGTAGGGCGACCGCCTATATCGGCAAACAACCTTGCTGTTCGAAAAGCTGAATGAGACTGACCTCGTGTCTCATTGTTGTGATGACCCGTACGCATTATGCAATAGCAGCCGGTCAATGTACGATATGTTTAATGTTTATTTTTTACTGGTGGTAGGACCTCTTGAGAGTCCACGCGGGTAGGTACCACCACCCTGCTTATTTCTGCCGTGAAGCAGTAATGCGTTTCGGTTTGAAGGGTGGGGCAGCCGTTGTAACTATACTTGAGACCTTCGAACTTATATCTCAAGGTGGGTGGCGCATTTACGTTGTAGACGTCTATGGGCTCCAGTAACCACTTAACACCAGGTGGGCTGTGTGCTCGTCCACCCATCTAAGCAATAAAAAAAAATTAAAAAAAAAGTTCTCGAATTTTCCTCGAATAGCATTACAGATGACGGTTCTTCGATTCGAGTTCGATTACGTTCCGGCGACAAACGTTTCTTTCTTAATCTATATAAAGAGAAAATTGTTTGCTCAATATGGATTATAGATATCGATTCATGTTCCGCTGAGCTTAGCTGCTGACGTGCGACACACAAAACACGGACGGACACTTGAAATTATTTTTATACGATGAAAAGGAACTCACGTACGACAACTGGCGGATCGCACGATGCTCCAACTTTGAGCACCGGCTGGTCCGTAAAACTAAAAAACAGTATTGCCAAATGATCAAATATTGATTAGACTGATGAACTTCCAGCATTTAACGTTATTATTTTTGAAAGTGCGCGTTCGATGCGTTACGAAGCTCAAAAAGACGTGCACGACTCGTGTTACCTTTACGATAATAAATTTGCATATCACATTCGACTATATTTTGTAATAAAGCCGCCGATTTATTTTTTCATAACATTTGAATTGATCTCTTTAATAGTTCGAGAATGTGTTTATGGATCTTGTATAGAAAAACTTTCCGTCGTGCAAGCCAAAGAGCATGATGTATTTTATATAATTTCTATACATTTTTAATTATAAGAAAACTGTCTTTAAGTATACCGTATTAATGCCATTTTATTAGAAGCTCGAAATATGCAAGTTCTTGTAATTGTACATAACACTGTATATTTGTATTGTAAGATAAAATGCGAAACGTTTTTGTCGTAAAATGACCTGACCAATCGTATATGTGGATAAAGTTCCATCAGTATATAAACTAGTACTATACTCAATGGCATTATTTCTCCTTAGTTATAAGCTAGAATACTTCACTAGGATATCTAAATAACAATGTGAATATTTTTAATCGATGAAATCTGTGTATACTACTTGAATAAATATTTCAAAACACTCATGAAGAAAGCCTTAAGAGTGGCTGTTAATTGTATTTTATAGATAATTCCATTCTTATTCAAAATCTGTCATTAAAAATGTTTCTTTCTTTGTAATTAATATTATAACTGGAGACAATTTTCAAGATTCAAAATGTTGGTATTGCCAGATAATTTAAAAAAAATGTTTACAACTAAGGTACATATATTTAAGGGTTTTGAAAGATTTGAATTGCAATACTCGTGATGCTAAACAATAATTAAAACATTTTATCTCTTTGTGTCGATAAATCGGTGTTCTTTACTTTATGAAATATCTTGTAGTTAGTAAATTTAGATATAAAAAAATTATCGGTTTTGCTAGTGTTATCCTTCACTTTATTTCTTTAACTTTAGAAATAAACTAAATTTATGCAGCAAACAATTATTATTTAATAATATTGATTTGTTTTACACTAAGTAACTTGAATTGCTTTAAAAGTTTTATTGTTCGATATAAATTTCAAATCGATCTCTGTCATAGAACAGTCATTGTTTGGGCCATAAAAAAATTGTTTAGGAAATAACCTCAATGTACAATGAAACTGAAAAAGTAGGATTTCATTTTTATTTGTTTGAATGCTTTAGGATATGAATTCAGTTCCAACCCTGTTATTGTGTACAATGACTGAAGCAATAATTGTATAGAGTTTATCTAGTAGTATACATAGAATAAATTGTTTTGAATTAAACAAAATGAATGTTACAACGTGATTTCAATATAACATGAAAAAAAAACAATAAATTTTACATTAAATATGCTGTTTTCTTTAAATTTGTGAAAAATTCAAATATTTTATTAACTACACTACGTTCCAAAGTAAATTTCAATGTACACATGTACTCATGAGTACATGTATTCATGAGTTACTTTTTTACATTAAAAAGCTTCATTAACACAACACATGTACCTATATGACGCATGATTTTGGCGGACTGTGTAATATTAAGGTTTTGCCAGAAACTAGACCATACACAATAGTCTTACTAAACACATACATATTGTCATCTCCATTTAAAGAATACCCATCAAGATTTGAAACTAGTACTTAGATATTTAAAAAAAATCAATTATTGTAAATAAAAATGAATACATTTAGAAGCGTAAAATTTATTAAATAAATAATTTGCAAACCGACTACAGAGTCCTAATGTTTAGTTAAGAACAATTTATAGCTAGAGGCTAAATTTGTTTCGCAAACTATTGAATATTTGTGATTATAGAATGCGTGAATTTAATCTTGGAAGAACCTTAAATAATTTGAAGAAAACCCTAGGTTTCGAATAATTCATCAAGATGAATTTACACGAATACATAAATAATCTGAAACCACATTTATTAAGATGTTACATAGTAATTATTATCTTTAAAATATATTAGTACAAAGTTTTTAGTTACCTACGTATGGGTAAATAAAATTTTTGAGCAATTGCACAAAACTCACTTTATTGATCAAGAAAATACTTGACAAATTATTTGAAATAAAACTATTTTGTATATGCGGTATATTTTATTTTTATATAGTATAATAATAAATTGAAATATAAGGTACAAAAGTATCAACGATATTACAAAAATCGAACGTCAACAATTTCTGTTTCAGTGGGTTTACATATTTCCTTTTTGTACTACTACTCTGATAATAATTTATATTCTGAAGGAAGTCTAAAAGAATGCTCAATTATATAACTAAATCTTCAACTATTTCATTTGACATTACATTAGAATTGCCTTTTTTACTTTGGTAAATTACAATGAATAAAAATAAGATAAAACAATTTTATGATAAAAAGTACAAAAACATTAGGTATATATATATATATATTAAAAGTTAAAACTAAAAAAATTACTACAATGGCTACAGTCGAGCTTCCTAATTTTTTTTGCAAGCAACAAGTTCAATTTCTTTGATACTTTATATGCTTATCGCCATTGTGTTGCTATGGAATAAAATAAATCAACTTAGAATTTATAAGGACTAAACAAGAGTGTCGATTACCTAGGCCTACTAGTAGTAATCTTGCATAGAATATATAATAAACCAGGAAAGCTGGAGAAAATATTTCATTCAAGTCTCAATCATGTACCAAAATTCCTGCATTTCTGAATTTCCTGACTAGCCACATCGCTTCCCAAGACTTATGTAATATAGTCGACTTATAGACAGACTAATGCCTATCCATGCGACGCAATCATGGAAGTTTCTGTGTATCTTGAAGAGATCAAAAAGGATAATTATGTATTTTACTTTTAATATTCGGCAGAAAGCATGTTCTTGACCATATAAAACTTAAACTTTGTCATGAAAATTTTGCTATGTACTTAAAGGAATAGACAAGAATTGGTATTATTTTATTTTACACCATAGTCCTATGACCTGTTTGTGTTTAGTTTATTATGTATTTACAAATATACTTCATTACTATTTTTTCCTCTCATATCGACTTGCTGAATATTCTTACAATTATTCAATACATTGCAACTACCGCTACATAAACATATTATTAAAAATTTATGAAAATTTTACATGAGAAGTTAACGGTACTTAAATTAATAACATAAGTGGAATATTCGCTGATCGATATCTAGCTTCCTAAGGCTAATAAATAAAATATTCTCTAAATATGTTAGCTTTCAATACAAGGAATATTTTCCAGTCTTAAATGTCAAGTGATTTTCGTGAAAATAATTAGGCTGAAGCACAATCAAAACCGGATAATAGTACTTATCAATAATCTCAAAGTGCATACGTGCTTGTATTTATACAGGGTGTATGGTATCTTTCCCAAAAACGAAGGCTGGTGCAAAATCCAAACATTTATTCCTTTACTGCTATTTCATTCAAATAAACTGATGGAAGGGAACAGTGTTTCTTGTGACATTCACCTTTACATATAGATATGTCAAAATCGACCAGCACTTTTGTCAAAATGTTTACTTTATATTAAGTTTTTAGTGGATAATTATTGTTTTTAATTTCCATTAAGGTACTAGTTTCTTGCCCTTTTTGATTCAGAAACTGATCCCTTACACCCTGAATTTTAATAGTATATCTTTAAACCTAATTACAGTAATACTTAATGCTAAAACTTAATTTGTCTTTAAATACAATGGAATTACATATGCAGAAGCATCTGCTCTTGTTTATACACTTCATGATAAGCATTACGTATCAATACATATGGAAAACATGACTCCAACAAATCCATTGTAAGAAAGGGTGACTCCTGCACTATCAAGTCTAATAGAAGGTAAACTGATTCCCTATTCTTAGTAGCTTCTTTATCAGTTTCTTGCCCTAAACGAAGCAAAGATGATGACGCTAAAGCTAAGAATTCTTTCATTCGATCCTCGATATCGCCCTGGCCGCATATAGTGAATAGAGCTCCGAATATGTGGTTGATAGCTGGAGCTATACAGTGTATATTGTTAGCATGACCTTCCAGGGAAGGTCGATAGAAAGATACTTCACTCCGAGCTAGTCTAGGCAAAGACACAGCAACAAACACCATTAGCAAGCATACAATTAAATGCTCTTCCTCCTCAACTTCTGATTTTTGCTGACGTAAAGCTGATGCCAATGTTGGATCTACTTTGCACGGTAAGCCAGCAGCAGAACACATTTCTGAAATGACTCGCATTGGATCACCACTCGGCAGCTGTTGCTGGAAGTCTTTTATGGAACTTATCAAAAACGGAATACGCCTTTCTAAAACATCTAGTAATGACTCTTGAGCTATTTGTCTGAAACTCAATATGACTCCAATAATGGTCATCCGTTGTAGTACATTATCCACATTTTGCAATCTTTTGAACTGCTCTCTCATAATTTCTGGTTTATCAAAATTAGTCCTGAGCATCTGCAACACCTCTTTATTTTGTACAACCAGTTTCTTCAATTCCTGTACTTGACTTGCAATTTGCCACATTAGTGTTTCACTTAACAGTTTCATACCATAGGGCCCAATTAATTCAGCTAATGCCCTTAACTCATTAATATCAGAATATTCCTCGGCATTGAAGGGTATAGCACCTTCGGCTGTCAAACTAACAAATGCTTTTTGACTCATTGAAAAACAAATACTACCAGCACTGACCCGTCTCAGTAAAATCTCAGAGTACCACTGTGTATACAATGATGCAATGGTTTTTTCTTTATGACTATCCATATTTTGAGTTTGTTGTAAAAGACAATTATTGAAAACTCGTGTAATATCAATATGAACGTAATTTTCAACAGTTTGAAGCACATTCATGTATGCACGAACACTAACCAGCAACTCAGAAGGCTTAGCAATTTCACTTGTGTCTTGGTTAAACATTACCATGCCAACCAAGGCCTTAGAGAATCTAGTTTCCAAATGTTGGTGCAAGTACTCTCGTGGTGCAAAAGTGTACTCCCAAACATTTACAGTGGAACAATAATTTATAGCATAGCATAATTCTGTCAAAGCCATGTGAAGTTTGTCCATGGTTGTCAATTCTTCTCTAGTTTTTCTGTAACTTTCTGCTCCAGGCTTAACAATTTCAATTGTGTTTTTCTTATTTTTATCCTTCTTTTTTCTGTTAGCTAAATGAGCTATAGTTTGTGCACAATGTTTGGGTAGTAATTTGTCACTCATAGTACACTGTTCATCGCATATAGTGGTGATAATGTTTTTTGCTTCTTTTGCCATTTCATCCAAGAATATGTTGACTACTGACAAACTTCTCTCTAGAATGTGATGCCTCTCTTCAGGGCATAGTTCATGAGTACAATTTTGGAAATGACTACAAATAAGCGGGAATGCTATAATATACCGATTTTGTGCAGGGAACTCAAGACACATATGGAACTGATTTTCAAATATTTTGTTGTAAAAGCAAAATATTGACAGATCAGATGTTTCAACCATTATTTCATCAAGGTTATCTACCATTTTAGTATGGAATACCATTTTGTCTATAAACTGAGCCAGTTCCCTTTGATCAACAAGACTCAAGGGGGTTTTGACAACAGATGTATATGCTTGAAGTCTGAACCAATCTAAACGGAATGATCGAAAATCAAATGGCTCATTCTCTTCAACCTGTTTGACACTCAAATTTGCTGCAGTAGTACATAAAGATGATAATATTATACTTTCGTCTTCAGGACATACCTTCAAGTTCTGAATCATCATGTTCAATGCTACAGCATCAAAGCCTGAAAGGTATTGCACATAGTATCTCTGCATTACTTGACTATATTTACGAACCAATGCTCTTAATTCTTCCATGTGGAACAAAAGTTCAGGAAGTTGACGGTCTACCAAATCTTCTGCAGATTTTCCCTTTACTTTTTGTGGTGGGTTATCATTATGTCGCAACAGCCAAAATACTTCATCTCTTGCATAGCAGAGGCCAATGAAAATCAAAAGAGCTTTTGGGCCCAATAATCCTGGTTGATCAGTCAATATTAGACCCAGTTCTTTCAAAGCTGTTCTTAAGAATTTTCTCCTTTCTCTGTGTTTGTATCCTGCTTTCTGTACTGCATGATGGTAACAATCTTTTACTTCAGATATTCTTTTGCCATAGCCTTTTATGCTGTCAAAGAAACCTTGTATGTAGCTGTGAATGTAAATCACTTCATCTCTAAATAATGCCACAACCCATCCTGACTCTAGTGCATTGACCCACATTTTATTAGCATGGTCCTGCTGGAGCATCTGATGACAGAGTGCAAAACCAAATATGACCCACCTCTCCAAAGACTCCAATGATACATACTCACAAGACATTGTGTTTGTTTCTGATGGTTTGAGTAGCTGAGCTGGATTACTTACTAAGCTTAGCTTTTGCTCCGATCTCCAATGTTCAGCAGAAAGATTTCTAGCTGGATACACATGCCATAGAGAATTTAATGCACTTGCTAGTACTTTTTGATGTGGCACAAATTCTTCAGACAATTTCTTCAATGGAGCATCATAATCAACAATCAACTGTCCCAAACGAGGAAAACTATTCTCAATTTGATTCTGTAGCAATTCATATGCAGCATTAAATAAACCTAACACTGCTTTTCTGTCTTCAACTCGAGACAACAATATCATTAGTGTAACATATGTTAAAACCAAGTCAAGATAGTTTTTTGTCAATTCAAAATTCAATGTCAAGTCTAAAGTAACCTGACATGCATCTATGATGTTAAGAAGTTCACAAACATTGTCTTTAAAATCTAACAAATCTACAAATGTGTAATAGTATAGCGACAATGATTTGATTACTTCATTCCGTATTGGTGTAATTGCTTGGAGTCCTTTAACGTCAATGTTGGGAAATCTCCTAACTATGTGCTTAATTGATGACTCCAATGCTTTATCAGATAGAAATGCTGGTTTCGATTTGGCATCTCCACAGGCTTTCTTAATGTTGTAAACTCTTGTTAAAATACCAATACCTCTGTCATTCAGTATAATTAGCTTCTCAGCTAATTTTTGCTGACTAATATTCAGGGATCTTGATAATGTGGACATATTTCTGCAATAAAAAGGTACGCGGATTCACAACTATGAAAGATAATGATAATACAATAATGTTATTTCCTATCTATTAGAATTACACAACTTAGGATTTCCGTTCAAAGGGGAATAACAAATTGTTGCTGCATTCATTCGAGAAGATGATCAATGATGTGAGATCATGATTTACTAAGTCAAGATATCTAACAAGACCAGATATTGTTTTATGTTAATAACCGCGCGAGCCGTACCTTGCTAATAATGTAGCGAGTCACTTTATCTAGAAGTCAACTAATACACATGTTTCTGTGTACACTATATTCAAACTATCTATGTTGGACGTAAAAAATCTCTCAATAAATTAAAATTAGGGAGTGTCAGACCACAACATATTAAGTGTATAATCTATGACCACAACAGACTGTTTAACATAGATTATTTTTAAGGGATTTTATGACCTGGTAACTAAGAACTTTAGGTCATGTCTTATTTTAATTTATATTCTTAATTTTACATATGAAAAATGATAATATGGAGTGAAAGGAAATCAAGATGACTAACTTGAGACATTAATTAACTGGGATGAAATTAAATGAAATGAGATGAGATGATATGGGATGCAATATAATCTCAGTAAAATGGTGGTCATTTATTGAAATTTTTTCAGTGGACTTTTTGGAGGATCCCGAGAAGTTACCTCCAGCGGCTTTATTTCATTTTCATTAATTTCATTTCATTTCATTATTACATATATAAACCTGAAGAAACACTAAATAAAGAAAATAAAACAATTCACACAACTTCACTCCTTGCGTTCCCGCCAAAAAGTCACCACTACAATTGTATCTTGTCTCACTCACACAGATTACTACTCTCGTCAGCTATATTTTTTCCGTAAGGCAATCGCCTTCTTGCGATGCCTTTTTTGGGAAGGAAGTATTACTGGTGGCCCGGAGGCGTTTCCAGTTTTACCAAGACATGTGGGTGACCACAGACTTAACCAAGAATGATGGGATTTGCTAACAGGTGCCCGAGCGCCTCCGAAGGAGACCTAACAAATCAAAGACAACTACTTGCCGAATGAATCTACTACCGAATTGAAATCGCGGCTCGCTGAGAAGACACGACGAGAAACTGAGCGGGCTGGGGCGGTTAGGTTGCACGCCGAACTCTCTGCCGAGCTTGACCAGTCCGGTTAACAGAGCACTTAAGCAGCTAAGCTGCTCCCAGTGCTAATTAGAATTGAAGGGGCTTAATGCTCTAGCATTCTGTCAATGTATCTGTTAGATGCGTAAGGACGTTTTCGATACCATTATTACTGGCGTCGAGTATAAATAGTCTGCAATTTTAACGTAACACATTTAACTTTTTTTATGAAGAATGAAATGAAGCGGACTAAAAGAAGTTGTTTCATCGGTTAATGGTAATCAAAAGGGATGAAATTTTATGAAATAAAATAATTTAATTCCATTAAAATCAGATGACATGAGGAGAAATCTTGTAATGTGATATTATAATGGTAAGAATTTACTGAGACTTCAGGTAGGACAGGAGGAGTAAAAAAAATGTTTATGATTTATGTATAGTCTACAGAAGTTTGTGTCATATACAGGGTGTCCCAGAACTCAACATCTAGCCGAAACGGGGTGACAGAATTGATTGTAACCATCCGTTTGTTATCAGCAAATGTCCCTGCACGTAAATTCAACAATTCCTGAATCGCGGTGATGAGATGTCACACAGTTGATAGACGTTCTCGTATTTCTCTTGCTAAATCAAAAGAATGGAAAGCAGTCGACATCACCCAACACGTCATTTCGGATCCTCCCGATCCACTAACGGTGCTTTTAGGTACCTCAAGCACCGGTCACCGTTCTCGTTGAACCCGTCGCTTGTGACGAAGGGCTCGTCGAGTAAATTAACCCTCAGTCACAGCCCACTGAGTTTCTCGCCGGATCTTCTCAGTGGGTCGCGTTTCCGTTCCGGCGGTAGATTCTGCGAAGCACGGCTCTTGCTAGGGTTCGTGTTAGCAACGTCGTCAGGTTTGAGCCCCGTGAGTTCACCTACTATTTAAGGTTCCGCTGAAATAGCTCTCAGGGCTATCAGCTTAGGTAGGAAAAAAAAGAAGCTAAATCATACTTACCTGGCGTAGGGATACCGTGATTATGCAGGCGGTTTCCACAGGGTGAGGCTGCTTCATTGCACTGCAGGATGGTTGACCCTTGCGGTTATTTTAATTTTTACTAGTTTCACTTCTACCGTGTCACACATAAGGTGTGTGACATGCACACACACATTTTTTTCTTCTAGTTTTTCTAATGATGGTTTTTTTTTTTATTGCTTAGATGGGTGGACGATCTCACAGCCCACCTGGTGTTAAGTGGTTACTGGAGCCCATAGACATCCACAACGTAAATGCGCCACCCACCTTGAGATACAAGTTCTAAGGTCTCGAGTATAGTTACAACGGCTGCCCAACCCTTCAAACCGAAATGCATTATCGCTATGTTACGTTAGGTCATAAAATATATATATATATATATATATATTAAAATTTTTATTTTACCTATATCTTGGGTATGTATTGTCTATGGATTAAAGGCTATATGGGCTTAGATCCCCTTGCCTTTCCTAATAAGGAAAATTTGTACCAAAAAAATATGTCTCTGGATTATAGAACTCAGTTTTCATTGATCTAAGCATAAAATAAATCTCAATTTATTAAATTTTCGCTAAATGGAGACGTTTTATTGAAAATTATTGCATATTGAATTAGTAGTTATTCAAATTTAATTGATTTCATTTATTTATAAGCTGAATAAACACTATCCAACATGCCCCGGATTATGATAAAAGGTGGCGTTTGGCGTAACACCGAGGTTTGTTATTTTACTATTTTGTATTCTTTATTAAGAAAGTATCTTAAGATTCCTTAATACTTATGTTATTTGTATGTCACTTTAGGATGAAATCCTTAAAGCGGCTGTTATGAAATATGGGAAAAATCAGTGGTCTCGTATAGCTTCGTTGCTCCATCGTAAATCTGCAAAACAATGTAAAGCCCGTTGGTACGAGTGGTTAGATCCAAGTATTAAGAAAACAGAATGGTCCCGAGAAGAGGACGAGAAGCTGTTGCACTTAGCCAAATTGATGCCAACTCAGTGGAGGACCATTGCTCCTATCATCGGACGTACTGCTGCACAATGTTTGGAAAGATACGAATATTTGTTGTAAGTAATTAATTATCTTGTTAAGTTTGAGTTCCTTGTATCTAATAAAACAGAGTTAAGTAGTTAGGTTTGGTTTCAATCACTCAAATAGGTATCTGAAAAAGTTGCTTTGGTGTTAGCATCAATATTTATTAACACTAAACAAATCAGGCAACAGTAAGCAATATAAGAGATAGATAGTGTAGAACTAGAGATCTGAATTGACCATCTTGTGGTTTGTGTGATGATGAAATATAATTATTTTAATGTTCTAAATAGACAGATAAGGGTTCATAGACATCATAATGTGAATGTGGCTGCCATACAGCTTTAGAAATAATGTGGAAATCAATTGTTTTATACAACGGCTATCCTGCTTTTCATGTTTAAAGCATTCTTCTTTCAAGCATATTTTCCAGTTTAAAAATGCTGGATCTTTGACAAATGGAACAGAAATGCAACAAAAACACAGGTTCACGACACAATCTGTCACACCACAGATGCTTATCTATGAATATTATAAAATTCTGTAAACTCCTTTAATTCTCATCTAGAGACCAAGCCCAAAAGAAAGAGGAAGGTGAGGACATGGGCGATGATCCACGTAAGCTGAAGCCTGGTGAGATTGATCCTAATCCAGAAACAAAACCTGCTAGACCTGATCCAAAAGATATGGATGAAGATGGTAAGCAAATCATATTTGAAAAATCATTTAGTCTTTTAGTTATGAATTCAGTTAATAATGTGAATTTAGGTTAGAGTTCACTGTATAGTTTAGTATATTTTTTCATAATTGAAAACACAGAATGTAAAAAGAACTATTAGCTCTTAAAAATGAAGACAAGTTAGTGATAGTTATGAATTCCAAGTATGTTGGTGATGCAGTTCATAGGTACTGATTTCAACAACAGCAACAAATTTTTATATCCTCCCATAATTGATATAGTCATTATAGCTGTATATTTTTAAGAATGTATGTGTGAACAACATCAGAAGTTTACACGTGCTGTGTTTCATTTTTGTGTCACAATGATCTTTTTCCTTCAAATTTATAAAAATGAAGACTAGATAAAAAATTATTGTTGATCACGATATAATTTTGGTTTTAAGTGACACTTTTACACCAATTGGAGTGGCCATTTATAAAATGTACACTATAGACTGAGGGTAGAGAATGAGTAGTGTACATGTACTTCTCAGCCTGAGTTGAGAATTGTTTTGTTTCATGATTTTTTATTATAATTTCATTCTTGATAACTAGAATTGGAGATGCTCTCAGAAGCTCGTGCACGTTTAGCTAACACTCAAGGTAAGAAAGCTAAAAGGAAGGCTCGTGAAAAGCAATTAGAAGAGGCTCGTCGTCTTGCTGCACTACAGAAGCGAAGGGAACTCAGTGCTGCTGGGATAGCTGTACCATTAAGGTATAAAAACACAATAAGTTATATATTATGAAATAGACAAAAAAAAGTGTGAATATTTTACATTCAATTGGTTGTGTAAAATTGAGTAACATTTTTATATTTATAGTATTATTATATTTATATATATTTATTATAACAAAAACAAGCTGCCAGCCCACTTGCTGTTAAGTGCTGATCAGAACCCGTAGACTTCGTAATCTGAATATGTACTATCTTGAGACAAAAGTTCATCGAACTCGACATAGAGCTCGATGTGCAACCTTAACCCATGCATCAGCCCGCTGAGCCTCGCCGGATCTTCTCCGCGGGTCGTCATTCCGATCTGGTATTAGGTTCATCCGCGAAGCAGCTGCTCTAGAGTTGTTAGGTCTCCTTCGGAGGCGCTCGGGCAGCTGTTAACTAATCCCACCCCTCCTGGCTGAGCTTTTGCTCCCCCTGCTGTCCTGGTGAAACTAGAAAGGCCTCCGAGCCACCAGTAATCTTTCCAATCATAAAAAAAAAGTTCTAAGTTTCAATTGCATAATATGAGAGCTGCCCTTTCAAGTTATTCATTTTTAAATTTATGTTATAAGTGAAACATTTATAGAACCTGCCAGGCAATATTTAGATTTATAGATTGAAATTAAGAACATTCAGATTGGTCGCATCTTGTATTTTTTTAAATGCTTCATTGTTCACCAGGCGTAAAAAAAAACGTGGCGTTGATTATAATGCTGAGATACCATTTGAAAAGAGACCAGCGTCTGGTTTCTATGACACTTCGACTGAAGTAGTTGATCCCATGGCTCCTGATTTCTCAAGACTTCGACAACAACACCTTGATGGTGAACTACACTCTGAGAAAGAGGAGGTTGGTTACATTTACTTAATTTATACTAAAAGTTAACTTAGAGAAGTAAGGAAAGTAGGGAATATGAGATGATGGTTCTTCTATCCACATTTTTTTTTATATTCATGTATATTTTGTGTACCTATCTATTCTGTGGTTAAAAATAATAAAGATTTTATTTTATTAAAATATTTTATTTTAACATTTTTAGAGAGAACGTCGCAAGGATAAGCAAAAATTGAAACAACGCAAGGAAAATGATGTGCCACAAGCCATGCTACAAGGTGATGCTCCGGCAAGAAAACGCAGCAAACTTGTGCTGCCAGAGCCACAAGTTACTGATCAAGTATGCTATTTTCTAATTCCGTCTATCAAATACTAGGTCTATCTAGACCATACTAGATAGTAGATCTATTCTGATCAATGATAAAATATCATTGATAGATCAAATATGAAAAACTAAGTAACTGTTGAAAATTAAAATATTGAAGTGAAATCAAAATTATAAGTCTTTACAATAGCATTGTGTAATATAATTATGACTAGGTATTTGTTACCCACGATTTCTGTTGCTTAAGATGTTATTATACGACTAGCCCGCCACTCGGTCCGCGTGGAATAGTTACTTTGGCATAACGCTATATTTTACCCCCACTTCATTTACGTAGAAAGTGAAAATATTTTTAAATTATAGAATGTTTAGGAGTTATTTAAATCCCTATTTTGAAACATTCTTTATTGGTGCTCCACTTGTATTGGCCTTACCGTGATGTTATATAGCCTATAGCCTTCCTCAATAAATGGGTTATCTAACACTGAAATAATTTTTCAAATCAGACCATTATTTCCTGAGATTAGCGCGTTCAAACAAACAAACTCTTCAGCTTTATAATATTAGTATCATCATAATCGGTGGCTCTTGGATGAGCAGTCGTAGTCATGTGGAATTCTTACTTATTAAAGCCTTGACAGATGTTTTACATAGTTTGCGAACCGAGGCCCGGCGCACACACAAGTGGGGTTTCAGTAAGGTCTTTCATCTGATCAGTTAGTATAGATTATAATATTAGTATAGATTATAATATTAGTATAGATAATTAAAATATTTAATTATATAATTACATAATGTTATGACGTAGGAGCTGCAGCAGGTGGTAAAGTTGGGCCGTGCATCGGAGGCGGCTCGCGAGGCTGCGTCGGGCGGTGCGGCGGCCGCTACCGACGCTTTGGTCGCGCAGTACGCGCTCACACCCGCGCCCGCCACTGCTCTGCGCACGCCCGCACAACATGACAGGTACAGAACGAGCGACCACTCTACATATCGAAGCTTGAAAGGCAAACGTGACTAAGCGACAAACATAAATGATAGGCAATATAACCATATTCGATGCGCAAAAAATTATATTTCTAGGTCTATTACAATCATTTCAATCCTACAGCTAGTTTTTTTTTTTATTGCTTAGATGTGTGGACGAGCTCACAGCCCACCTGGTGTTAATTGGTTACTGGAGCCCATAGACATATACAACGTAAATGCGCCACACACCTTGAGATATAAGTTCTCAGTATAGTTACAACGGCTGCCCCACCCTCCAAACCGAAACGCATTACTGCTTCACGGCATAAATAGACGGGGCGGTGGTACCTACCCGCGCGGACTCACAACAGGTCCTACCACCAGTAATTACGCAAATTATAATTTTGCGGGTTTGATTTTTATTACACGATGTTATTCCTTCACCGTGGAAGTCAATCGTGAACATTTGTTAAGTACGTATTTCATTAGAAAAGTTGGTACCCGCCTGCGGGATTCGAACATCGTTGCATCGCTAGATACGAATGCACCGGACGTCTTATCCTTTAGGCCACGACGACTTCAAAGATTCGTTAAAATAGATATTTTTTTCAGGTATTTCAACTTTAAATTAGTCTACTGTAAATAAAGCTCACGCATTGTCGCTTAGTCACGTTTGCCTTTCAAGCGTCGATATCGTCTGCTCGCATTAAAACTGTATAATCTCAAATCTTACTAATTTTAAAGGTTTAACATGTGATATTTTTAATATTAATCATCTTTGCAACAATTATTTTTTATTTTTTACCAGTTACATTATCTGTCTTTTAAAGTAAGATAAAATTATGTATTAATTTTGTTAATAGTAATCAAAACATAGGTAAATAAAAAAATAAAAAAAAATAACTACGCTCTTTTGACAGTATTTATGAGAAAAATACTGGTGATATCAAATGATTACGCATATTAACTCAATTTCGAATTTTGGAAATTACTTTTAATG
This sequence comes from Bombyx mandarina, assembly GCF_003987935.1. Next base: position 2,315,181 of record NW_021011488.1, on the reverse strand, counting down.
CGAAGAGACGATATAGCGTGGGGAGGAGCTGCTGTTACGGGTACTCAGGTCGCTATAAATTTTTCTTTCTATGGTAAAGTTGCCCAACACTTGAGTCGTCTATTATCAAAGGCGGCAATCTGTACATTTGGACAAAAAATTTTTATTGATGTGTCAATACAGATTTATTTGAATATAATCGTCTCCTTCAAAGAATACGGTTCAAAACCTGCATTAAATAAAGGTTAATAGTTAACCTGTTATTTATCTAAGATGTCGTTCCGAAGAGTTTTGTGACTGCCAATGGAATACAAAGTCAATAATTCGTTTTTCTGATTTACCAATCATTGTCCAAAAGTCAGATTGCCACCTTTGATAATAGTCGACTCACTTGTCGTTTCATTTAGTTTTATATCAAATACATGAAATAAAATTATTTTTGATATTAATTATGCTGTTATAACTTACTAAGAAAAATATTTTAATTACAGAATTCTAATGGAAGCACAGAATGTAATGGCACTAACTCATGTGGACACCCCATTGAAAGGAGGCTTGAACACTCCATTACATGAGAGTGATTTTTCTGGGGCACTACCTCAAAATCAAGTTGTGGCCACACCTAACACTGTTCTGGCTACACCATTCAGGTATTTTTGCATCAAAAGTTTAAATACTGTCCACATTGTTCAGTAGATAGATAAATATTGAAATCATTATTTTGTTTCAGATCATCTCGCAGTGAAGTGTCCACACCTGGCAGTTTTAACACTCCAGGACATGGCAATAGTCAGCTTGGGCTGACCCCAGGCTTGCGAGATAAACTTAATATCAACCCTGAAGACAGAGTGAATGGTGGTGACACTCCTCAAATTTCCCATCAACTTCAAAAACAAGCAAAAACATCAGTCAGAAACGCTTTGCAATCTCTGCCTGTTCCGAGAAATGACTATGAAATCGTGGTGCCGGAGCAAGAGGCTGGTGAAGATAAGGACGATTCGGCCGCAGTCGTTTCCGTGGAGGACCAAGCTGATGCTGATGCTAGATATGCTAAGGAACAAGAAGAAAAACGTAAGTTTTCCGTTCGTCATAACACCTTGTTTGATCTACGCAAAATGATTTCTGTAATATTATAATTTGAGCCAGGCCATATGGTATGTGCACATTGAGAAATGCTCGTATAAGAATTAATAACGAACACATCGCACACCTGTACCTTTGGAAAGTTTTTTTGCGAGGATTTTTACTTATCATCATAAGCCATGTTTCAAAAGTACTTGTCATTGAACTTAAGAGTCGCTACGACCAACTCGGTTTGATTATCGGCAGGCGCGGCCGAGCTGTCGCGTCGCTCGCTGGCGGTGCAGCGCGGCGCGGCGCGTCCCGCCGACGTCAACGTGTCGGTGCTGCGCGGTGCCGCCTCGCTGTCCGCCCTCACGCCGCTGCAGCACGCCGAGGAACTGCTCAAAGCTGAGATGGTCACCATGCTGCACTACGATGCCCTCAGGGACCCGCCTGAAGGTTTCTTATTTCACACATTCAAACATTTCACTGGTGGTAGGACCTCTTGTGAGTCCGCGCGGGTAGGTACCACCGCCCTGCCTATTTCTGCCGTGAAGCAGTAATGCGTTTCAGTTTGAAGGGTGAGGCAGTTGCTGTAACTATACTTGAGACCTTAGAGCTTATATCTCAAGGTGGGTGGCGCATTTGCGTCGTAGATGTCTATGGGCTCCAGTAACCACTTAACACCAGGTGGCCTGTGAACTCGTCCACTCATCTAAGCAATAAATAAATATAACTTGATTGCCTCGTTGGTAGTTACTGACCGGCTATTGTACCGCCATCACCAGTCTGGTGGCCGTAGCTTTTACAAATATAATTTTGCTCGACGTTTTGTATGTTGGAGCTACAGTATGAACCGTGCTCTCAACATACCTTGTTAGCATCAGTATTTTACAAAGACAGAGTGACACAATCAAAAAAGCTTTAAGTTAGTTTCGGTAAGCTCTGAAAATGGAGCCCATTTATTACCCTATGTGGCATGAACTGATTGAGACCATTACTACGATACGATTAATAATTCGATTTCATGAAGACATAAGCATTTAAATTTTAATATGCGGTAATTCTGTAGCATCGCGTAACCCAACAAAGGTACCAGAATACAGGAATCAAAATTCACCTTAAGAGTGTAAATACATTCAAGTATTAATGCAATTATATTTTTCAGGTGTAGATAAAAAGCGTGCTATTCAACTACAAGCGTCCCATTTAGCATACTTAGAACAGCATCCATATGAAGAGTTTGCTGACGAAGAATTAGCTACCGCTAAAGAAGCACTGAAGAAAGAAATGGAAGTGGTGAAAGCGGGCATGAGTCATGGGGACCTTAGTATAGACGCGTACACTCAAGTCTGGGAGGAATGTTTAGCACAGGTATGAGAATCATAGTATTCTTTTTCTTACCCTTTTCGCACAATATTTCCTACCAATTTTCATTTTTAGTGGCTGACTAAATCAAAACACCTATTCTTTGGAAGTGTTATGTTACTAAATATAATGTGAAGTGGTGGTACAGAAGTGGCCGAGATCAAAATGCTTATAATGTTAAATCTATATATAATTTTCCAATAATCCTTTTTACTAACTGAACCATAGGATTAAAGAAATCAATCAATTAGCACATTACAGTAATTACACATATTTTCCTATAGGTACTTTTTCTACCCGGTCAACATCGTTACACGCGTGCTAATTTGGCAAGCAAGAAGGATCGTTTAGAATCTGCTGAGAAAAGATTAGAGCAGAATAGAAATCACATGGCGAAGGAAGCAAAAAAATGTTCAAAAATGGAAAAGAAACTTCGTGTGCTAACAGGAGGTTACCAGAGTCGTGCCGCAGCTCTCATAAAACAGTTTCAAGAATTACAAGATCAAATAGAACAAGCTAATTTAGAATTATCGACCTTTAAATTCTTGGCTGAACAGGAGAAAGCGGCCATTCCACGTAGAATAGAATCGTTGACCGAAGACGTCAGCCGACAGACTGAACGCGAGAAGCTTTTACAAAAGCGATACTCAGAACTACAGGCCGAGGTAGAAAACATGCAGAAAGGGAAGAAAAGTCAAGTTTCCGAAAATGTTAATTCTCAAAAAACGACTGCATAAAAATGTTCTTGTAAATATTAAAATGGAGTAATGACGCACTAAGCTAAGGAAGATATTATCGTTTGTCCGCAAAATTGTTTCTCATACATTTATAGCTGCAGTTAAAAGTTTTACCTCTGTATCGACGTATCTGATATTTAGTGCTTATGAATTAATAATAAAAAACTAAACAGTGGATCAAGACTATCCGTAGTATAGTAAATGAGAACTTTTCTATTAGAAGATGAGTAACAATAATAAACACTGGAATAATAGGTAGTAGGATTATAACAAAAATATGTAATAAATATCAGGTTTCCATTAAATATAGTTTTTCAAACCTCATTTTTAATGGTTCGACAAAACATGTTTAACAGTGTGCGTGTTTATTTTCACATTTCATTAGTCACATTATAATTTAAAAAAAAACAACGATTATATCTACACATAAGATCAGAATAAATCATAAATAAGTAGTATTTTTGGTTTCATTGTAGTTAAATCCATTAGAATGTTAAATATATAGTTTATATACTATTTATATAGTGGATATAAGAACTCCATACTTTAGATTATTGACATTGCGGACATTTACCAACATCAATCTTCTTTCGATGGTAAGGTATGTATATTTTTTGCGAGGTTACTCTGTAGTTTTAGTATGGAAGAAAAAACTGGTCATATTTATCTTTACATGTATGTATTACAAATATACTATTATTTACAAATGACATAATTCGTAGTACAATATATCTCGATTATAATTGATATTTACAGTTAGATTGATAATTTATATCACAGAACCAAATGTATATACGAATTTACGAATACAAAGATCATCAATTAACAAATTAAATTTAAATTTAATATTGAATTTCTAGTAGGCCATAATATAATTGTTGGCTTGGTTACAAGTGTACGACACTATCCATCAAGATTGGAAACTCTTGAAATGCAAGAAACCATAAATATGTAACACACAAAATTGCTCTAGAGTCTAGAAGAACATTCAGCGTGTCTCTTAAACAGTTACAGCAATTCGTTGTTGCTAAGTTGTTGTTAAAAACTTAAAAAAAAAACCATATAGACGAATTGAGAACATCTTCCTTTTTTGAAGTCGGTTAAAAAGAAAAAGACTACTAACAAGTTATTTTGATGATTCTTTCTCAAATTCATATTCTGAAATTCAATATTATAATCTATTATTAACATACGTCAGCTGCTGTCATCCGAATCGCTTTGTATTGACCTCTTACAATTTTTGTTACTTCGCTTCACAAGAGGACTGTCACCAGCTTCTGGAGACTGTGGCTCCTGTATTCTACTTTTTTTCTTCTTTTTTCTGCGTTTTTCTAAAACCATTTCCGCGACTTCAAGTGCAGAAACTTCATTGACTTGAGTAAGTCCAATATGAGAGTCTACACAGAAACTATCCTGTAATATTATTAGATAAACCATTTTAACAGTACTCTGGATTAATATTTACTAATGAATACCGGTCACGCTGCGCTGTGATAATCGCTAAAAGTATGAAAATCTTGGAAATAGTCATGCGGTCAAGTTACGCAATGTTACGCGCTGGGGCTAGGGACAAATAAATGCTTTCACCGAAATACCAAATAAAACTTTGTTTAATTATCACGATACTAAGGTCAGCTTCACAATGTACTGTGGAAAAGCAATCCAGTCGCCCATGGATCGAAGCCGGATATCGCGTTCTGAACCAAACTTTTGGGCGTCCTCGGGGTGACGTCGCGAGTCTGGTTGTAGTGTTGACCACAGGTAAACACCCCCCCCCCCCGTGGGTTCTGAGCCCGGGCAGAGGATGGACATCAGGTGAAGTGCAAGGACAGTCGTTTGATAGGTAGGGTCCTAAGGACAACTTTGGGCCGGCGGTCCAGTCCCAAGATCTGCAGACCGTCATGGAATTCTTAGGCGCAGAAATCTCATACAAGAAGAAAATGAAAGTTTACAATCCGCAATTTAATTCGCTTCTTTCTTCTTTCTACGTTTTAATATCAGTTATAAAATGAATATGACCGTACCATTTCGTATGAATCTTCTTCAACAAATTGCGATAAAATATCTTCCTTCAGTCTTCTAGGTAACTCCGGTATTTTGAAGCCACCCTGTTTTAGGGGACTCCTGCGAAACCGATTAATATTATAAACATGCAAACAAGATCGTGTCATACAGTGGTACATTCACTAGGTTCAAATCAAAGGAAAGTTGCGGTGAAATTAGGAATTAGTTACAAACATAGGTATAGGATGGGCTATAGCCGTATTTTTTGATTATTTTGAGATCTTAATGTAATCTGTTCAGCTGTTTATCAATCAGCGTAAGAAATGCATGCATTTTTACATGTCGATAGTGTCGGTTTCAGAGATATTTGAATAGGGTTTGAATAGCTTATTTGAATAGAATAGAATAGAATATTTGAATAGTTTGATCTGTATCTATTTTGCAACGGAAGCCTTCAGCGTAATTTCTACTAACTTCAAAACCTCCGATTAACTTGAAAATTTGCACCCGTATCAAGAACCAATGATATACAATAATTTTATTACTTTTGTCTAAATATCCTGACCGGGTTATCAGGGGGGGAATAAATAGGGTGTTTAAATGGGATAATACGTACTTTGTTGTTTTGAGGTAAAGTGCCTGCACATCCTCGTGTTGCGTTACGTTGTCGTCACATATGAAGTCGATGATACTACCGACGCTTTCGTCCGACAGTTCATCACCACTGTCGCGATCATCTTCATCAGACAGTTCCGCTTCCAGATCCAAGTAAGAGTTACATTTCTTTTTTTTCTGTAAATAACGATGAAGACTTACGTATAGAAAATTCTCATCTTAATTTAGTTAAGGTTGACATTTGAGTTTACAAATCGTCTTTTCGCATTAAAAGTGCACCATTTCCAAAAAATATTCGAAATCGAATTAATATGCGGAATCATTTGGTATCACCAGTATTTTTCTCATAAATATTGACAAAAGAGCGTAGTTAAGTTTTAATTTTTGTTTTTCGTAGTTTACTTATGTTTTGACTACTATTAACAAAATTAATACATAATTTTATCTTTAAAAGACAGATAATGTAACTGGTAAAAAATAAAAGTTGCAAAGATGATTAATATTAAAAATATCACATGTTAAACCTTTAAAACAATCTCCTGCAAAATTAGTAAGTTTTGAGATTATACAGTTTTAATGCGAGAAGACGAAATGTGATAATTCTAATAATAATCAATGATTGGATTTTGTGTGTCACTTACTTTTTTAATTTTGATTGTTTTGAGCGAACTGTTTCGCGCGGGACGGTCGGCATATTTATTTTTATCATCTAAGATGAAATCGTCATCGCTGTCGTCGAAAGCAATTTTCCGTTTTTGCGGTGATTGTAATTTCTCAGGGCTTCTATTGTTAAATATTGTACTAAACTTATTCATTAAGCTTTGTTGCAGCTTATTTGGATCGCGTCGATAGTTTTGCAAGAACTCCAAATTTCCTTTGACATCTTTCTCGGTAGCGCTTGTAGTTTTCGCGAATTGAGAAGCAAATTGCGGATTTCTATTTTCCTTTTGCGACATGACGTTGCTTTGGGAAACGGAGCAATGGAAGTTGTCGAACTTTTGTTTAACCTTGAACGAACTAACGGAAGCCAAAATCTTTTCTTTTAATGTTCTCTGTTTGTCGGGGCTCTTTGTTAACTTTGGTTTTTTATTAAAATACGGAGAAGCTATCTTGTCATCGTCCATTTCTAATTTACGTTTAGAGTCAATTTGTACAGGGAATTTATCTTGCATTAAACTAGAAACTTTGTCGGAATGAGAAATCGAGCCGCCACTTTCACTATTATTTTCACGTTCGCTTTTGCCAAATACATCAGCCGCATCATAGATGACTGTGTCCTTGGAATCGCTGTCACTATCTGAAATTATTATACTTGACTTTTGTGAAAGATCTCTGGAATAAGAGTTTCTATTAGATTTCGTCAAATCGGTTAACTTCTTGCGTTCAGTCTGTGATGGTAGAATGGGAGAAACGCATAAATTATCCTCATTGTCGTTTATATCAGTTTTTGAATGTGTAGCTACCGATTCAAGAGCTTTCTCGTCTTTTGTTTTGTTAATTAATTCAAGTACTTGTGTTATTGTAAACATACTATCTTCGGTTGTGTTTGATGTATTTTTATTTTTAGAACTTGCATTGTTGTCAATTTTATCAAATAATAGACACTTTTTAGCGATCGGTGTAGAGTTCCGATGTATTTCTTTCTTGGTGCTCAGCTCGAATTTGCGTTTTTGGGAACAGAGTATAGGCGACGTCACCTGTTCTTTGGGTTTAACTCTTCCAGATAAAATAGATGGACTTAACGGATTTTCATCTGGCATTGGTTTGTGAGTTTCTGTTGTGGAACGAACGTTTAGGAATGTCACATCATCAGTTTTATCTGCCTCGACATCTTTCATCTCTGGTTCGTCGCATTTCTTATCGAAACTATCTTCGTAATCGGCAAATATATCTTCAACGCTGTCAAGACCGAAGAAACTCAGTACCTTCTCATTTTCTTCGGGTTTATCAGTTTTTTCAGCTTCAAAATTGTCCAAAGGACTACTGTTGGCAAATATATCATGAAGTTCTCCTATATCAAAATTGTTCTCTCTATTCACCTCATCTTTTTCAAATTCATTGTCATTCGATTTCTCACTAAAGATCTGTGAGTCGAATTCCAAGTCTAAATCAAAGTTAGCTGAAACATTTTTTTCAGCTAAATCTGTTTTGTTGACGTCAGGTGAAGCTCGATCCTCGACAGCCCTATTCCGGTATTCACTAATAGACTTCGCAGAAATGTAATCGATTAGATCTACATCGGGTAAATTTATTTCATTCAAATTGATCAAAAGACCGGAAGTTTGTTTTTTATCTGACACACCGTTGAAAATTTTACATTCGCACAAGTTTTCACAGATATAACATTTGTTCTCCGAGTTCGAGTTATTTAAGTTCAAATCCACAAGAAGGTCGACGAAGGCAACGGGTGCCGTGTTATCATTTTGGAGGCCTAAATCGTTGATTAATTTCGTGTAGCTTTTGGTCGACTTGGTCGCCGTACTGAATAAGGCCCTGATATCTCCGTTCTTTTTGCCGGGCGAGCTCGCCATCTTTTGCCTCTTCCTTGCCTGTTTCGATTTAACCGGAGAGGGCTTTTGCAATTTTGTGAGGAATTCTTGTGAAGCTGAAAATGTGTAATATATACTATTTTTTAAAGCCACAAAAAAAATGTAATTTTGATAGTGACCAATAACGATATTAGGACAGTTAATACGTAATATCGTTTCCGCTATCAGCTTACTGCAGATCAACAGCTTCAAGTTTCAGTTAACTTGAAATGTTGACTCAGATAACTAGTAAGTTAGTAGGTGGTAGAACCTCTTGTGAGTCCGCACGGGTAGGTTACCACCATCGCGCTATTTCTGCCGCGAAGCAGTAATGCGTTTCGGTTTGAAGGGTAGGACAGCCGTTGTAACTCACAATATTAATAAAAAATATGCTTTACAGTCGCAATAAATATTATTTTGTTAGCAAGACGACCACTGGATTCCGTATAAACTATGTAACACGATGCGACAGTAGTCAGTGGTACTGTCTCACTCGCAGCCTACACCTATCTCTCTCGCACGCATACGCACGAGGAACGCGTTTGCTAACGTTCATTGTTTCACTTCATCAGGCGACCTCGTCACGAGCGCACGTGCACCTCGAGTATGACAAGTACCTTGTAATGTTCAAACATAATTTCTTCTACCGCTAAATACTTACCGAGACTGTTCTGTGAATTTTTCAATTCGTTTTTTTTCGTTTTACTGAACTGAAGTAGTTCGGTCAGAAGAACTGTGTCCTCCGAATGTTCAACGTTCACAGTGTCCTGTAGAGTTCTCTGCAGTTCCAACCACTTCGACATATCCAAATTTGTTTCAACATTACTATCATCCTTTAGATATGTTTCTGAAAATAATCAAGTATATTTTTCATCAACATCAGCCTATAGCAGTACACTGCTGGACGTAGGCCTCTCCAATTGTTCGCCACTGAGCACGATCCTCGGCTTCTCTCATCCAGTTCCTGCCAGCCACCCTGCACAGATCATCACTCCACCGAGCCTGAGGGCGTCCTGCACTGCGTTTTCCAGTTCGCAGTCACCACTCAGAACGCGTTTACCCCAACAGTTATTTGTCCGGCTAATATGGTCAGCCCATTGCCACTTCAGTTTACTAATTCGCTGTGCTATGTCTATAACTTTGGTTCTCTGTCGGATCACCTCGTCCCAGATTCGATATTTCAGAGAAACTCCAAGCATAGCCCTCTCCATAGCTCGCTGAGCAACTTTAAACTTGTGGACCAGCCTAACCGTGAGTGTCTATGGGTTATAACGGTATATTATTATTACATATAAATTTATTGTAATTCATGTACATGAGTATTTTTTCCGTTACTTCAAATGTTTAAACGAAGTTACGAATTCAATCAACAAGTGCTCGCGATCGCTCAGCCGTGAGCTGAGCTAATAATTATCAAAAAAAACTGACCTCTGTCCATGGACCAGTATTCTTTGTGTTCAGCAAAGTATTTATTCTCAGAGATGGTCTCGGGCGACAATTTGCCGTATTGTTCATTTGTTATGAGTTCCGATTTGCCTTTTGATTTTTTCGTTGTATTCGAAGGCTCTGTCGATTTGCTTAGCAGCATTGAACGAATGTTCTTCTGACCCTGTGCAAACGGAAAGACATCTAACTGCCTCATTATTGGTGGCATATGGTAAGACACGGATGGGCGGGCATCACTGTTCCGCCTGTATCTATGCAAAGCAGTATTTTCATTAGATAGTGAGGTTTGAGCGAGTGAAAAAAAGGAACTTGCGGCTCGCTCAGCTTGAAAGATTTCAAACATCATATTTTATATGTAATTTAATTGTAAAATTTAATGTCTATCCCGACTCCTTCGAATCAGAACGTATTACTGTTTCATGGCAGATGTCTGCAGTATGGTGGTGGCTACCCTCATTATTCAAATTACTACAATTAAATCATAATTTTGTCGGGTTTAATTATATGTAATTCCCTTATTGTACAAATCATTCGTTGAACAAGACTTATATTGAAAAAAAAAAAAAGGTGAAAAAAGGTGCCAGCCTGCGGGTTTCGAACATCGGCACAGTTGCATCGCTCGAGACGACGGACCGGGCGTCTTATCCTTTAGGCCGCGACAATTTCTAACACTCAATACCATACCTTTTTACATTTCTCATTGTTTTGTGTCGTTTCGTTTCTCTTGGCGACCGTGATGTGCAGCATCTGACATTTGGGCGTGAAATCGTGCGGCATCATGCGCGGATTAAGCTTGTAAAGGCTCTCCTTGATTTCGTTTGACTGCAATAGTTTCGCGTTCAGTCCGTCCCTTTGACGCATACAATCCATTAATGTCTGCAAATAGACGTAGGGCTTTGAAAGTGTAATAATAAAATAATATAAACATATGCAAATTTTTTTTTCCTACCTAAGCTGATAGCCTTGAGAGGCTATTTCAGCGGAACCTTAACTAGTAGGTGAACTCAGGGGGCTCAAACCTGACGACGTTGCTAACACGAACCCTAGCAAGAACCGTGCTTCGCAGAATCTACCACAGAATCGGAAACGCAATCCACTGAGAAGATCCGGCGAGAAACTTAGTGGGCTGTGTCTGAGGGTTAATTTACTCGTCGAGCCCTTCGTCGCAAGCGACGGGTTCGACGAGAACGGTGACCGGTGCTTGAGTTACCTAAAAGCACCGTTAGTGGATCGAGAGGATCCGAAATGACGTGTTTGGGGCGACGTTGACTGCTTTCCATACTTTCCGCAGGATCGGGAATGTCATATGCTAAGGAAATGGACACAGGTTACTGTGACCTTTTCAATAGCGGCGAGACTGATTGCTAATTCACCAAACCTATTATAGGATGATGGTCTATCAATTAATAAAATGATTTTAGCAATACTAGTATTACAAACAAAATAAATATTATCGCAAGTCTGATTATAGCGACGACAGCGCTTTATCTGTCTTTTAGGTACTTTAATCTAATCTAAACTGAATATCTTTATTGGTGGTAACCTTTCCTACATTTGTCGCGAAGCAGTAATGCGTTCCGATTTGCATGGCGGGGTGACCGTTTTACCATACAACTGAGACTTAGACCTCATGCTACTCCGCCCCGTGATCAAAATTTCATACCATAATCCCTTGCTTCCTCAAAATATAATACAAGACAATGTTACCTGATGCTCTCTTCCTTCCGTGACTAGAATATACACTTGTCCTCCACGTTCGCGACCCGTCCTACCGCACCTATATAATTTAATATTTTACGATCATTATCTATATATTAATACATATGTACCCCTTTTTACGAAAATTGCGCGGACGGAGGAGTATGAAATTTCTCACACTTATAGAAAATATAAAGAAGGAGTGCAAATATAAAAAAAAGGGATTAATAATATATTAAATCTATAAAAAAAAATCACACACTACCATGTATTTGAGACACACACACATATATATACTCTTTGTTTATTGTCAAACTTTTGTTATTGCTTAAAGTCTATGGTCAAATTAAGAATAGGTTAATATTGTTTATCTTTAATATTATTTGTCTATAGTGTAGTTTTGGCGAAATCTGTGATTATAGAAGTTTAATAGTCTTGGATAATAGAACCCTAAATGTAATAAAGTCATAATTTCAATTAATTATTGTCGAATTTCGAATATTTCGGGTCCACTAGTTCATCAGAGGTGAGACGCTGCGTGTGACGAGCCTTTGAATATACATCTGCAGGTTGATAATCTTAAATCTTATACTCATATACAAAAAAATTCTTTACACTATTGATTTCAAAGTAAGGTTAAATTAAGTTCAGATTAAGCTTTTTAAAAAGTGTTCAAATTCATTAAGTAAAAAGAACAGATAACATCGTCCGCGCACCGACCTAATACAACCGACGTCAGTGACCCCGGCCACTTTTGTAATCTCCGTGGCCTGAAGGATAAGACGATCGGTGTACTTGAGCGATACGACTATCTCGAAGTTCAAATCCCACAGGATTTTTTTTTCAAAATTACTCGTGTTCATGAACTATTTCCAGTATTACATCAATACTTACAGAAAATATACAATAGTTTTACGACAACAACAACATCGAGTATTAAATATAAAATCTGTAAAATTTATTAAATATTCGCAATTGCTGGTGGTAGGGTGTGTTCTAAGTGTTATATAGACATTTTGAGATAATTTTAAGTGACGTTAAACATTTATCAAATTAACTTTAATCTCGATGATATTATCTATGTACTAAATAAATAAACTTTTAGTATCTAAATGATAATGAACAAAATATTGATAGTTTGTTTTGATATTTTTCCAAATACTTGTCTTTTTTGGAATTGGTTCTTAACATATACTCAAAAAGTACGTTATTTACGAGAACCTGTAAATTAAAATGAATTTGATTTGAATACTACAATGTGTAAAAGTTATGTAAGATTTTCTTTCTTTTTTTTCTTACTTAAGCTGAGAGCCTTGGGATGCTATATCAGCGTAGCCTTAACTAGTAGGTAAGCTCACGGGGCTCAAACCTGATGACGTTGCTAACACGAACCCTAGCAAGAGCCGTGCTTCGCAGAATCTACCACCGGTATATAAAAGTTAGAAAAAGTTAAAACAGGTATATAAATATTGGTATAACTGTTATACTAAGTTTATATGGTACTGCAAAACTTTATACAAAATAAATAAAAAATCCTGGTTCCGTTATTAATCCTAAAATAAATAAACAAGGGCTCTGATTATGTCAGATTATTATTATGTATTCGCGGGCCGGGCCTAAAGCGCCCGGACAAAAAAAAACGACCACCCGATCGGAAACGCGACCCACTGAGAAGATCTAATGTAAGTGCAGCCTGACCTTTGCACGAGCCTGACGGGCGACCTCGTGGAGATGTCGAAGCAGAGGATGAGGTCGACGGAGCCGACGTCCAGTCCCTCCTCGGCGACGCACGTGGCAACGAGCGTGTTGCACGCGCCCGCGCGGAACGCACGCATCACGCGCAGCTGCTGCGGCTGCGACACCACCGTCCTGCCGTCCTTACCTGCTCACCACAGACAGATCAAAATAAAACTACAAGCCCACCGTAGATCCTACACGAACACACAACGATTAACCACATATCGTCTTCTCGCATTAAAAGGGTACAAGTTCCAAAAATATTCGAAATCGAGTTAATATTCGGAATCATTCGGTATCACCAGTATTTTTCTCATAAATACTGTCAAAAGAGCGTAGTTTAGTTTAGGTTTTTTTTTTAATTTACCTATGTTTTGACTACTATTAACAAAATTAATACATAATTTTATCTTACTTTAAAAGACAGATAATGTAACTGGTAAAAAACAAAAAATTTAATGTTGCAAATATGATTAATATTATAAATATCACATGTTAAACCTTTAAAACACTCTCCTGTAAAATTAGTAAGTTTTGAGATTATACAGTTTTAATGCGAGAAGACGATATGACGTCATGCGATTCGATCGATGTTCATCTTCATGTGATTTTTAAAAATAATTTTTAGATTTTATGTTCTGTTTCGAAATTTAAAATCATATAATATTATAATATATTTAAGAAATAAATTGATTAATCCGATTAAACTTCAGAGACCAGTTAACACTAGACAGACTGTGAGTTCGTTTGTTCATCATAGCTAATAAAAATCGTAATATTAAATATTTGTCTATTGAAATTTTTTTTTTGCTTTGATGTGAGGACGATCTCACAGCCCACCTGTTGTTAAGTGGTTACTGGAGCCCATAGACATTTACAACGTAGATGCGCCGCCCACCTTGAGATATAAGTTCTAAGGTCTCAAGTATAGTTACAACAGCTGCCCCACCCTTCAAACCGAAATGCATTACTGCTTCACGGCAGAAATAGGCAGTGCGGTGGTACCTACCCACCCGTGCGGATTCACAAGAGGTCCTACCACCAGTAAAAATTAAATTAAATTTTAATTTGACGAACCTGAAGCTCCTTGTCCGACAAACGTCTGAGGAGTAATGAGAGGACGACACTGCAGCAGCAGACAGTGCACCAAGTTCACACTCTCGCGATATTCACAGAACACAATGGCCCTAGTGTCCTGCCCATTTTGTTGGGCCTTCGTGAAATGTTCCATCATTATTTCTTTCAACTTATAGAATTTGGGATGGCCAAATCTTAAATTTTTAGGAATCTGTAAAAGAAATATATTAATTTCAGATAAGTACATACATTTTCTTAAAATAATACTAATTGCGCTAGGCAACGGCTTGGCTCTGCTCCTGGCATTGCTGAAGTCCATGGGCGACGGTAACCACTCACCATCAGGTGGACCGTGTGCTCGTCTGCCTAAAGAGCAATAAAAAATAAAAAATTGAGCTTTCATGCCTACAAGGGGTTAGTAACCTTAAGTGCTTGGAGCCTATAGACATCCAAATGTGAATACACCTTTCAGATTGATGTAAGTGAAGTCTCCAAAGTTTTTTTTTCGTTTAAAACTGGTCGCATGCTACACGCTGCATAACTCGCAGCAAGATGGTGGCTTACGATAGTTCTTCGCACCAGTATGCAGGTAATTTCTTAGCTTTATTTATCTTAGTGTGGTAGACATTAGAGGTGACAGCTTAACAATCAGTTTCGAAAATCCTAGGAATTAAAAATGTGAATTCGAGTTTTAAAGATGCTTTTTACTATTACGAATGGATTATGAGGAAGTAATTGTTACATCATTCGGCTAGGTCCTAGGATACATTTTAGATCCACTTTAAAAACTAATTAATATTTTGTTTTAATTTATGTACCCTGGGAGTTTTGACAATCTGACAGTTGTTACCTTTAATAATATAAATTTTTACCTCCGGTATAGTTCCATCGGGCAAAATGCTGGTATTCAAAGACATAGGATTGATGCCTAAATCGTCTCTCAGCTGTTCCAAAAGTCCCGTTAATTTATCATCAGACTGAATCCATGACTTTTCAGGGTGCTCATCAAAGAAATTCAGGAATACTCTCGAACCATGCTTGGTTAAGAGCTCGAGCCCGTGGAATAGAGCGATGAGCATCATGAAATCTTTCATAATGTAGTTGTGTTGTGGATGCCTGTCGAAATTAGGGCATTAATTTGTTTTTGTACACATCCTTACGGATCCATCAGATCCATTAATCTCAGTACTAGACGCCTTCAGCACAAGATTGCACGTCATTGCGGAACCTCCCGATCCATTAACGGTGCTTTTAAGCACCACAAGCACCGGTCACCGTCCTCGTTGAACCCGTCGCTTGCGACGAAGGGCTCGACGAGCGAATTAACCCATAGACACAGCCCACTGAGTTTCTCGCCGGATCTTCTCAGTGGGTCGCGTTTTCGATCCGGTGGTAGATTCTGCGAAGCACTGCTCTTGCTAGGGTCAGTGTTAGCATCACTCCGGTTTGAGCCCCGTGCGCTCACCTACTAGCTAAGGTTACGCTGAAATAGCCTCCCTCAACGCTATCAGATTAGGTAGAAAAAAAAGCGGGTATTGCTGGTTGACCTGGTTGAAAAAAACAAGACTAGGAGCAGGCTTATGGGACTTTACGGGACCCGTACTCTTCGAACTCGGCAAAGGGTTCGAAGTGCAACCTAACGGAAATATCAGCTCGCTGAGTTTCTCGTCGGATCTTTGGAGACGCTCGGGTAGCTGTTATTAATTCCTACCTCTCCTGGCTGAGCCCGTGCTCACCCAACTGTCCTGATGAAACTAGAAAAGCCTCCGGGCCACGAGTTATCCTAAAAAAAGCTACTTGCTCTATTCTAATTAAAGTCAAATTTATACCTATTACTGCGGTCTTTCGTTTGGAAGTCTTTGTACATCATGACTATTCTCCCTTTTGATAAATTTCCTAGATTCTGGGGCAGAATGTTCAATTGTTTCAGTCGTCTTGCATAATAGTCTAGAATCTGTAAAAATAACCAATAATTAACTAATTACGACATACATTTAACGATGCATTTACAAAGGATATTCGGTGGGATACCAACATATTGGAATCCTTTTTATTTGGTGTACTGATTAGACCAGCGAATAAAGAAATTTTTAGCCCCAAATATAGGAATTGGGTTGCATTTTTTTAATCCGCAAATAGTAAGCCGCGAATGAAGGAAACGCGAATAAGGAGCTTTTACTGTATTTATTACACATTTATTTAAAATCTAGTCGTATTCCCTCAAGCTTCGTTGTGACTATTATGAAACTATTACACTAGGTATATTATAACCAATTTCTTGAAACTAATCGCGTGCCACCTGTCGTTTGCTTGTTGTTAAATATCTTTAAAATTAACAATTATACGCTGCCGATATAAGAACACAAAGAAACTTATAAATATTAATTTTAATCTGTTTAAAGTCTCGAATTAAAACAATTAAATCTATGATTAAAAACATTTTAGTACCTAGCGCTTATTCATATCTTTTTTTTAATTTCGATTTGTATACTTCACAAATTATCATTTTAATTGCATTATATGCATATTTATTATATACAATGTATTAGTATGGTTTTTATCGTAGCTGATTAGATTAAAAATCAGTTATATGAATTACCTCAACATATCTTTGTTTCAGGTGAGTCAGCTCTGTTCCTAAAGGTATAATAACCGTGTTGATTTTACGAGAATGACTATAACGTGCCACATCTATGCACTCTTCTGATCGCAGTTCTAAATTTGCTATATGCAAACTTTTCACAACCTGTGAGAAGAAAAGTCTAATTTCAAAACCGAATGCTTTGCCATTAAAATTAGTTCTGTGGTCCAGAAAAACCCTTTATTGCTAGTTTATTTTTTTAAATCAAAGTATGAGTTTATCACTTAGATGTATGTGTTGATGACCTAGTTCATAATAAAAGAATAATATTTATACAAACTAATGTACAACTGATACCATTCAATCATAATTCGATCAAGCTCTAACAAGGTTGTCTATTTTATGCACATAATTAATTTTTTTTTGTTTGTGAGGTATTGAATATTCTTTTTTAATAACAGCAAAGCTTATCAATAGCTTATCAATAGAATTCTTTTTGCCCATTTATACCTATAGTTAAAAAAAATTATGTCTCAATCTGTGACTTCACAATCATTCATTATTTAAAACAAAATATTGATTTCATTATTATTTTAATTTAGTAGAGCTTATTGTCTATGGTAATTAAACTCATAATAATGGTACTTACATTGACAACATCATCCACTTTACTACCTGGTGTTGCAGATAATGCCAATATCCTATATGTCTTGTGTCCCATATCATCTAAGGCATTAATAATCTGACAGTATGCATAATTCTTCCTAGCTCTATGAGCTTCATCTATTACCAAACAACGGATCTTATCTCCAGGACATATACCTGATTTTATGTCATTGTATATAACTTGTGGAGTAGCAAAGAATACCCTTTTATTTTGCCAGTGTAATTTTCTTGTCGAGGTTTGCATGTGACCTAAAAGGCAATTGGATACTTGTGTGTAGATTTAATTAATTTAGCCAATTAATATACCACAGTTTTGGGTAATTCACACTATATTTTTAGAAATTAGAGCCTACCTGTTATTTTGATGTGTAAGCCTAATGTCATATTTATTTATATCAAACCCACAGCCTAAAGAATTAGTTTCAAGCTTTTAGCTCTAAAAAAGATGATACTTTCCTACAATTTTGTAATCCCTCCATTCAACCCTTTTTCGCATGAAAAAGTAGCCTATGTCCTTTTTCAGGCTCTAGGCTATCTGTGTATCAAATTTCATCTAAATCGGTTCAGTAGTTTTGGTGTGAATAAGACAGACAACTGACAGACAGACTTTACTTTCACAGACTTTTATTTTCACATGTATAATATTAGTATGAAGTCTGAATTATTAAATGTCTTGAATGTAAATATAATGTAAATGTAAACATAATTTACCTGTCATTTCTATAGTATCCCTCGGCGGTATAGCTACAATATTATAACAGGCATCTATTTGTTGAGCCACAAGTGGTCTGGTGGGTGCAGTAAAAACAATCTTGCCTAGTGGATACCATCTGTAGAAATTGTACATAACAACAGCTGCTATGAATGTCTTGCCCAAGCCTGTGGGCAGACTCACCTAAAAATTTGATTACTGGATGACTACTTATGAAACTTAATAATTAATATTCTCTCAAAGATCATTGCAGCTCTATATGGTCAAAACAATTTCTTTTTTCTTATATAAGAATAGGGAGATATATATATACATTATAGAAGAATCATGGGCCACTGGGAATGTAAACTAATTTAATTGTATAATAGCTATCTCACCTTTTAAATTGGAATGCATGACTACTTCAAGGCAAAAAGGTTAATCAACCTCACAAGATTACTCCAACAATTTTAATATTTTTGTAATATAGTAGAAGCCATTTGAGTCGACTATTATCAAAGCCGGCAATCTGACTTTTGGACAATGATTGGTAAATCAGAAAAACGAATTATTGACTTTGTATTCCATTGGCAGTCACAAAACTCTTCGGAACGACATCTTAGATAAATAACAGGTTAACTATTAACTTTTATTTAATGCAGGTTTTGAACCGTATTCTTTGAAGGAGACGATTATATTCAAATAAATCTGTATTGACATATCAATAA
>NW_021011488.1:2060159-2295247 GCF_003987935.1 Bombyx mandarina | reverse complement strand
CGGCAATCTGACTTTTGGACAATGATTGGTAAATCAGAAAAACGAATTATTGACTTTGTATTCCATTGGCAGTCACAAAACTCTTCGGAACGACATCTTAGATAAATAACAGGTTAACTATTAACTTTTATTTAATGCAGGTTTTGAACCGTATTCTTTGAAGGAGACGATTATATTCAAATCAATCTGTATTGACATATCAATAAGATTTTTTTGTCCAAATGCACAGATTGCCACCTTTGATAATAGACGACTCATTTAGAATACAAATATCAATCTTACCAAAGTGTTATTCACTAGTGCAGCATTTATGATATTGAACTGATAATCTCTGACTGGATAGTTTGTTGGGTAAATCCATGTTTGTCCTAATAGTTTGTCATAGCCATTTAACTCTTCATCACAACATAATGCACTATGAAAAAAAAATTGTAACTTGTATTAATAAAATATCCGAGTCTGGCTAGTATGTTAGGTCACTATTAGGTTTATTTTTGCATCACCTTTCAAACTTGATAATTGCTTTTTTAAGACATTAAGCTATTTCTATGAAGCTGGTGTAGACATTTTTTTATAATACACTGGATTGTGATTCCCATCAAACAAACTGTCGTTTTCAAGTCAATGGAACGTACCACCAATAAAATATTCATATGGATTTTTGTTTAATAGATTTAATTTTCGAATCTAAGATCTATTCGAATAATTTAAATATAAACAAAAAAGCTGATCAAAAACACTTTTAAGTAATGAATTCACATACCTTACATTCAAATCATTTTTATTTAATGATCCATTTGAGGTTTTTACGTGAAACTTAGATTTATCGAAGGAAGTGTTTGCAAAATTCGCCAAAAATGTAGAATCATCAAATACTTCATCATCTTCGTATTCATCAATAACTTTTTCGTCCCTACAATTTCTTGAATTATTCATAGCTATTCATGATAATCAATAATATAGATTATTTATTAATTTAGAATATTTAGATCTTAATAAAGGTTATTTGAAGAAAAATCCGCGAATTAAAAGTTGAAAACAAATGACAATGACATGAGACCACAGAACACTATAGTCGGATTTTTTATTAGACGAAGTCAACTGACGTTTACTGTGTTGTCAGTTTTTGGTGAAATAAAAATAGTGTTGTGACAAAGTGAACGATTGAAAAAACTCCTGAATTAATGAAATTGCCTCGATTGTCTAGTGAACAGTTGGTGTGCCGAATTGCCGATATCGGGTACGGGGTTCGAATTTTAGGCGTGCTTTGTACATACCAACGAGTTTTCGACGAAATATTATGTTCCTATAGTATCTACCTGTACTGAATACCGAGTGTTTTAAACATTAAGAAAAACATTGCGAGGAAGCTTGTAAGACTGTCCTATTTCCAATACATCATATAGTTGAAATTATAGATGTATAAAATATAACAATTATAGGTAGGTAATGAAAATAAAAAAACTGATACTACTAGTAACATATATTGGAGCACTTTAATACAATTTTATTGTAAAATATAAATAATACTCTTTTATAGTTTGAAATTAATGATTAACTCTTCACACTCATTGTTCATTTGTGATTGAACGAGAACTGAACGCATCACTATTACTTTAAATATAGCAACATTATTTCACAAAGTGACATTAGCTACTGTCAGCTAGCTTCGTTTAATTAAAAATCCGACTATAATACTTCTAGCGAAAAATGAAAATGGTAGTTTTCCAATTACAGCACAAGAGCGCATTAGACGGCACAATGCTCAACTAAGGTTCAGCATAATTCGGCATTGTGCGTCACTGAGTCGCATTATGCTCTGTAATTGGAAAACGAATTGTCGCATTATGCTCTGTAATTGGAAAACTAATACCATTAGTTGGAAAACTACCATGATTTATTTTTATTTGTGTATATTTCTTTTTTTAAGGGATTTTATGACCCGGTAACTAAGACTTTTAGGTCAAGTCTTATTTTTTAATTTATATTCTTATTTTTATGAAAAATTATAATATGGAGTGAAATTAAATGAAACGAAGATGATTAATTTGAGACAATATTCAACTGGGATGAAATTAAATGAAATGAGATGAGATGATATGCGATGAAATATGATTTCAGTAAAATGGTGGTCATTTACTGAGATTTTTTCAGAGGACTTTTTGGAGGATCCCGAGAAGCTACGTCTAGCGGCTTTGTTTTATTTTCCCACATTTGTACACTTTCACAAATATTAAACAGTTAATAAACCACCGTTATGTTATTACACATTTAAACCCGAAAGAAACACTGAATAGACAAAATAAAACAAATCACACAACTTCACGCCTCGCGTCGACTGTCGAAGTACATATACATGTAGTGAGAAATTATTTTTCTTCGTGAAAACTCTAATCTTTATCGGAATACGATGATACCCCAACTGTCAATGAGTGATCGTATTAAATGAGTGTCATTTTCATATCCATTAATATGGAATTTTAATGTTTAGTGTCCAATGTCAATATGTAATCATCAAAATGTAATACATATATGTACATCAAGTATAATGAATAGGACTTTTTGGCGGGATAAATTAAAATAAAATATAACCTAAAGGTTTTAGTTACCAGGTCATAAAATCCCTTTTTAGTACCGGTAAAATGGGGCGATTAGGGATTGAGAGGCGAATCGGGAAAAAACCGGGAAAATTTTTCGACGCTCAATATAAGTTTTATATTCGTTGCAAAATCTTCCGTTTTTTGTAGTTTAATAGTAGAATGTTGAAAGTTCACAAAACAAATCTGAATATGCATGATAATAGCTGCTAACTTATAAAAAATCGCGTTTCAAATTAACTTCCTGTGGTGGTAATTATTTTAGTGCTAGAAACTTTGCTCTCTTTTATTTATTTGATAATAATAGAAGACGACTATGATTTATAAACGTTATTTAGTGTTTGAACCAGCATATATATTAAAGGTAAGTCTCAGTTGTTATTGGTTTTAATGTATTTGATTAAATAAAAATACATGTAAAAATCTGTTGTTTTTGGGGATATTGGGGACGTCTTAGGTACAAATAACAACGAAAAAGGGGTCAATTGGGATGAGAATACGTGAAATGGAAACGACCTAAGTATAAATAGGTACAGGTTTGTAGGGTTGTCTATGTAGTTATAACAATATTTTTTAAATTTGTTGGTAAAAATCTGGTTTATTCGAAGCGAAATTGGGAATAAGTCTTTAGTTGAAATAGATAAGCAATTTAATATAAGTAAGTCGATTTTGCAGAGACATGTAACAAGATCAATGAAATCTCAAGGTGGACCAAAATGTCTAAGTAATACATAATAAAATATTTAATATTTGTTCAGAGTGGGAGTATTCATCTGATTAATCCATGGAATAACCGACACACCTAATCTCTGAACCCAGATAGAAATATCAGCCCCTAAGTACTTACCAAGAACGGAGAAATATAAACCGTTTCTAAGAAAGCCCACTATATATGTATAAATAAATATATATGTGTCGGCACACGTCAGGGATGGCTAAGCGGTAGTTTCGTCAACACTCGTATTCGATTGAACTCAGTTTAGTTAATAAAACTTTTCAATAATAATTATTGAAACTCAACACACACAACTTTCACAATGACAGGATAAACCGACAGTTTCGTTGCACATACCGACAGACCGACTGACTGAGACGGACGGAATGACTGTCTGACACGGAATACCACGACTCTGTCCACGTACCGCCATTTTATACTGTGGCGTTACGTAGTCTACCCCTCATTTTGTGATATTTATCAAAACAACATCTCATCATTTAAAATAATAATCAAAACCACCGTCTTTTACTAAAAGTCGTTATCCACGACAACTAAAAGTCGTTATCCACGACATATGTATATATATATATTTTTGTTGTTGTTAATGCACTGTCGATTGCACCTATAATTGAGGTGATGTCTGCCATGTACTTTTGTCAGTTTTCAATTTTTTTTATTGATGATCACTTTGTTGGTGCAACTAAATAAATAAATAAATTAAAACTATATATAAAAATAAAAGTAGTGCCAACCCTAGCAAATTTCTCATTTCGTCCCAATTAACCGCAATTTTCGGGTAAATAGAGATTACACCTATTTTTGCATTTTTTGCTTAAACTGGAATGCTAGTTGCTTAATTTTAAACTAGACAACAAAGATGCCCCCAAGACTCAACCATTTTGATCCTGATATAGCATTATATACATCAACAACTACCTTAAAATTGCTCATAAAGTTGGAATTTGTCCCTAATCGCCCCATTTTACGGTATTTCTCTTTAGAATTTTTACTCTTTTCTAACCGATTCACAGAAACTGCGATTAGTGCTGATTATTACAATAAAATGAAAATGGAAATAGAGGATGGTTTTGATGAATTGTTGGCTGAAATTAGTGAACCATCATCATCAAAGAAAATTAAAGTAGATGAAATTTCTGCTCAAGCAGGTTGGCACCTACGGGTCTATTTTCTTATTTATATTATGCAAAAATTCATTAAGCAAGTAGGTAAACAAAACATCATCTCAGTCTTAATTGAATTCCAGGAACATCTGACGAAGCTACCATAAAACCAAGATCATCAAAGACACACTGTGCTCTAGTAAATAAAAACCAGGTAAATTATGTCTAAGATGATCTCGAATCTTTGAATAGTACATGAGAGTATATAGTTTTTAAGCGATTATTTATTTTTATTTAATTAATCTAATCGAGTGTTTTTGTCACAGTATGTTTAGAATTTCTTGTAAAACGACTAGTTTGTCTAATAAAAAAAAAATATTATGTGCTTTAACAGTATGCACTACAGCTGAAGACTGATTACACTGGTCAACAAAATTTCGTAACAAAAAAGGTGCTTACGAATTTTGAATCACGTACCTAACATCATTTTAGCGTCATATTTATTTTGGTCTTCAGTTTTTCTGTTATAGGCACTACTAAATTACTAAATATAAGTTTCATTTTCATAATCCGAGAGTTTATTATTTGAAGAATACTGTGTACAGTTGTGTACAAAGGCAATATGAATAGTGTGCGCAAATAATTTCAGAGAGGCAATCCTCTTCTCAAACACATAACCAGCGTGCCTTGGGAATATGATGATATAGTGCCTGATTATGAGGTTGGAAAAACAATATGCTTACTATTCCTCTCATTAAGATATCACAACTTGAATCCAGATTACATACACAACAGATTGAAGGAGCTAGGCAAGAAGTATGATTTGAGAGTTTTGCTAGTACAGGTATTTTTTATATTTAAATATTAGATCATTGTTGTGATAATTAAGCAAAATATCAGCATACCATAATGTATTAAGTTGTTGCCAGAATTTGAGATACAAGTGATATTATCAATAACCATATCAGTAAATAATATTAAACTTTGAATTTGATTAGAAATAAAGAAATTAACAACAAAAAAACCTCAATATTTTATTCATTGTATTTTAATTTGGATGGATTTTATTATTTATTTAAAAAAATAGCTATAATCTCAAAATATAGAATGTAAATCAGAAATTTAATAAACCAAATTTTTAATATGAGTATTTCAGGTTGATTTGAAAGATCCACATGCATCTTTAAAAAATTTAACACGAATATGCCTGCTGACTGATATAACTTTAATGTTAGCTTGGAACCCAGAGGAAGCAGCTAAAGTTGTTGAAAACTATAAAATTTACGAAAACAAACCGCCAGACAGAATTATGGAAAAAATTGAGAATGATCCTCATCAGAAGGTATTTATTAATTTTTTAAAGAAATTATGCTACCCAAAATATAAAACAGCAAATCACAAATACATTGAAAAGTTAGGTACTTTGAAATGTGATGTTTGAAGAGTGTATAGGGCTGTTTTGAAGTAAAAAAAAAGGTATTAAATTCATTCATAAAAGTTTTTTGTTTGTTTGTTTTGCTTAGAGAGTTTGCATGAACAAGCACTTGTTAAGTGGATACTAGAGCCCATAGATAACGAACGCTAAATACCATCACTCACTTGTCCGGAAAATTTTGCATCATACCTCACATATTTTTCCACAAGAAATTTATTATGCTTTTTTCGTACAATACTGAGGTACCTGCCTACAGCATTTAGTCACCAGACTGCACCCATTGCTCGATATGAAAACATTGTGCGTCTTAAACTTTGGGCCATACTATAATTAACTAAACATACAATACATACTTGTTAAGTAATTCAATAGAGCCCCCAAAGTAATAAAATCAGTTGGATAATTCAACTCACATTCCCCCTTGACCACTAAAAATCATTTGTTTTTTGACTGTGTTATATAGCATGAAATGGAAAACGCTTTAAATATAACTGAAAGTGATTTTTTTGAGAATAACTGGCACCACAGCTTATGTTTAAAAATAAGATTGTACTTGGCGAATAGTACTGTTTTTTTTATTTCTTTGTCAAGTCTGAGAGGCTGTGGGTATTAAGTATATATTAAAGGCCCATGTTAATTTACAACTACAATAAAAACAATTTCAAATTTCAGATTATCAATGCATTGTCGTCAATCAAACCTGTCAACAAAACTGATGCCATGACACTAATCAAAACATTTGGCACCCTAGAGAATATTATTAAAGTTTCAGAGTCTAGATTAGCAGAATGCCCTGGGTTTGGTATAACAAAAGCAAAAAAACTTTACAAGGCATTGCATGAACCATTTTTAAAGAAGGGTCAAACAAAAGATAAAAAAGATGAATTTCCTGATGAAGATTTGACACTTGAAGAATTAGAGAAAATTGTAAATGAAAACCAAGATATATCCTGAGATACTATGAATAATACTGAAGAACTAAGGGCAAAAGATAAACATGCCACTGAAGTCCATACAAATACAGTGTACATAATTAAACCAGGTGTAAACATGATGCTTGCAAGCAATAATAAACTAATTCTACAGTGAAGTATTACTGTGAAAAATTGAAACTTAACTGTCCATAGTACTAATAGTTGTTGCTAATAGCTGGTCCTGCAAGTTACATTGTTACGTCTTTATTAATATTAGAGTGAAAAAGTTTTAATATGAGTCCCAATCTCTAGACCAGGGTTGTCCAAACTACACAGGTACCTTTGCGGGATCATTAAATTGACTGCAAAGGCTGGATGGCCGCAGAAAAAAGAAAATGATGTCATGGGAATGAAATGTTACAAGAGTAAAAGATAAATTATATCAAATATTGATTATATGTTTTGACAAAGAATTCTTTTATCCAAACTATTTATATCCAAACTATTTTTTGATTGAAACATGCGTCGCCGTTCTCTGAGCAGCTCTGCTCTAGACTATAAGTAATTCCAGAATTGAATGCTTAAAGAAAATTGTTCTGTATCAAGCCTTGGTGAAATTAATAATAATGAGTTTATTACTTTGTTTTATTTAACAAATTTGGCTGATTGAATTCAAAGATACATTTAGATTTTAGAGCCAATACTTTCATTTAGCAAAAATGGATAAATGTTTTAAAAGCAATGTTGGTTGGTGGCTGTGATCGCAAGCTATTTGTATAGTGATGTATACAAATTGACGTAAAATGATTTATACGAACTCATATATACCAGTATTAAAAAGGGGAAAGATTTGATTGTTTGTTTGTTTGCATTGAATAGGCTCCGAAAGTACTGAACAGATTTAAAAAAATCTTTCACCGTTTGAAATACGCTATCTCCGATGTGAGTCGGCGATAGTGTAGCTGTTAAACTTTTACGCTATCGAGAACGTTAAAAAACTCTCACTAAGGACACAGGAATAATTGTCGTATAGTCTGCTTAGTGCGAGTTTCGTAACGTTCTCGATACCTTAAAAGTTAAGGCAATTTTGTATGCAGTTCGAACAGCGCCCCTAGCGGCAAATATACGCAAACGATCCCATTCCATACAAATTTGAGCTAACTTTTACGCTATCGAGAACGTTAAAAAACTCGCACTAAGCATACGGATTACGAGAAGTAACGGCCTGACTGTGTAACTTTGCTGCTGCCATATGCGGCGGTTTACGGATTACCAACATGGGCTGACCGCTCAACTGTTTTTGGCTGTCGTGGACAGTAGAGCTGTAGTATTATTAAATATACCACTGGAACTTTAATTTTTCAATTATAATGCATTATGCCTGTTCTAACCTTCAAACAGGAACGCATCACTTTTGTGACAGAAATGACCCCAGATTGGACAATGAATTGTGGTCCCTACCCGTACGTGCATATTATATTACTCCAAGTAGTCAAGTGCAACTTTTCTTGCTGATACTTTTCAGTGTTGAAACTATATTCTGAATCGATGGTAAAGTTATATAATTAATAAGCGGTTGTAAAGCCTGCTTCAATATAAAAAAAAGATTTTTATTTGCGCTTTTTTTTCCCGTACTTATGTTGATAACCTTGAGAGGCTATTTCAGCTTCTCCTTGACGTGTAGGTGAGCTCACGGGGCTCTAACCGGGAGTGTTGCTAATACTGGCCGTAGCAAAAGCAGTGCTTCGCAGAATCTACCACCGGATCTGAAACACGACCCACTGAGAAGATCGGGCGAGACACTGGGCTGTGTCTATGGGTTAATTCACTCGTCAAACATTTCGTCGCAAGCGACGGGCTCGACGAGGACGGTGGCCGGCGCTTGTGGTACCTAAAAGCACCGTTAATGGATCGGGAGAATCTGTAATGACGTGTTTAGGGCGACGTCGACTGTTTGCCATTCGGTCCACAGGATCGGGCATGTAATTTCCGGCGTCCACGACCAGAGGGTTTTCATGTCGTGCCGCCTTCTCGAAGTGGCGCAATGATGACGACTGTAGATGCTTAATGACAGAGTCAAGCTCCAGGTCATCATGGAGATCTACATTCCTTAGGAACCATGGTGCTCTGACGGCTATCCTGCAAAAAACGGGATTGAATAACTTGTAGGGGTTTCAAATTGGAGCGGGCCGCGTGAGTCAACACTACGCTTGCATAGGTCATGACGGGGCGTATGCAAGTTTTGTAGAGTGTCACCTTATTTCGAAGCGATAATTTACTTCGCTTACAAATCATGGGACAGAGACGTCCTAATATAAAGGCGGCACGGTCGCGTATTGTTCTGATGTGGGTTATTTGCGCGTTTTTAGAGCCTTAAGAGAACTTTCAAATTATTTATTTCTCTCTGTTAGATCCGCTAGAAATTCAACGCCAAGCACTAATACCATGAGTACGTTTGAGTAAAAAAGCAAAAAGGAAAAAGACGAGTTTTTCCATGGACATCGGCAACACCACGTTTAGGTACCTCTATCTCGCTACTTTGAGACTACAAAGCACTTCCAACTAGTTTAAGAAAGACAAATACGAATGTGATATTACTAATCTACAACTATTGAAACTACGTACTGCCTAACCGAAAATAAAGATGCATAAAACCAGACAGGAAGCATAGGAGATTTTAAAAGAGCCTTTGTGGTTAGTTCGTTAATGTTCGCTTCAGCACAGCGCAGCGATGTTGTTGGCCGCGTCGAGTTCAAAATAAAACAAACGTCTGGTCAGCGCGTAACCGGCTCCGTCGGTGGATAGACGTCTGTACGCTGCATACGTTTCACCTACAACTAGCGAGTAGTTTATGATGGCGATTATCAGTTTGGCGCGAAAATTTTGTGAATTAAATTGTGCAGTCTAAGTGCGTGTTTTTTGGATTACTTTTGCGTTTCGAATGTAATTAAGTGATTTGAGAACTTTTGTTATATACGTGACTATATCTAAACGAATTCT
Organism: Bombyx mandarina; assembly: GCF_003987935.1. The sequence continues at coordinate 2,285,462 of NW_021011488.1, read as the reverse complement.
TGACGATAAGGCGAGAAAGACGTATTGTGTAAACTGTGCGAGAGTTAAAAGATATTTTGTTTTACCTTTAACTCTAAGGTAAGTTTGTGTTTAATAATTTATTTTATATTTAAAAGAACAATTAAAACTTTAACTAAATTTTTAAACCAATATAAATTGAAATACATACCGAAACCTTTTTTTTATTTTGTGTTTTCAAGTTGTATATTTTATGTTATATACCTAATCGCGAAATTTAAAAAAATCGTTAAAAATTAAAATATATACTCGTATAATTTTCAGACATTCAATGAGCCGTTTGGTCGAGCATTTTAGCTATGTCCCGATCATTGCTAACGTCGATAAGGGACGATAACCACTCACAGTCGAGCGGGCCGTATACTCGTCTAGCTTCAAAAGTATTACAAAAACAAAAAAGCTCAAATGATTGATGCATAAGTTTTGCCATCCCGCAATTATATCATTAAATATGTAGAATATATAAGAAATATTTAGGAATCTAGATAATCATATAACATTTTGATACTTTTCGTCAAACAGTTGTTCTTAAATAGAAACTACCTTTCTTTGAAGGTTCATCAATTCTGTGCCGATATTCGAGTACTACTTTAATCCGGTGATTTACACAATATGTATTTATTTCATGCATGCATGTGACTAGGAGATGTATGGAAATGATAGTGCAGGGGAAGAGGGGGAAGAGGTTGACCGAAGAAGACATGGATGGAGTGTGTGAATGACAATATGAGAGAGAGAGAGAAGTGAGTGTTGAGATGACGGCTGATAGAAGAGAATGGAAGAGAAAAATTAGCTGTGTCGACCTTACCTAGTGGGATAAGATGGAGAAAAAGAAGAAGAAGTACTTATTTCATGATTTAATTTTTTTATTAAACAGCTACTTAAATTCTAAGGAAATATTGGAAGATACCAAATAAACTTTCGTTTTACCAAAGCTCCAAAACGTGAAACGCCTCAAATTAAGCACGTTACTTTTTCGGTTAATTAAAAACAAGGAACATAGACTTTAAGATGTTGCTAACAAATTGCGTCTTACATGATTCCTTAACTAACTGTTGAAAAAATAATGGTACCGTGTGCTACGTGGTTTTGTGTTTAAACGGGCAACAGGGCCAACAGGTGAAGACGGCACGAGTCGGCCAGGTGCCAGTACATGCCGCGTTTGTTATCCTTTCAATTGAACTATGCCCATATTAGATGATTATTTGTATAATTCAACCGTACAACCATGTTGGGCGGGAGCATGCTTAAAATAAATGCGTACCTATTAACATAAACAGATGCTCTCAGAAAACGAATAAGGCGCTGAAACAGTCGTCGAAACATTTACATATTATGTTGTTGATTTTATTTATCGTATTTTTTTTTAAACAAAAAGTATTATTACTGTTTGCAATAATTTGGATCTAACTACTTTAATATGCGACTATCAAGCCGGGAAACAGTTATAGCGTGAAATTAAGCGCCACACCTCTGCCTTGAATTTATTTATTATCGCTGTTTTGCTAAGATTAGAGGTTTGCTCAATATAAGTTTGGTTTTTTGTACCATCAGCCTTTCTAAAGAACAAGGAGCACTGTATATGCGTACACAATACAAATTACCTTGAAGGCAGACGAGCATACGGCCCACCCGATGGTGAGGGGGTTAGCGTCGCTAAAAACTAAACTATAGTTTTGTTGTTAATTTTAAATGATAAATACCTGTTACTGTAACAAAATATTATAATGATCTCAGCTAATCCACAATTACTAGCGAACACTCTGAACGAAAGTAGGTTTTTTAACAGATTTTCATTTCATGAACATTTTTATTTATTTATTATTTAAATCGACCCAGCCCTGTTGCTGTGGTAGATCTAGTCATATAACGCCAGACGCACCGTTATCTTGACTAATTGACGAATACACGCATCAGTATCTAATGGTGCCATTGCGACGATCCTACAATTTATTGACAGTTATGCTCGTTTTATACAGTTCGTTAATATGATAGATAAAATCAGACACGTGTAATGAGGTGTTTTTGCATCGCTGATTTTAACGTAGTTCCATAAATGAAATGTGTTTATTAATACGCTTTTATTAGCTTCAGACGTATGTATGTTTGTAATGGAATTTTCGAACATGATTTTGACCCCCTTCAAAACGTCGGATTAACTCGAAATTTGGTATACTTATTAAGAACCGGTGACAATTTAATATTAAAAAAAATGTTGAAAAAAATATATATAAAAAAAAATTGAAATTCAACAAAAAAATTAAAAATAAATAAAAGTTTAAAAAAATTAACAAAATACCCTTTTATAGAAAAATCAACTAAAAATAGAAAATAAATTTTAACAAATTTGAATTAAAAATAGTGTACGAGAAATGATTTTATTCTAAAAAAAGCGTGGGGTGCATGGTATCAGTAGGTGTAAATATTTTATGAACAGATATGAGTAGAAGGGTTATTTTGATAATATCCTGAAAAGCACCCTACGGTTTTTTTACAATAAAATATATTTTTTTATTTTATATAAAAGCGTATTTTGTTAGTTTTTTTAAAACTATTATTTATTTTAAACGCTTTAGTAAGTTAAGTAGGAAGCTTATTTCATATACTTCATATTATATCATTTTAAAAATTTCCTTGATTCTTCATTTTTTCATTCGTCGTCCCATCATTACTAAGGGTCGTGAACGTACGTATTTCCATGAAGATCGGTCTGCTGCGAAGTGGTCCACCTGTTAGCTACTGCTCCTAAATGTCCTTCTTAGTGTCCGATCACCTTGTTGGTGCAATGCCTTTGGCTCGTTTCCCCTCCACTTGACCAAGAATTAGAATCTTTCCAGACTATGCCTTAGAGACGGCATGATGTATCATGAAAAAGCAGAGTGTTCGATCTTGCAAATTGTCAATGTTTATCTTTTTTAGTAAACTTTTTTAGTGCTAAAATGTTCCCTTAAAAATATACACTATACAATAATATTTTGTGTGAGTGTTCAAAATTTATTATAATAAATAATCTCATATGGTAGATATATTCCAATCAATGTAATAATAAACTTTTAGTTTCATCTTGAGTTATATAGGTACCTACTTACCTATAACCATTAAAGACGAGATGTAGCATATCTTCAAAGTCCAAGCCTTAAAAGTATGTTTGCATGTAATCTCGATCACTAGCGATCGTGATTGCTTTCATCATGATAGGACGTCACGACCTCTGAGATCAACCATGAAACAATACAATACAATGGGAGAATGTACGGTGACTTTAACTTTCGCTAATGTTACCCATTAGACCGATTAGTACAAAGCTTATACAACTTTAAAAACAAAATTAAATAAATCGTCCCGAGTACAAATCTCGTTAATATTTGGTTGTTCAGTATAATTTTATATAACTAAAGCTTAGACTAAATGTAATTTTTTTCCGGGCTTTTTTGTAATCGACATTGATTGATGCCCATCATTAAGATTCATCTGAATGGGCCGTGGCTACAGAGGTCACACAAATTCATATTAATTCTAACTAATCGATTTTGAATAATTATGTGAAATAATGAATTTTAGAATTTGTTGTAGTTTGACATTTCATTTTAAATAAGTGATGTTTATGTAATGTAAAATAAACAGCTTATTTAGTTTTGAAGATATTTTTCATAATTCACGTAAAGATAAAGCAACCCTTTTTTGCCGGTGTTTGAATCCGCAGACAGTTACTATTTATTCTAACGAAATATGTATTTGGCAAATGTTCACAAATGACTTCCACAGTGAAGGAATAATATCTTGTAATAAAATCAAATCCGCACAATATTATAATTTGCGTAATTACTGTTGCGAAGCCTGCCTAGTTCAGCCGTAAATCAATAATGCATTTCGGCTTTAAGAATGGGGCTGCCTTTATACTGTAAAAACTAGAGATTTTGAACTCATGTCTCAAGATGAACGGCGGCATTGACGTGATTGATGTCTATCGACTCCGGTGATCTCTTAATACCAGATGGCCCGTGAGCTCATTATTGATTACAATTTACTTTTAAATATTATTATAATCAATAATAGGTATGATACATGTGACAAAAATAATAAAAAGAATTTGACGTTTCAAATTACAATTTTTATTCATGTGAAGTGAAATTACTAGATGTTTAAATAATATTTTGCGTGTTGTTTGACTTGCCCCGTCTGTACTGTTAGGTCACCGACTCAGGCATTCCACAGGGCATCGCATTGAAAAAGAAATGAAACAAGCCATCTTATAGGACAAGTTCCCTAGACGAGGTTTAAAGCTAAATGGAACTTGGGTTGATGGGTTAGACCAGATAATTTTGAAAACAGCGTAAGGGACCTTTACAATGGAAAATAAAATATTATTGGAGAATTATTTTGTTATTATTATATCTGTTTTGAATACCATAATTTTGTCGGTTATTAAAATCACAATAACGCGTGTTCGAGTACCCATAATCTGAAATGGTTATTATTAATAAAATAAATGATTTCGACATAAACAACAAACAAAATTCATTTGGTTAGCAAAAATACTGTCGTCTAAATATGTATATGCAATTACTGATCAATCCTATACATTTAAATTTTTTTATTTATTGCTTCGATAGATGGTCAAGCCGCGGCTGGTTTTACGTGGTTACCGTAGCATAGACATCTACAACGTAAACGGTGCCACCCACCATGAAATCGCTTGGTCTACAAATTTGAAAGTTATGAAAAAAGTTACACGTCAGCGACTCCTAACAGCTTTTGCATAGCTTCCGAACTTTATGACGAAGACGGCAGACGGGTGAAAGGGTGTATTAAATTTGAAAAAAGGAGCTCAGAAACGAGAACCTTCTTTATTTTTAATTGAAGTCGGTAAAAAAGTTGGATTCGGTAACTGTATACCTGTATGTTGGACCACGTGCGCACGTGTTGTCTTTTGTACCTTTTGTGTAACGTGTATAGCATGTAATGGGCTTGACACTTTGATGTGTGCGTCCCTTTGTAACGTATATGTGTGTGCGAACCAATACTATTCGGGTAAAATCCGGGCTGCTCGTCGTAAACTTAAAAGAGCTTTGTATAAGCGTACAACTATTGCCGAACGTTGCTGTTTTGTTTGTTTGTATACAATTTTCTTTGAAGGCGTTCTTTTACATAGTTTTGGAATTACTGTTTACAATTAATTTTAAAGGTGTTCTGAGTGCGTTATAAAATAAACACAATTGTAGGGTATATATACCTAACTAACAGACCTAAAAGCGCGGTTGATGGCAGAAAATGTCTTGCTTCTTCGTGAAATAATTAATGAATGAAAACAGTAAGATGATGGTACATACACGAGTAGCTCGTATGGACTACTATGGACGTACTCACATTTTACCGGCTAACTAGTGACAGTCGACGACAGGCGACATTGTTTAACCTTTTTTTTTATGAAAAATTTATTACAGATGGCCCGGCCCGTAAGCCTTTCCAGTTTCAGGACTGGTGGGCGAGCACGTGGTTAGACAGGAGGAATGTTTTGCCTACGAGGGTAGACGAGTGTATAGCCCAGTTCACTTTTTTTAAGGGATTTTATGACCTGGTAACTAAGACCTTTAAGTCATGTCTTATTTTAATTTACATTCTTACTTTTATGAAAAATGAAGTTATGGAGTGAAATGAAATGAAGATGATTAATTTGAGACATTAATCAACTGGGATGAAATGAGATGAGATGATATGGGATGAAATATTATAATCTCAGTAAAATGGTGGTCATTTACTGAGATTTTTTCAGTGGGTTTTTTGGAGGATCCCGAGGAGTTGCGTCCAGCGGCTTTGTTTCATTTTCCCACATTTGTGCACTTTCACATATATTAAACAGCTAATAAACCACCGTTATTATACATTTAAACCTGAAGAAACACTAAACAGACAAAATAAAACAAATCACACAACTTCACTCTTCGCGTTCCCGCCAAAAATTCGCCCAGTTCACTGAGTGGTCATCGTCACAGATAATACACATAATTGATGTCACGATGTTATACACAAACAAGTCGTTTAGGTAGACAGCTACCGGTATATTATTTTTATTATACGATTTTCTTCGTGGCGAATACTACACAGTTTCCATCATCACGTATGATCAAAGTGTTATTTTTTCGAATGAAACTCAGATACAAGCTTTGGTTAATTAAAACTTGTATGGTTTTCGAAATAGTTTAGATATTTGGAAGCATTCTGTAAGATAAAACAACTAATTATAGTTCAACATACGACCACTTTTTTCATAGAATGCTTTCTCTAACCTAAAGAGATTATAATTTGAAGCAACATCTATCTAGTTTTTTATCTTTTGGCTTTGGGCTCTTGGGTGACCGCATTATTTTATAATGACGGCAAAGAATGTACTTTGTAGTTTAAAAAAAAAGGAAAATAATCGTTTATAGTCCGGTCAACTTAAAAAAATATGTAAGCACAAGCGAAAAAAATCAATACATTCACAAATTGAATGTCTGCGTTGCCTTAAATAATAAAATCATCAAATTTGCAGTTAACATGCTCAGAATAAAAGCATGTATCTGCAAAAGGGGTTTTAAATGTTTTTTTTTCTTTTGTTTTACTGTTTTCAAAGATTCGAGTTAAAAGATTTATGTATTCTTAGGATACGTACTTTAATACAGGATATTTATGAGTTTGAAACTGCTGTGAGCTTACGAACTCTAAAGAAAGGTCTGTCTGTGTGTTCAGACGCCATAATGAAAAACTCAAGTGCCTTCGAATGTTTAAAGTTCATTCAAAATTTACTACTAATGGATCACTTGATTTTTTTTAAGGTTCGTATTCATAGACATCCACTTGTGCTTTTTTGCGAAGTGTGTTTATTTTTGTCCTTTCACATGGAACTGTTAAATCATGTTGATGATAAAATATAAGTTTAAGATTTTATCATATGTAAATAATAGGCCCGTTTTTGCGTTCTTCATATGTTCAAATAAAATACAGAAAACTGTTTTCTTTTTGTTATTTTGTCTAAATACATATTACCATTTCTGAATATTCAAATAATCGTTTTTTTCTAAAGTTAAGAGTTCAACCGCACTAGAAGCCAATATTAACTTCGTTAATTCGATTCACCCCTCGAATAGCAAAAGCGACATGAAACAATTAAATTACAAAAAAGTAAATCTGAGCGTGTCTAAAGTTAAGGAATGCGGGGTCCAACCGTTCGGTGATTGAAACAAGACTATAAAGGTAATTAACTTAGTAGCATTCACAAAACGTGATCTGTGCTTCTTAACCAATGCTTTAGCTATTCACAATTGACACTGTTGATTGGTAAACAGTACACGTGCTAAGTTTTTTGTCAGTGGATTATAATTGTAATAATCTGTTATCATAGTTTGTTGATTAAAAGAAACGGATAGCTGCCTCTTATTATTTTATACCTAAACCTCATGATTTTATTTATAGGTGGTTGGGAAAAAGTTCGAAGCTCGTAATTCCAATTTGGCATGAAACAATGCCTTTCAGTTTAAATATTAGATCAGCCTGCCTTTCCACCATGATGAGTTCCACCCTTTAACGCTGGATAATCTGCCTATCTGCTTTAATAAAAGTGATCTCTTTAGCCAACGTGCAGTGACTGCGCTCTGATCAAAACAGGTTTGAAGACGCCACTTGAAATTAGTTTTGGGTGCATGGATTATTCATGGTACACACGAGCTTAAAGCGAGTATAGCAGATGTTATGGGGTTTTTAACCCTTTTCACTTGAAGTTGAGTTAAAGCTAAAATTGCGTTTATTGGCTAAGTCATAAATGTAGTTTCTATTTTTGTTAATGTAAAAATATAATGGTACTATATGGTATCATATAAAATAATGTGTTGCACATAGATGAATTTAATGGACCACGGGATGAAGATTTTTCTATCTAAGTACAATCCAAGATATGTATAGGTAAAAAGGTCCGCTTTAACGATTGTTTTTTCTAATTTACATTGAGTAGGTACATATGTGATAGGCCTGAAGAGTCAATTGCATTATAATATATTAGGACTGTCAAATTCTTTACGCAGGAGCGCATGATTGCATCATGACTGCTATACACACCATGTTGGTATTTACTCGATCGGGCTCAAAATACGTCATTTAAATAAATTATTGGTACTGGATGGTAGGCAGATTACGTTACTCTGAAAAAGCGACGCGACACGATAAGCCTCTTATCGTGAACGCCGCTAAGTATATGAACGACCCAGGCGACGGGATAACGCAAAGCCGCCGTCGCCCCAAACGTTTCCACTCTCGGTGATTTTAGACATTCCAAGCATCAGTAACCGTCTTTGTCGAACGCATCAATTACGACGAAGAGTTCGACGTGCTGGCCCATAGACTCATCCCGGTGAGCTACTCGGTCGCGATTCCGGTCCGGTAGTAAATTTTTCGAAGCACTGCTCTTGTTGCAGCCCATATTTTGTCGACGTCGCCCAAAGCACGTCATTACGGATCCTCCCGATCCATTAACGGTGCTTTTAGGCACCACAAGCACCGGTCACCGTGCTCGTCGAACCCATCGCTTGCGACGAAGGGCTCGACGAGTGAATTAACCCATAGACACAGCCCAGCAGTTTCTCGCCGGATCTTCTCAGTGGGTTGCGTTTCCGATCCGGTGGTAGCACTGCTCTTGCTAGGGTCAGTGTTAGCATCACTCCGGTTTGAGGCCCGTGAGCTCACCTACTAGTTAAGGTTACGCTGAAATAGCCTCTCAAGGATATCAGCTTAGGTAGGGGAAAAAAGCCAGTATTAGCAAACAAACTTAGGTTGAGTCCGTGAGCTTACCCAGCGGTCCGCGATAAGTTGGAATAGGCCCTTAGGCTATCAACGTTTGTTGTTGAAAAAAAAGACAGATTAATGACATTATATGTAAAAGGAATATTCGCACTTTTTTTCATAATACAGCGAAATATGTTTTGAGTCAATCTGCGCATTGCTCTGATTAAACTCCGGCAGATATCTCAACTAAAAATGCACTCGTATGTTCGGTTTAAATTCGAAAAGTATTTGAATCACAAACAAACATTCCGATGATTCCGTAATCACGATCCATTCCGTGTAACTGCATCCGTAAATAAAAGTGTGAATTTGTAGTTCCGTAATCGTTCCTCGGTAACCTCATTTTGAACTAAACTAACAACATTACGTAAAATATTTATGAAAGCTTCTAGGGAAAGTACACGAGGGATTCATATTCGTTATCAAACTCTTTTAAGTCGTTTACTGTTGACTGAGTGCTCGTGGTACGTTTACAGTAGGTATACTTTCAAGCATTGTTAGATTAATTACAAGGAACCCTCCTATGACGTGGTATTCTTCAACACGGCTTCGGAAAGGACAGAAGAGAAATTTGATTTAAGGATGAAAAATGAAGAAAACCACAATACTACACACCGCAAAAGAAGTTACACTTCTATCACGTGTACCAAATTGCACGCGCATTAGGAGCACATCTACCGTGCTGTAGTTTGTTTATATCAAGGAGAAAAAATTACAACAAAATATAGTAACGCTTATGTTGTGTAAATCGAGTTGGTCACGTCCTATTATAATATAAAGTCTATTATAGAATAGCTTATATCTATTTTGTTTGGTAAATCATGTTGTTGCACTCAAATTAAAATACGTATACGGACGTATAGGTATACGGAAGACGGCATAAACGGCACTACAGCGCCATGGTCACTGCTCCTGCGAGTTGCACGTGCAGGGCGCTAGAAACTAGGGCTACCACGCTAATTAATGCATTTCAAAGACAAAACAAAAACTCCTACTCTTACCGAGCTAAGATATTCTGTGAACTTCATTTTCGTGGTGATTATAAATTATATTATACGTTATGTGAGTTAGTCGGCTTAAACTAACCTTTTAACTTTTTTTAAGTTGTTTTTGTAAGTGTAATGTTATTTAGTTTCAAATGTAATCATCTTTTATTAATTACTAGTTGACCCGGCAGACTTCGTAGTGCCTCAATCGATAAATAAAAGACCTAAACTTTTGTATAAAATAAACTTAAAACAAACAAAAGGAATCCGTCCGATAGGGGGGACATCAAAGGAAAAACAAAATTGTTATTTTTGTTTAATTCCGAGCATTTTCATATTTATCTACCTTTTAAACCTTCTCTGGACTTCCACAAATCATTCAAGACCAAAATTAGCCAAATCGGTCCAGCCGTTCTCGAGTTTTAGCGAGACTAACGAACAGCAATCCATTTTTATATATATAGAAGATAGAAGATTTGTTTAAATTAGATGTAATTCAACAAAAAAATAATTAACGAAAAAATATTACGACAATTCGGTATAGATTTAAACTGTGTGTACTGTGTATGTCTAAGTGCGCTTTAAATCATAAGGTCCAATGTTTCATACATATGGGTCAAATTTCACTATACTCCGAAGTAGCGTCATGATTTTACCCTTAGAATTGGCGATATCTATGGGCTTCCGTGACCACCCCGTCACATGAGACACAGTTGGATATTAAAATGTTTTCTAAAATTTAAATATAACGTAACGTGCGGCAAAAAGGGCTCACCTTTTGCTAATCTGTAAGAGTAATTGAAATAATCATTTTCGTTGATTAATGTTAATAATTGAAAGCTTCTAAGATAATAGTTTAAGTTAAGAAGGACAAAAAGTAAAAAAAAATTTATTAGATAACAAAATCGAATAACAAGTACAAGAATACTACTACTACATATTAAGCTAATTGAAGGCACTATAGTTTATAAATGAACGTCTAGTCGAGGCGCCGCGCCGTGGTCACTCTTTTCTCGTTGCACGTTGAAGCTCAGCGGGACGCTTGCAAGTTGTTAGAACGTGATTAGAAGCATTGATTGCTTTTTATTCGAAAGTGGAATTAAGACAAAAACGAATATACTTTTGCAACATTGACTGTTCTTCCCTATATTTTCTTTTTACAATCCATAAGGAATCTTTGCTGTAAGAGAGCGTAATTTTCTTTAAGATTGATAAGTAGGGTCTTTATTGCCTTTGTAGGCATCTGCCTGCGCATGCTTACGGCCCAATTGATGGTAAGTAGTTATGTGCAATGCTAGTTTGTCATGGGCAATGCCAGGGGCACAGCTGAGTCGTTGTCTACCATAATGTACGATGAAGACTAAATATCTAGTTTATTTTCGATTGATTAAGAATTTGTAGTCATTAAGAATCTGTTGAAAATGTTAAGTAAGGACACTTTTTTCAAAAATAAGCGGATTTTCATAAATTTACGTACTTTGACAACCCTGCAAAAATAGCCTTACGAAACAAGCAGAACTAAAAAAAAATGTTGATACATTTTTGTGACGTATCTATTACACAAACACTTTTTATATTTTTGTGTCATCTCTCATTATCCCTTGTAGTAGCCGCAGGGACAAATAGTGTTAGTTTGTTACCTTTTTTTTATTATGATTTTGTTCTTACATTCTTTACGCCATTTAAGTAAAACCATTATATAATTAGAATAACATAATATAAAATGGTGGAATTAACGAATTAAAATTTTATTGGAAAACTGTCAAATAAAATTTAGGTATATTTATAGTGCTAAGAAAATTTCCATGACTATAGATTTTAATAGTTTTGTTTTGAATGAACCCTAAACAATACTTTCAGAGGCCAGTAGCATCCTCCCGTTCTCATCACAAATAGAATTCTCATACACATTTTATATTCTAACACACAAAATTAATTTAACTTTGCCCCTTCGTATTTGCGCATTACTCCTTCGTTACTGAGTTCATGTTTTGGCTGGTTTTAATTAGTTTATCATAAAAAATATAGATATTTCACAGTACAGTTTCGGTAAACCAACCGAATGTTTATAATATGAAACAATTCATAATAGCCATTGTACGGAGCGAAGACAAAACTCACCAGATTTCAACAGCAATTTCGTGGATATAACAAGCTATTGTCATCGGTCGTGGTACTAACAATGGCGGTCGAACAGTGAAAGGAATTAGTTAATTACTTGAGCTACATCGATGCATTTAATGTCATTAATAAGAAGTTTCTTCAGGCAAATAGAGGCAAATGTTATCTATGTTCCTATATTTGCTATAGCTGATATCCAGCCGCTGAAAATAGACATATTGTCGAAATGGTCATTATTTTCAAAATTAGACGTTGATTAATTAGGTTTGCTGCAGCTTATTTTAAAATCATATCCCTCTCTCTCTCTTTCTCTTTCTCTTCCCAGCTATTTATCCCACATGGTGGTGGGGTCAGCTTTCCTGACTTTACTCCTCCACATTGCTCTGTCTATTGCATTCTCTCTTGTCCTTCAGTACTACGTCCCTCCACCTTGTCTTGGGTCTACCTCTAGGTCTTCGACCGGGGAGGTCGAGCAGTAGCGCCAAATTTCCGACGTAGTCAGGCGGCTTCCTTTTCACGTGACCATACCAGCTCAGCCTACTCTCCTGCATCTGTCGGCATTAGGTCAATAAGGCTTTTATATTATACCTACGTGAAACTCGAAGATGCTTCGCTGTGATCATTGCGAAATAATAATGTAGTTAATAATTTTTTTGATTTGTATCGCCGGTGTTGTATGTTTTTATGCTATAAGCTTCTCCGTGTTGTTGACATCAGCAGTAGTCAACTGAAAACCAATAACAAAAAATCTGAAAATCAGTTTTTGTCAATTACGTAAAAATGTACGTTCGACTTAGACACTATTTTCGCGTAATTCTAAATTACTAAATAGAATAGAAAAATTCAAAAATAATAAGAATAATATGTATGGTTAGTTCTTCGTTTATTTTGGCCCCAGATGCTACATTATTACCGTGTATCGTCTAAGTTAAGTATTAAGTTGCTAAGTCAGATAATTTTGCAAAGTTTGCGTTGTAACATCAGAGACTAAGAACTATCCGGTTCCTTTTCGTATAGATTAAATGATACAACGGTATCTAAAATCCGGTCGTCATCGGCGTCATTTACATTATTCTGAACGCGGTCTAGCTTGTAACTTTTAAGTGTAAAGTTAATAAGGCATTGTGGTATTAGTATGAAAACTTCTCTCATTAGCCCCATTGTAACAATTATAATGTGAAATCGGAGCGTGTTGGCACACAATCAGTGTATTCTGTGTGAACGTATTCAATTTTCTTTTGCAGATTTAATTATACGATACATTACTCTAAAAATAATAATTTGAAGTTTCCGTTTTTTCGGGTATCACGGCTTTATCCAGAAAAGTTGATTTACAACTTTTAATGACATCAAAATATTTACTTGGAAATGAGTTAGAATGTGGAAATTAACGTGAAGATTTATATTAGTACATTTTCGTTTTTTTTTTACCAAGCAATTTCGCTTTAAGCAATGTCTCAATACGGGCATCTGTTTATTGTAGGTTTTGTTTGATTATTTGTTTGTTGCTTCAAAACCTCAAGCGCTTTAAACAGATTTAAATCATTAAAATTGTCTTCAATGAACTTTCAGTCAAATCGGGATGATTACATAAGATTTCATTTTCTAATGGATATAGATAATGACACGTTAAGATACCTTTTTTTCAAAATTAATCTTGCTAATTCCAAAATAATAAAAAAATACCGATTCTTATTCTTGGCACGAGTAGAATGCGGCTTAATCACGGGTATCAATCATAACGAATTTTGGTCGATATAAACGCTTTTAATACTCGTGGTATCAGGTATTATGTGGTTCTCTCGCTCATTGGCATCAGCAATGCTAAGAACTAAATGTATCTTTTGATTATCCTTTAGGACTTCTTTCGGTCATAATTAATTAGGGACATGTAATAGCGCTCGAGGATTAGAGTTTATTGAAGTCGATAACGTGGCCAACACGATGTCTTAAAACACATTGATGTGAGTGTAGTAGTTGGGGATAGAAGCTATGAAGCTTGCTTGAGATTGTCGATGAGATCATAAAAAGGAGACAAGTGTAACATCAGTATAAAATAAAAATAGCACGAGAAATTGAAAAACACGAACTGGTTTGCCGTTTCTGTTTCGACTACGAGCCAATCCTGATCTTAAGATTCAATTGTGATGATTATCTGAAGTCTCAAGGTTGACAGCGGCGTTTGCGCTATGATATCTATGGGCTTCGATAACTAGCATGCAAAGTAAAAATCTCTAACGGCCATATGAGAAATATTCGAACGAATACTTTTGTTGAGTCTCTATATCGGGCAAGGATTAATAAGACATGTGTTCAGCTAAGTGACTAACGTATATTGGGATTACAACCTAACGTGCTATCGACAGCCCGACAATCTCGAGACTGACGTATCATCATTGCATTATAATTATCGCTAACACATACATATAATTGTTAGTTGCTATGGGGACATTTGTGGTCCCTACACTTTAATAGTAGCTTGTCATCATTTATTAATTCTTCAAAACTCTGAAAGCTTTTCTTTCTTTCTCAGGTTTTTGTAAGTGAGTACTATAATGACGTGATGCAGTGATGGCGGCGACTATGGCATCTTCGGCTCACGACCCCTATGCGAGGGAGGGTGAACTGCGCGTTCAACACTCCAGAGACGGTTCCAGGGATTCCGGGATCTTTCACACGACCAAAGGTCTCTGGAATGCTCCAGGGCAGAACAACTGTTTCCTCAATAGTGCAGTGCAGGTCAGTCGTTGTTCTTGTGCTTTAATCATCGTTACTTCTTTGAGAGTGCGTTTGAAAATGTATTTAAATTATTGAATTTCCTAATACAATATGTCGTAAACTTCAATCAAAAATAGACTCTTAGTTGATTAAGTCGTGCATTTCGTCAAATTAAAATTTTTATAATCTTCGCCAACAACACCTAAAATCCGGTTTACTTAAAAATTTACGCGGCGCTGGATTACTAACCCTATTTCTATTTTTTATATATATTCCATGTACCAGCACGCCAACAAGCAACATTGACATTAGTTTGGTTTCGTAAGCAAGACAAATCTATTCTGATACTTTGAAATCGCATTTAATAAGCACCTGTTTTTAGATTTATACGGCTAGAAACGTACAGACAAGTCTTGTGTGTACTTGATATTTTAATTGCGTTTTTATTATCGTTTTAACGACTACCTGATTATTAAAAACTTTTTTAGGTACTAGTTGCGTCGAGACTACCTAGCGTGGGCGTTCATATTTAATTTTATAAGCGTAAAATTGAGCCTGATGAGCTAACCTTGTGATTTTTATCTTATTACGTCATTAAAAAGATTCTCGTTAGCGGTAAGATAGTTTTCGATACGAGCCGAAGATTATTTACCTAATGAATAAATATTTTTATTAAAAGTCAAGCTGTGAACTGTTGCTACTCTGAATTATTATGGTTCAGTTATTGAAATTGGCTCTATTTTAGAGTATGGATGTTGAGCCTTTGTGCTTTGACGTCTTTGTATGAAATGGTGCGGTGATGCAATTAATTTAAATCGCATCTTTCCGAATAAAAACTAATTGACTAGCAGTAGTAGATAGTAGATTTATTTCATTAAGTTTTTTACCTTAATGGCCTTCACCGACAGCTTTGGTATGAGACAATAATAAAATATCCGTCAACTAGCTGATTACGTATTCGTTATTATTTTTATTGTTATAGAGGGAAAGAGAATGTGCTTTATTGTACACAAAAGAAATAAAAATGCAAAACATTTAATACAAAAAAAGTACAAAGGGCGGTCTTATCGCTAAGAACGATCTCTTCTCTTAAAGTATATTATGTATTTGTATTATTTATTTTATGTAAATAATACCTAATATTCGATTATATAAATATTGGAGAGGAACGAATCAAAAGATAAAATTAAACCAGAACTAAAGTAACAATAAGGCAAAAAAAAACTTTGAAAAAAACAAATTACTATACCATTGCAAATATGCCACTTTTATTTGTTTTTAAGTAGAGAAATATAGCTATCTTATTTGACGTTGAAAGTTGAAGTTGAGATCAAATGTCTTTCGAAAACTGGTCCCACTAAAGACAAAAAATGTGTCGTGATAGATTGTCAGTTAGACGGGTGGCATTAGTCTCAGAGTTAAAGCAAAATTTAATATTATTATGTACAACTTAGCATCAGCTTTGTTGCTAAAGCACTATTCTGTAAGCTTTAATTGGTTTATTTAAATAGGTGTTTGATATTTTTAGAATGCTGTCTGTTTGAGTTACTACTGGGTTAGTATGATGTAAATGTGTAATGCAACGATCGTAATCACATTTTTCCGTTTGTGACACGAACAGATAGATACGTGTGTTATACTGTTTTGCTTTCAAAATCATAAATTGCGAAAAAAACCTAAGAGTATAATTGCTATTAGCAAAACGTGTCGTGTCCAGTTAGTTACGGATATTTTTTTGGTATTGCACATCACGCTTTTATTCCGAGCGACATTTCATTAAATAATAAATATCAGTTTACACACAAAACTTAAATTCTTTTAAATAAATCTATTTTTTCTACTTTCAAAGTTTATTAATGGGTTTTGTCAAACTAAAGCAATTAAGAAAGGTCAACGAACTATAAACGCGCGTCCGCCATACTGAATACAATTTTTTTTTCGAAACTCGTTAACCATTTTCCACGGTCAAAGGTAAGTGGTCAATCCACTAGACAATATCGTCTGGTGACATACGTAACGGCTTGTGCTCATTTTACGCTTAAAAATGTTTTTTGAAACTTCAAACTTATTTCTCTTCTTATAAGATACAATTTAGTATGACTGATTTTTATTGAATCGTCTTCCAATTTTGTTTTAATGCGACTTCTTCACCAGTAATATTTGGCTTAGAACTGGTTTATGAACTTTATGGATATGGTAAATACGTGCTTTATGGTATATAGATAAGTTGTTTTTGAAAAAAAAAGTCCGAGAATTTATTTAAGACGATCCTGTCGTTCGTCTTTTCCTGTCGCAGCACCAGTCAATTCGAAACAAGCAGAATTAATCCGTTCCGAGTGTCAATTTTTAGATAAACGCACTAATTATTGTATGTTTACAACATGGATAAAACTTTGAAACGAATGCCTAATTAATGCTATATCAGTATCCGAAATTCGGACGGTTAGCGTGGTACGGACATGTGATGCGTAGAGAGAAGATACATGTGACTAGGAGATGGTAGAGGGGGAAGAGGTCGACCAAAGAAAACATGGATGGAGTGTGTGAATAACGATATGAGAGAGAAGAGTGAGTGTTGAGATGACAGCTGATAGAAGAGAATGGAAGAGAAAAATTTGCTGTGCCGACCCGACCTAGTGGGATAAGGTGGAGAAAAAAAAGAAGATATCAGTATCGAAAATAAATTTTGTATTATAATATTACAAATATAACGCCAAGATAACGATACGATTACATTACATGTTTTGCATATCAATATTGATAATTTTGTTTATGAAATCTCTTTAATTGTGCGACAATTAAAACTAGTGTTCGATCAATAATTGAAATTCGACCACATTCATCATCATCATCAGCCCACAGTTGTCCACTGCTGGACATAAGCCTCTCCCAGTCTACACCACTGAACTTGGTTTTCAGCTCTCCTCATTCATATCATCCATTGGTATCTCAAGTATCAATTTTATGCATTACATCGTCTTTTTTGTTTTCTTATAGACAGGTAGAAAGATCCAAAATTAATTTCTCGATTTTTTTTTATTGATTACATTAAAGCCCGTTAATTTCTACTAAAGAAAAGGTCAGTTGACAAGAAAAGGCGAAAATTGTACCGTAATTTTAATTTTTAGGTACAATTTAGCATACATACCCAGACAGACATGTTTTTTTTTATTCCTTAGTTGGGTTGACGAGCTCACAGCCCACCTGGTGTTAAGTGGTTACTGGAGCCCATAGACATCTACAACGTAAATGCGCCACCTACCTTGAGATATAAGTTATAAGTTCTCAGTATAGTTACAACGGCTGTCCTATACCCTTCAAACCGAAACGAATTACCGCTTTACGGCAGAAATAGGCAGGGCGGTGGTACCTACCTACCCGCGTGGACTCAACAAAAGAACAAGTAAAACTTAACAAGGTTGACAGATTAATACGTTTGGTCCTTGAAATTCAACAAACGCTATCACGATATTCCAATTTAACTTAACATTCAAAACATTAATTTAAAAAAACTTACTAGCGCCGATACGCGTACGACATAATGTCTTTTTTAAAGTGAACAAAACAAAACTGAAATCGTAATTTAATATTATGACCAC
This sequence comes from Bombyx mandarina, assembly GCF_003987935.1. The sequence continues at coordinate 2,267,206 of NW_021011488.1, read as the reverse complement.
CGAAGCAGCCCCGTGCCACCATTAGACTCCCATTAACATACCGAGTAGCTTGTTGAATATGAACATTACATTGAAATATAATGAAGACATTTATTTGGTGAGAATGAAATAATATGGAAGTGAAATTTTGTCACTGGATTTTTCCATCAACTAATGATTAATTCAACTTTTTCCTTTTTTTTAATTGCTATATACAGGTAGGTTAGCTCATGGACCACCTCGTATTAAGTGGTCACTGAAGTCAGTACATATCATAACGTGAATGACGCCTCCTTGAGAAATACAGTCACAACTACCTCTATTACATCCTTCTAACTATGGGACTGGAACAGACAGGAAGATGGGACGGCAGGATTTAACTCTTTGACCTCACACTGCCGTGTACCAGCATTTATTTACAAAGTAATGGTTCATTGAAAAAGACAGATGATGCTCGTATACTGCATTATAACTATAACTTTGAGAAACAAATGGGCGTTTCCACTAAAGTAATCCTTGAAGCGCAGACACGAGCCTCGATTGTGAAATATGAAATATTATTAATCAGCATTTAAATAATAAACTTATTGATTCTGATATTTTTTTATTGTCGTCTACAAGGCTGTTTGCTGGATCTCAAACTTTGATTAAAGAATTTTACAAATAACTGCTACTAACAAAACTATACTATGAAAATTAAATATTCCTATTGTTACTACGTTTCCATATTTTTACCAGCCTCATATAATACTTATTTAAGGAACTTTGAAATTTGAAATGAGTACGTATCAATCTAGTACTTCATCATTTAGATGTTTCAGTAAAAAATGTATCTAGATTGTAGATTAAATATGTGTGAATTTTATGAATTTACCGTGCATTTCATGGAGCGGAATCTAAGCAAGCTGAGGAGTTAATATTCTCAACGAGGTTTAGAAGAAACATGTTTGTCTAAATGAGATGAAAAATGGTATTCTAAGTATTCGAGTTTAGATTGCTTTAAGTAGTTTTTGCCAATCTTGGTATACCGTTAGAGTCATCGTTAAGAGAAGTTATGAATGAGCTAACCATGGGAACTCTAGCCACGTCCTTACGGATCCATCAGATCCAATAACCTTTGCATTAGATGCCTTCAGCTCTAATACTAGGGGCAGGCTTAGGGACCCCGGTAACCGTACTCGTCGAACTCGACAAAGAGGTCGACGTGCAACCTAACCCATGCATCAGCCCGCTGAGTTTCTCGCCGGATCTTCTCAGCGGGTCGCGATTCCGATCCGGTAGTAGATTCATTCGCGAAACAATTGCTCTTGAGTTGTTAGGTCTCCTTCGGAGGCGCTCGGGCAGTTGTTAGCAAATCCCACCCCTCTTGGCNAAAAAAAGGAACTCTAGAACAGTTTGAGGTATATTAAACGCGTAGTTGTGTATTAATAACGAAACAACGGTCGTGTGAATTCTCAAACCTTCAAATCTTCCGTTTTGTTTTTAACAGTCACGTTCCCATAAAAGGTATCACTTATTTAATTGGAACACGCGATTGCCCTATCCATCTTGCTTGATTACGGGAGATTACTTCAGCGTAACACATATATGTATATTAACGTGCCAGATTAACTCAAATTGTAATATATTATAACTAAAGATGGCTATTTCAGACACACACACACACACACACACACACACACACACACACACACACACACACAAAAGGTGAGATCGGCGGTTTATGTGAAAAAAAATTGTAGAGTAACACTAGTTTACTGGTGGTAGGACCTCTTGTGAGTCCGCGCGGGTAGGTACCACCCCCTGCCTATTTCTGCCGTGAAGCAGGAATGCGTTTCGGTTTGAAGAGTGGGGCAGCCGTTGTAACTATACTTGAGACCTTAGAACTTATATCTCAAGGTGGGTGGCGCATTAACACGCTGTGGATGTCTATGGGCTCCAGTAACCACTTAACACCAGGTAGGCTGTAATCTCGTCCACCCATCTAAGCAATAAAAAAAAATATAGTTTTCAAAATAAGCAGACTTCTGGTTTATTTAAACTAATTGAAGTATAAAATCTATGTATGTATATAAAAATGAATTGCTGTTCGTTAGTCTCGCTAAAACTCGAGAACGGCTGGACCGATTTGGCTAATTTTGGTCTTGAATTATTTGTGGAAGTCCAGAGAAGGTTTAAAAGGTAGATAAATATGAAAATGCTCGGAATTAAATAAAAATAACAATTTCGTTTTTTTTGTTTGTTTTAAGTTTATTTTATACAAAAGTTTAGGTCTTTTATTTATCGATTGAGGCACTACGAAGTCTGCCGGGTCAGCTAGTTATATATAATTATGTATATAATGCACAATATTTGAATTTATATAACTGTTCAAGTCCACAATCATTTTATCTGTTTTTCTCATTACCTATTTGCTGGTAGGTTATACTCCTTCCAGCTGTTGGTAGGTGAGTTCACGGGGCTCAACCTGAGAGAATTTGCTAACATTGGCCCTAGCAGGAGCAGGGCTTCACAGAAACTACAATTGGAGCGGAATCGTGGTCTGCTGAGAAGAGAAACTCAGTGGGCTGTGTCTATGGGTTAGTTCACTCGTCGAACTCTTCGTCGGCTTTGCTTTACACCGTTTGTGAATCATGAAAATGTGGAAATATCTTTAACGAAGGAAGTGCGATACGTAATTTCCTTAGTTTTTGTTTCGACGATTACGAGTATTGTATTGTATTTTATGTGATTGTGAACAATTGCTCTAATAGTTCGCAATAGGAAATCGGTTGCGTGAGGACTGTTCGTTAATGACTTAAATAGCCATAGGAAGCTTTTTGAAAAATTATGTATTAGAGGCACTAATGTAGGGCGTTTTGTGAGGACAAATGCTAACTATTTCTGCCGCGGCGCAGTCATGTGTTCCGTTCTGGGGGTGGGACAGTTGTCCACCACAAAGACATCCACCATAAGTGAGTGGCGGTGTTCACGTTGCGAATTGTTACCGCTTAACACTAGGTGGGTTGGGACCTGGTCCGTCCAACTAATGCAATTGAAGAAAGTTGTAATTTAGAAAACCAAGGTCAAATCAATAAACCGATTTTGATCTGTACAAAATTCGTTTTGAAAGTACTTCCGTATTCAATCGAATACGCAAATTATACCTTCAAAGTATTTTGTTAGCGCAGTTTTCTAATTTCATTTCTTACTAAAAACTTAAATGACATAGACTGTGATTGATTATAATTATTGATTTGCCACGTGAATATCATTTTATTCGATGTTCTACTTTGGTATCTTGAAAAAAAAAAAACTTGCGGATTTCTGTCGCAAAAGAAAAAAGAAACCACGTGTTTCGGTGTGAAAAGGGTAATGCCCTTGTTTGTTATCGTTAATTTAGCTTGAATCGAACGATGTTATGTCTCGAAACGGGCGGTAATACCTACAGATTTCGTGTTTAGAGGCTCCACACCACAGATCATAGAAATAAACTGTGTTTCTATGATCTGTGCTCCACACGGAATACTTGGCTTATGTGTCGCTAACTCATAAAATATTACTAAAATTTAATTTTAAACTTACTATAAAGTGTTAATGTATTAAGAATGTGGGTCTTGCTATTATGTATATTTCTTCTTACACTCGTCAATTCTGTAGTTATGGATGTACCTATCGAAATGAACTCAGAACTCTATACTGCTATCCCTTTCTAGCGTTTACACAGTGAAAGACAAAAACAGTAGTTATATCAACAGTTCTGGGTATGGCGTGACACCGTGTTATAGTTAGGGCTATCAAGACATTACAGAATATAATAATTTTAACATATTCCAAATAATGATATTTCAATGTATTTTTTAAAAAATATAATGGGCGGGCGATCGAGCTCAACAGCTGGTGTTAAATGCTGATCGGAGCCGTTAGACTTCACGTGAATGCCACCAACCATCTCAAGACTTGTGTGCTTAGTACGAGTATTTTACCGTTTTCGATAGCGTAAAAGATAACTCAAATTTATATGCAGTCGGAACAGTACCCCTAGCGGCAAACGTAGGCAAACGTTCCAACTGCAAACAAATTTGAGTTAACTTTTACGCTATCGAGAACGTTAAAAAACTCGCAAGCACATTGAAGTCTAGCTTGCTGCTTTGTGACAGAAATGGTGATTGTAGCTGTGCTGCGGACTTACAACAGGCCTTTTATAAATGCCTATAATATCTAATTTCACTAATATTGTGTCACACAGCGAGCAACGCTATTTACATTGTAAAGCCAGTTAGCTTCCGTGTATACTTAAATCACGTCATTACGGATCCTCCTGATCCATTAACGGTGCTTTTTATTACCACAAGCACCGCAGGGCTCGACGAGTGAATTAATCCATATACACAGCCCACTGAGTTTCTCGTCGGATCTTCTCAGTGGGTCGCGTTTCCGATCCGGTGGTAAATTCTGCGAAGCACTGCACTTGTAAGGACCAGTGTTACCAACACTCCCGGTTTGAGCTCCGTGAGCTCACCCACACGTTAAGGAGAAGCTGAAATAGCCTCTCAAGGCTATCAACATAGGTAGGAAAAAAAAAGAAAAAAAAAATATACTTAATCTCAGATGAGCGATAAACTGAGCCATCGATCGAGTGCAATTTAAAAATACAAAAACTTATCCTGGCAGCCCTGTCAGTGCAGGTAACCAAACAATTCCCTTTGAGCAGGTGCACGTGTGTGTACACAAGTAATTTCACTATACGTCGAGTATTCCAGTCATGCTTGAATTTACCTGCGTCCGAAAGGCGCCCCCTGCTTTTATAGATAAGTCATTAAATGGATTAAATGAATAAATTTGAGAGGCATGAATTAAAAAATATTTATATATAATAATAAAAATAATTAAATACTTAATACTTAAGTGCATATTTTAGAAAACTCCTTATGTAGAACAGAATTTCATTGTTTTCCATAATTTATTGTTTATTATTTTGCAGCAATTCTTCGTTTAATATATATATTTAATATTCTGTCTCATTTTGTATGTGTCAAACGTACGTACGTATTTAAAATATTCTATTATCTTTATACTAGATTTTTTCTTATAGAAATATATTGATGTTCTGTTATTAATGGTGGCTAGATGGATTGAATATTATTTTACTTAACATACGTGTATTAAATTAGCAAATCGAACTTAAAATTAGACATATCTGATTTTTTATTACGATATAAGTTAAGTTTAAGTTAAATCGAGTTGTTTTATTGTTGATTGCTTTGTTTTATCATTAAAAATGTATTAATGAAAAACTTTTAGATAATGTTTGAGACATTAAAACAAGTTAATGTTTTTTTTATATGTGATGATGTCGAAACAATGAACTAGTAAATATATTGAATTTTATAAACAGCTACCCACCCGGAAAGTTCTTCGCTTTTTGCGCATGTCTAAATTGTAAGTGCCATGAGGAATTGTTCGAGATGATCTCTCCTTTACCATCGCACCTGTCGCCACAGGAGCAGAATTCATCCATAGTATATGTAACCGCTGCGTTCATGTACAGTGTCTCATGAGGGCTATCACTTATACTGTTTCAAACGGACGGCAACCACTCACCATCAGATTGGCCATATGCTCATCTGTCTAAAGCTTCGATCATGATCGAAGCTCTAAAGGCTATAAAAAACACCCACACACATAATTCCGTTAATGTTTGAAATAAAAAAATCATAAACATTTTCTCAAACTCTTTATTATTACCTCCTCCTCGCGTCGTTTTCCTCATTACTGAGGGTCGAGACTCCCCCGTTGCATCAGTTTCTCCCGTACGATTTCCCTCCATCTGCTGCGATCCTTTGCTTCATGAAGGGCATTGTGGAAATTGATGCTTAGAGAAGATCGTATTTGGTCCGACCATCTTGTGGGACTGCGTCCTCTGGGACGTTTGCCATCTACCTTTCCTTTTATTATTACACATAATGTTATTCTCGACAACGTAGAAAAAAAAACAAAATAGTAATTTTACACTTAATTTTATTATTTCTCTGGTGGTATCATTTGAAAATAAAAATCCCGTTCCAATTTCAATTTGAGACACGTCATGCATTCATATGAGTGCGATGCGAGCTCCTTCGCTGAATATAAAATGACCAAGTACGGACATGTGTGACATGACAAAAATTATTAAAACACATTTATTTATAGAACCTTTATGGCTGGGAACATTTCGTTTCTTTGAGACTAATATATTTTGAAATTTAAATCGGTAAATACTGGACAGTAGTTTTAAGCTTTATTCGACAAATCGTTGAGAAAATCAATTTGTGATTGAAACTATGTGTAAATTAATAAAAAATCCAAATTCCATTTCAAATTCAATTCTCTCGAATAGTGATTTTTAATTTGTGTTGCCTATCAAAAATAGACGAGACAGGAGCAGGTATGGATAAAAATATTCAATAATAATTATATTTTAACAAATCCTCTAACCGGCAATGTAAGCATCTCTACAGCCTTGGGGTCAATAACTGATTCATTCAAATTCTATTCTTTCTAGTTCCCATAAATTGAAAAAAATAAATGTGCTCTAATCCCCATTAAAATATAAAAATAAGCTTTCTTTTATTTTGTGCTCTGAAAGAAGTTCAATCATTTTGTTTTGACCCACAATCGAGCGTCCATGTAAACCAACCACTTTATTACACTCACACGCACTTACACACATCGACACAACACAATCAGATTCAAACTTATTCTGCAAGTTATCATTCGACAAAGTTAATCTACCTATTTAACTGTCTTACCTTAGTTGAACTACCTGTGTTCATTAATTATGTTAAAATTTTTTGGAAACATAATGTGTTTCTTTAATTGGCTCANACCAACCACTTTATTACACTCACACGCACTTACACACATCGACACAACACAATCAGATTCAAACTTATTCTGCAAGTTATCATTCGACAAAGTTAATCTACCTATTTAACTGTCTTACCTTAGTTGAACTACCTGTGTTCATTAATTATGTTAAAATTTTTTGGAAACATAATGTGTTTCTTTAATTGGCTCATGTTTGGGAAAACATCCTCTGTACCCTGTGTCTAGTTAAATGCTGTTGAAACATTGTTTATTAAATAAATAAATAAATAAATCCGAGTTATTCAGTATGACATGTAGCAGTGTTGTATTTTGATGCGGCTGACACTTTTACGAGTGGCCGTCTGCCTGACGTCAATCCATCTTTGGAAAAGATGGCCTTGCATTGTCAAATTAGGATAAGAAATAGTGGGAAGTATTTTTTATTGCGTACAACCGACCTGATGAGGGTTCAGCGTCGCTCATGGACATTAGCATTGCCAATGATGGAACCATGTCGCTGTCTACTGTCGTTACTATACTTGAGACCTTAGAACTTGTATCTCAAGGTGGGTGGCGCATTTACGTTGTGGATGTCTATGGGCTCCAGTAACCACTTAACATCAGGTGGGCTGTGAGCTCGTCCACCCATCTAAGCAATAAAAAAAAAAAAAAAAAAATCATAAGGTGAAGAAATTACTACTAAAGGTGTATGATAAAGGAGAAGTGATGTAAGTCGAGGAGGCGCATCTGTTGTTAATAAACCAGCCGCATACGATGATTTTCCCACTACACAAAAATACAGAGGAAGCAATATATCAAGTCTTCGTTCATTTTCATCTATTAAATCAAAAATATAATTTACCATATATAACATTTACGCCGAGATCGTTATGGTGATTATAACATAAGCATTATGCACTGAAGAATAGGGAATTCTCTAAAACTAAAAGTCAGGGCATGCACCCGTGAAACAATAATACTGACAATGTAGATAATCGCTTACTAATTTATTTAAGTACAAATATCTGAGATGTCAGACCTGCTTTAAAATTATCACCTCATTCCATATTTCAACTAATAAATTTTAAAAACATAAACACATAATACCAGATCCAAATCACTTCTTGTGTAGATTAGCCTACACAAATGTATAAACAGGAACGTCTGTTTCTAATTTCATTGTAACATTATTAAAATAATAAAATAGATGAATTATCATTAATAAAAATACGATGAACATAAATCTGCAGTAAAAACGCTAAAGTTAATTTTGTGAACGAAAACAGAACACCTGTATTAAGCAATCGAACCGCAATGACGAAACTGGACGAATTTAATTTCCACATCGCTGATTTCAAAGCACCTTGTATAAACAGAGGGGGCGTATAAGACCAGCGTACATCACCTCGTAGGTAAATGTCTAGGGAACTATTGAAGGGAACAATGAGAGGCGCGAGGTGGGCGCCGAGACGGTAGCGTCATGGGTCACCGGCTCCGGAAGGAACCCACCGTGGGAACCAGCCACACACGAGACTACTCCCCACCTGCCCCACATATAATTACCACTTGCATTACCTTACAAGAAAACTGTAAAGCAATTATGAATTCATAATTTTAATTGGGTTAACTTTCAAATGATAGAGGAATATATAATAATTATTCAGATTTATTTTTCGATGTTACGTATGTTCTATGATATTTTATAGCTACTGCTCCAGCGGTAGCCACAAATGAGGCTAAGTAGAAATTATAAGCTATACCTAAATACTCTCCAATAAAACCACCAAGCAATGGGGTTATTACCCCAGATAAAGATTTCATACTATTTGAGGCACCGATTATAGTTCCTCTATTTGTGTTTTTACTTCTACTAGCAATCATTTCCAAAGTGGTAACTCTTCCTATTGATCCACATAAAGCAAAAGGTATTAATAGCAACACAAAAATAACGATACTGGAAGTCATGGATAAACCCAATAAAGTAAAAGATAATACAAGTGAAATATGCAACATTCTTTGAGAAAAATCTTCATCGTGTTTGTACAATTTCGTGATGTGGCCAATGAAATACGTGCATAAAGATCCCATACCGCCTTGAAAGGCTATTAAATATCCCAATTCTTTTGGAGACACCTCATGGTATATTTTTAAAAATAAACTAAAACTACTGAAGTACAATCCAACACAACATGTTATAAGGAGCTTAAATAAAAACAAATCCCAGAAGATGCTCCAGTCAATTTTGCGAAATTCATCAATGGATTCTTTAGCTGTTTTTGTAATCGAATCCAAAAGTTTTATCGGTATGGTGACTTGTTTTTTGGCAAATTTCGAAATCTTTACATCAGGCAGTTTTCTGAGCAACACTGAAAAATAAATATTTTACAATTACACTAAAAAAAGTTGGAATGAAGCCAAATATTGCTCAAATTTTAAATACATATTTCTTTGAATTGACTGATTGAATGATTGACTCTGAATTTTCCCGCTAATTAGTATTGACCGATATTACGTACTTAAGCAGATACATCTAATTTTGTAAATAAACGTACTAATCAGTATATGTATAAGATTTTTGTAAAAATTATATGTTTGCCAAAATCAAAAACGTATGTGACGCCGCGACCTCGCACTTAATGCTATATAATTTCTAATTTACAGATTCCCAGATCCTGTGTTGATTAATCGTGGTAGTAAATATATTGCAACCTCGGACGGGCTGCTACTGCTATTTGGTATATCGAGGATATTCGTTGTCTCGCTGGAGCTTTTGCATCATCTCTCCAAGTGAGAAGTGGAATTCACGTTACAATGTTCTTTTAGTCTGTAATGGGCACTTAAAATTTATTTGTTAATTTGACTACTAGGTAGTGTTACTCACATGTATTGAAAATGAATATAGCACTGACTACACAGCAAATTACAGTGAATCCGTTATTGGGATAGGCTTCCATTATGTGTCCTCCAATGATAGGACCCACAGACATTCCAAGTCCAGTCATTGTCGACATCCTTCCATATACTATGGATTGTTTGGTCCCATCTGTCTCATAGTCTGGCGCTAAAGCGTTCGTCAATAGTTGGGTTTGTTTGGACATGCCTAAAATGAATTTGGGTATTGAAAAAAAAACCTATCTCTAAAAAAAGTTAGTCGTTTCTTTGGTTATTTTAGTATTTTAATCGTTAGAACACAGGTTAATTATTTTTTAATTACTTTAGACTCATCAATCAATTGTTAGATTGCTATCAACAAATTCATAAAGGTATATAATATTATTATATAATACTACGTAAATTACATAGAAATGATACGTACCTATCACAGATCTTAACAATAGAAATAGCGTAATTGAGGATGTAATCCCGAGCGACACATATGCGAATGCACAGATGTACAGGCATAACAATAGTATTGGTTTCCTGCCTTTTGTGTCACTGAGACTTCCCTGGAATTGAAGTAACATACATCGAAATATATTAGAGTAAATGGTTTTGCTAGTTTTGCATTGATCAATTTAGTTTATAATTACGGGCGATTTAATTTGAATTCTCAAATAGCAATAAGTGCAAACGCTGAACCATTCTTAATATAATATTTTAATTTATTCGCTTAAAAAAACAAGTACGAATATGCATGTGCTAATCGACAGCCCTGATAAGAATAGTAAAATCCATTTTAGCAATTTTTCGAGTATTAGCTAATCGACAGCCCTGATAAATATAGTAAAATTCATTTTAGCAATTTTTCGAGTATTAGCTAATCGACAGCCCTGATAAATATAGTAAAATCCATTTTAGCAATTTTTCGAGTATTAGCTAATCGACAGCCCTGATAAATATAGTAAAATCCATTTTAGCAATTTTTCGAGTATTAGATAACGATGAATCATATATTTATCAATTACGCATTCGATTGCATATTATCTATACGTGCGTAGCTGGAATAGTCCTTTAGGAGACCAGCGTATAGGTAAAGCGAATATTAAAAAGTTTTTTTTTATAGCCCTTATTTTATTTTTATTTATTATTATATTAAATTATTACGGCCCACCTGATGGTCAGTGGTTACCGTCGCCCATGGACTTCAGCAATGCCAGGGGCAGAGCCAAGCCGCTGCCTATCGCTTAATACTCTCCACAAGCCTCGTTTGAAGAAGGACATGTCATAGCGATCGGGAAACATCGTGGAGGGGAGCTCTTTCCATAGTCGGACGTTACGTGGCAAAAAACACCTCTGGAAACGCACTGTGAATGACCGCAGTGGCTCCAGGTAGTATGGATGAACTCTACTCCGGTGGCGGGCGATGCGATGGTAAAAAAGAGATGTCGGTATCATCTCGAACAATTCCTCAGAGCATTCTCTCTTGCAATTCCAAATTATGCCAGTAGATTATTATCTCCGGTTGGCGAAACTTAAGTCTTTCAAAATTCACCGAAGCAAAACTATAAAAACTCACGACGACAGGTCCGGATATCAGCTGGAAGCCAGAGTACAGAGCACTCATCGTTCCTATTTGTATGTGACTGCATCCTAATTGTTTCGCATGATTGGCTAGTTGCGGCATCAACAAGCCCGCTCCGAACATATCCTAAGAAGGTATAGAGGTTTATTAGCTGTTTGTAGTATTTATTGCTGTATATGTTCCAATAATTATTATCATATTTATTTAAATTTTCCCTTAGCTTTATCTATCGTAACTATAACGTAAAATTTGTCAATTTTTTTGCAAATTATTTCCATTTAATGGTATTCACTTTTCTGGTGATATTTTCTGTTGCTTTTATCTTTAATCTTTCAGATAAACGATTATGGAATTGAGAATTAGACCTCATGGCGGTTTTACGATGTTATGTATATGGGCTTCGATAGTGACTTAACAACAGGTGGGACGTGACCTCGTTCACCCGTCAACAGTAAAAAAAATATGTTAACATAATTTTTTGTAAGACTGTAATTTAAATGCTTGCATGTCATGATTAGAGATTTAATGAACTTCCCTCCATGGTGTTTTCTTCTTGTCCTACTTCCGTGAAGAGTCCTTAGGGGCAGGTAGCAGTTTCACTGCCCTAGCATTGATGACTTCGATCGTAGACGGTGACCACTCACCATCAGGAAGGCCGTAAGCTCAAAAGCAATAAAAAAAGAAAAGCTACATACCAAAAAGCTAATAGATTGCAATATTCGCGTAGCCATTCTGACGATTAACACTCGAAGTCACATAACCTCAAACTGTTTTAATCGTAATCGACATATTTACTGAAGCTTGTTTTTGTTTGTCACTATTATTTTACATAACAATTTGTTTTTCTTTTTTTATAAATCCACAAGTGCGCTGTCTTCTACGAACATGTGTCAAGTGTTACTAAATAATGATAATACATATTTATCTTATCTATGACGCTGACATTCAATTTTTATTCTAAAGTGAAATGATCTGAATAAAGATATAAAGCATTGACGTAACAAACACGGTCTTGTAATCGATTGTACTATTTTTTCGGTCTGCTTTAGACATACTTTTGTTTTTCACAGTAAGTCGTTGTGGCCTAAAGGATACGACGTCCGGTGCATTCGTGTTGAAGCGATGCATCGGTGTTCGAATCCCGCAGGCGGGTACCAATTTTTCTAATGAAATACGTACTCGGCAAATGTTCACGGTCGACTTCCACGGTATAGGAATAACATCGTGTAATAAAAATCAAACCCGCAAAATTATAATTTGCGTAATTATTGGTGGTAGGACCTCTTGTGAGTCCGCGCGGGATGGTATCACCACCCTACCTATTTCTGCCGTGAAGCAGTAATGCGTTTCGGTTTGAAGGGTGGGGCAGCCGTTGTAACTATACTTGAGACTTTAGAACTTATATCTCAAGGTGGGTGGCGCATTTACGTTCTAGATGTCTATGGGCTTCAGTAACCACTTAGCACCAGTTGGGCTGTGAGCTCTTCCACCCATCTAAGCAATAAAAAAAAGACTCAACTCGATTTATTCAAACGTTGTAGAGTCAACGGTCGTTGACTTAGAATTTTATAATGTTTTTGTGTATTGGAAAAGCGTTTTTTTTTTATTGCTTAGATGGGTGGACGAGCTCACAGCCCACCTGGTGTTAAGTGGTTACTGGAGCTCATAGACATCCACAGCGTGTAAATGCGCCACCCACCTTGAGATATAAGTTCTAAGGTCTCAAGTATTCGAGGATGTACAAATACGCTTAGACCCTGTATATCCGAAAGTTTAGGCTGTAGGTGTGTTTAAAGCTAACATCAAATTAAAATCTGCATCATCGCGGTCATAAGACATAGGCTTTCGATCACCGACCACCAGCGCATCGAAACTTTAACACGGTCTCTTATAAGAGCTTATATGGCTTCAGTGTAATCTCGCTTGTGGGTGGCACAATCTATCCGTAAATTATTTCCGTCGTAAAGTCCCACGACGCATAATCTCAATTACAGCTTCACATTTACTGGGTCATTTTTATTGCATTTCTAATAAGCGGCTTCGGGTTTGTTCGTCACGGTTCACGGACTCATTGTTTTTGTTCACCTTCGTTGCGGAGGTCAATTTGCAAATTGTACAGATGTTACATACGTATTTGTCGGCGTTACACCAGGATTTACACACATAAGTTCTTTTACAATGAAAATACAATACAATTCTATAAAACTTTAACATTACTTGTTTACAACAAAAAGCCACGCCTGAGTTACTCAGTGGTTTTTACACAATTAGCCATTTTGTGTTGGTTATAGCAACTACAACTTCTTTTATACAAACAAATGTAATTACTGCGAAACAATTCACAAAACATAGCTTAATATTCAAAATACATATTTTAGTGATTTTACATGACTCACATTTAATTTATTTTACATGAATTACTTTTAAGTAATATTAACTAACATTGTTATTATCCAGCCTAATAATAGATGGCGCCAACAACATCATTGCATAACAATTACAATACTTAATTAAATTATTAGTACTGTTAATTATAATATAAATTATTATTAATATTTATGCTTTATTCATATTTAATCATTTATAGTCATTTGTGTTTTTAAACAATAATATAAACATTAAACATATTCTGAACATTTTCACATCAAAACAGTGTCTGCTAATAATTAAATATGGTAGAATAACAGTTTTGTTGCTAATAATAAATAAATATTAACATAGAATAAACTAAACTATATATTATTAAGTTAATTATTGCCAACAGTGGCATTTGCGCCCATATATTTCTCCCATGAATACGTTTTTATAGAAAATCCAACTAAAAAATAGAAAATAAATTTTAATAAATTTGAATTAAAAACAGTGTAAGAAAAAATGATTTTATTGTAAAAAAAGCGTGAGTTACTTTTCAGGATATTATCAAAATAACCCTTCTACTCATATCTGTTCATAAAATATTTATCACTACTGATACCATGCACCCCACGCTTTTTTTACAATAAAATTATTTTTTCGTACACTATTTTTAATTCAAATTTATTAATTTTTTTGTTCTATTCATTAGTTGGATTTTCTCTGAAACCGTATTTTGTTAGTTTTTTTAAACTATTATTAATTTTTTATTTTTTAGTTGAATTTCAATTTTTCAATATTATTTTTAATTTTTTTTAAAATATTGAATTGTCATCGGTCCTTAATAAGTATACCAAATTTCGAGTTAATCCGACGTTTTGAAGGCGGTCAAAATCATGTTCAAAGATTCCGTTACATACTTACGTCTGAACATAGATACGTCTGAAGCTAATAAAAGGGTATTAAAAAGTAGATGATTTAGTCTACACAAAACTATATTCTAAATAATGTAATTCGAACAGTCCCAGCGCTCGTCACTGAGGGGGTCCGGATGTATTTATTATACATTTCGTTCTAATATATATCTTCCTTCAATTTCCATTCGCTTCGATTACGGAAACGCTAGTTAATCTCAAAATAATTGTTAGACAATGCAACTGCACTGGTTTTATTCTTGTAACTAATTTCTGTAATAATGAATTGTGAGAAAGATTGTGTCGCTGAACCATTGTTATGTTTGTTGAAGTTCATGTGAATTAAACTTTTTGGCTCGACTATTTGGTCTTCTTACATCAAGGATAGTTTTAATAAAATAATGAAATATTATATTTTAGATTTTTTGAAGAGTGCTAATGGTTATCCCAACATAAATTTTGAAGCTTCTAAATTATTAGCTTTTAATTAAGTGACATCGTGAAAGTGTCTTGAAAACGATATTGTTTAACGTATAATGGGTTGGAATAATTTTCTTTAATTCCTTCCTCAATTCTGAGACTCTGGTTCAAGAAAAATATAAAAGAATAAATACGCTTAAAAGATGCTTAAAAAAACTAAATCTATAATTCTTCCAGTTACAACAACAACATTATGTTTATTAATATGTATAAAGTTTTGAATATTTGACAATCTTGTTTCGTTTATTGATTTAATTCTGAATTGAACCCTGCTGACCTATCGTTTGGAACACTCTTTAGAGAATTAATCGGTCTACAGCGTATTTGGACACACTTTTATTTCAATAGATTTTGTCGTACGACGTCATGCTTCAATAAATTTTCTTATAACTGAACCGTGTTTCCTAAATTAAACCGAAAGGGGTTTAAGCGTTGGCTTAATTAAGTCGGCTATTTAAATGATATGTAATAAAGCCTCAGTAGTATTATACTTTCAAGAAAATTTAATTTGTTTTATTAATCCTGTGACGATTATATTGGGTCACTTAATACCAGTTTTTCATTTTAAAACTTACAGGAAACATTTTTTTTTTTCATACCTAAGCTGCTAGCCTTGAGAAGCTATGCCAGCGTAACCGAGCGAGTAGGTGAACTCACGGAGTTCTAACCTGGGGAAGGAAATGCACACGGAAGGGAGTGTATTTTAGAGTCACTGGAGTAACTGAGAAAAAATGTCTTGAAAAGCAAGTGTAGTAGCAACGAACTTTGTTACGGTGCTGTATAAAGGATTTGAAAAAATAACCAGATTTCCATTATTGAAGGCGGATTAGACTCTTCCATCTCACGTCTGTCTTATCTGATAATTTGTATATACATTTTTTTAATTTAACGTAATCAGTATTTTAAGTTGGTAGCGTATTTAACGACAAAACGAGGTAGCTCTACAGAATTAAAAACAAATTGTACTAGAATGGGTATAATCTTTAATCATAAATTAAATAATTTTGGCCACTGGAAATTACCGTTCCGTTCCGTCCGCTTCCGTTAGAATTAAAACGATTCTTAACATTCTAATCACCTGGTGCTAAGTGGTTACTGGAGCCCATAGACAATTACAACGTAAATGCGCCACCCACCTTGAGATATAAGTTCTAAGATCTCAGTATAGTTACAACGGCTGCCCTACCCTTCAAACCGAAACGCATTACTGCTTCACGGCAGAAATAGGCAGGGCGGTGGTACCTACCCGTGCGGACTCACAAGAGGTCCTACCACCAGTAATAAAACAGTTTACTAGGTGTTAAGCTAATGAAGGCCATATTGCTCTTCTTAAGAGATGAGATCAAAGTCTCAATTATTTTAGAATAACCGCTGCCCTATTCTGTAGACCAGAATGCTATACGGCAGAAAAAACGATCACAAAATTCACTGTAACTTTTTTCTATCAGCCGATTGCAGTGGCAGTTTGTTTTCCTCCCTTAATGTATATCAGTCTAGGTTTTGTTTTAGGTGCTAGTGATAGGGTATGAGGTAAGTCCACATCTAGGGTAACCCCATTCCGCCCGTATCTGCCATGGAGCAATATTGTGTTCTGGATCGAAGATTAGAGATCTCATTTTTAAAATGAATGATCGCTTTAATTTGGCTTTGGAAACCGCTACATATACGTAAGTAATTTTTGTAAGGAATAAAATTTTAATTATTCAATTTTTGGGACAGTCTTTTATCAACCTTATTTGCCCTATCTAGTATACTAAAACCACTAATTCAGCGTTAGTTCCACGATGAATTCCATGAACTGTGGCCCCTCGACCTGTGACTGATGAGTCACGCACCTTCACCGTTTTTAAGGATACCTCCTGACATCGTAAAAACCGTCATTGTCCAATACTGACAATGGATCCTAAAAAGTTTAAAAGTCAGCGAAGCTTTTATTGTTTCGGTTTTGCTACAGTTCACTAAAGTTATTGCTTAAGTTATTACTTTAGTGAACTGGAATGGCGGTACACTGTTTGTGTGGATATCGCCTTGAGACAAAGTGTCTCAACAAAACACATGCTATTTCAAAGGTAATTTTAAGGTAGTAAATTTGTAATAAATATATCTGTATAATCTTTAATCTTTGGTATATTTATTGTAAATATGGTTTGGATGAACTTATGGCCTATCTGGTGTTAAGTGGTCACCGCAGACCATAGGCATCAACAACTTAAATTTCGTCATCCACCTTGAGACATGAGTGCTAAGTCTCAGTTTTTCAGTACAAAAGCTGTCCCACCCTTCAAACCGAAACGCATTACTGCTTGTCAGCAGAAATAGGCAGGGTGGTGGTACCTACCCGTGCGGACTCACAAGACGTCCTACCAAAAGTAATTACGCAAATTATAATTTTGCGGGTTTGATTTTTATTACACGATGTTATTCCTTCACCGTGAAAGTCTATCGTGAACATTAATTAGTTAAGTACGTATTTCATTAGAAAAATTGATATTCGCCAGCGGGGTTCCGACCCTGGTGCATCGCTAGATACGAATGCACCGGACGTCTTATCCTTTAGGCCACGACGACTCCGTGGGCCGTATGCTCGTTTCCCTACAAGGGCAATGACTAAAGAAAAAAAAATGCTGGTTTGATTTGTATTGCACGATGTTATTAGTATTGAACATTTTTTAAGCATTTATTTTGTAAAATTGGTATCTGTGTGCGGGATTCGAACACCGGGCGTCTTAACGTGTAGGCGAGCTAACGGGAGTCAGCCTGGGATACTGCTAGCATCTACCCTAGCAAGAGCAGTGCTTCGCTAAATTTACCAATTTACCAGCGAATCGGGATGGCGACCCACTGAGAAAATCCGGCGAGAAACTCAGTGGGCTGTGGGTCGGTCTACAATAACAATATACATATAGAGGTATATAAATTATAAATACATATATAATTCATCTAACATGATTTCTGATTTGAACACATACTATTGGCCTGTTATGAATTCAGATTTTTTATTATTAGTGATTTTACTTCTGTATTAATCTATCTGTTGATTTTTCTACTACTAACATCAAAATAATGACCTACATTTTACGCTGACAGCAATACAATTGAAAGCTAAAATTTCTCGGATCCGGATCGAAGCATCTACCTCTTTATTAAATTACATAAATACCAAAAACAAAACGGATCAGAAAACCAAGTACAAAAGGCACTGCCTAATTTTAACACCAGTGTCAGGATACGCCTTATCTTTGTAAGATACGTGGGAAAACCAACCAAGCAAAACACCATGGTGAAGCCGCTGTTTAATTACGCTCTCATTACCCATGTTCAAGGGTTCATGAGGGTCTTTTGGAAGTATGAAAATGTACAAACGTGCTTATTATTAGTTCCACCAACTTCTGTTGCCAGTTTTCTGAATTATTCCAAAAATGAATGGGATGGTTATTGATTAAAGGAGCATGCAGACATCACAATGCAAATGCTGACATCTACCTTGAGACTGGTGCTACTCAGCTACTTAAGTCTAAACCTTTAATTATTTTTTTAATTGCCAAATAATGCCTAAAAGTACAGTGGTGGACTTAATGCCAAATATTAAGGCCATTATCTTAGTCGTCCGGGACTCCGAAAACTGTACAGTGTTCGAAATGTCGGAAATAATATAAGGACAGTAAAAAATCGATACATCAAAACGTAAAAGTGGTTTTAATTATAAACTTAACAAACAGCATCATGGTTCTAGATTAATGTTGATGCTTGTTTGTAGTTAACGCGTCAATGTTGGCTGCCGCAGGCAAGTAGTATCGTAGTACCTGCTCATACAGTGACAGATGTCCTGTCACCTTTTTTTTATTGTCCTTATAGTTAGACGATCATACGATCCACCTGATGATGAGTGGTTATTGTCGCTCATAAACGTCAGCAATGTAAGGAGCGAAGCCAAACCGCTGACTACCAATAACTTTAAAGTTATTTAAAGTAGTAAAAATTATTAAAACGACTGCGGTTTTTTTTTACAATTTGTTAAGATTGCTATTGCTTTGAGCTAGGTCACTTTTCAGATCTGTCTCAATGACACCGAGTTCTCGACTACAAGGATTCTAAAGTGTACAATAGATAAAGGAGTATAGGGCAATTACATTGTTGTCTTCTCGTATGTTTTAAATTGCATTTTGATAGACGTAACCAGATACAATCGAGTAGGCACATGAATTATTTAATCGAGCACCGAGCCGTGGCGCCATGTTCATGGGAATTGTTCTCAATCGTGGTCGATGTTTATTGCTAAATGTGAATGAAATGTATAATGCTTTTTAGTAGTATACACTTTGAAATCCGTTATATTAAAGATATATTCTATTATTTAAAACATATATACCTTATACCTTTAAACGAGCAATTCTTGTATATTAATATATATGTATATAATCTGAATCTCGGAAACGGCTACAACGATTTTCATAAAATTTAGTATACAGGGGATTTCTTATTTTTTTCAATTAAAAGATGTCTTTTATTGACATAAAAACGAAAATAATAAATAAAGAAAAAAAAAATCTTTACAACATAATTGTCCTTTTTCTTTTTTTGTTAACTTAAAAAAAATATTATTAACAAAATATTAACAATTTCATAACTTAGACGATGCAATCTTGTTTAATATATTTATAAGAAGAGGTCCACGAAGCGAAATAATTTTAAGGTAATTATTTAAACATTTTTTTTAGTTTAGAAGGATGATGGAAATTGGAATTTTTTTTCTTAATTAACAATCGTCTAGAATATTGAAAAATATGTTTTTACAAAAAATTCCAACGGGAATAAATTTTCTAAAGTGTTTAGATTATGCAATAATTTTTTTAGATTTTTCAATTAACTTTAAGTACTTGAAAAAAATTTTTTTAAGTGACGTACTCGCTTTCGAGGCCGTGCGCGCAACCTAACAATGGCGCGCGGCGGGCTATTTTCAGCGTTAAATTAAAATTATAAATAATGGAGCTACAGTTCCGGGAGTTGGAACTTTTTTTTACTAAATTTCCTCCTCTTTAAGGATCTTTTTTTCAAATTTCGAAAATATTTATAGTTTACGGACAATAAGCAATAAACGAAACGCTATTTTTTGAAGGTGTTTAATTGTTAATAACTTTTGGAATTTTTTATGTGCTAATTCAATTTTTTAGCACAATGGTCTAGACATTATTCCGAATCGAATGAGCTAAACCACATAATTTTAGCAGTAGTATGTCGAATTAACACCATTTTTAACTTGTCGACTAGACTATTAGGAATAATGTATATTATACATATGTCGCGTAAATTATTTATTAAACTTTTTAAATATCTGTGGAAGTTCAATCAATTGGCTCTGCGAATATCTGGGATCACTCTGTTTTCACGCTTCTCAAGTACTTAAAAATATATTGCTACATTTGTGGTTAAACAGTTTCACGTTTATTGCTAGGCATTGGTGGTCTGTGGTTATGTGGAACAATGGGAAATTAATATATACGGACAAAGAAACGATTCTCTTTTTACAATTATCACGAACTAATCCACTCAATAAGAGGTTTGGTTTCCAATTTAAATTGTCGCTGAAGGCTGTGCCTCAAAAGACAGGACGCTCATTCTAGAACGATGAGACTATATCAACGTTCAAATCCCGCAGGCAGACACCTCTGGTACTCAATCGATTTATCCTCATCACATGTTATCATTGACAGAATACAGCCACACATAAACACACGCACGCGTGCATGCATATCTACACACAAACTAAAACAATTATACTGTATTGCTGTTGACAAACTTGTTAAATATTGCTTTAACGTTTAGCGTTCGAAGTTAAAGTAAAATATTGGTTAATCTACTGGGCGCCCTCAATAGAGGCTTGTCCTACTGCTTGGTAAACCATTGACAAATGTTTGTGCATATGAAATGTCTTCAATATGTAAGTTTCATTTCATAACTAATTTGTATACGTTCTGGCAGTATCTTATGGGAAGCGGTCATAAGCCTCTGTTTGAAAACAAACCAGACACAGCCCCAATAAAGCTATTTCTAGAGGTCACAGAAAGTAGTGTCCATTATTTATTTATTAATATTAACTCAAATTTATGATCAAATAACTTTTAACACACATTAAACAGTTCGTTTTATGGTTTAGTAGAGATCGTAAAACAGAAGTGTCTATGACTTTTATGAGATTTAATTTTTGTTTCGGCTTCCTAGGCAAATGGCGGTCTTTATAATTATGCCCTGTCTGTCTGTACATCCAAGTGATAAATTTGTCATTAACACTCATAAGTCAGAGAGTATTGACACCAAATCGATGAGATTAAGAATATACATTTAACTGCCATTAGCACAGATGTTTCAAAACTACGAAAGATAAATTTACGAATTGGCAATAAAACCTTTTAGTTTGCGGGAAGAAAATAATTCGAGAACTCATAGTGTGTCATAAATGTGCGTTGTCATCAGCTATGATTTGAATGAAATTTGATTTTATTTTTAAATAATTCTAATATTAAATTTAACAAAATTATTAAACAATTAATTAAACAAAAATGATTTTTTTCCTCGCAGTTTTTCCAAATAGTTCCTAATACTGCATAACGTCACCGAGGGAGGTTAAATATTACGCTTGATAGTTCGTTTGGACTTTTTGGCGGGAACGCGAGGAGTGAAGTTGTGTTTTTTTGTCTATTTAGTGTTTCTGCAGGTTTAAATGTGTAATAACGGTGGTTTATTAATTGTTTAGTATAGGTATGTGAAAGTGCACAAATGTGGGAAAATAAAACAAAGCCGCTGGACGTAACTTATTTTTTGCTTAGATAGGTGGACGAGCTCACGGCCCACCTGGTGTTAAGTTGTTACCGGAGCCCGTGGACATCTACAACGTAAATGTCGCCATCCACCTTGAGATAAGAGTTCTAAGGTCTCAGTATAGTTACAATGGCTGCCCCGCCCTTCAAACCGAAACGCATTACTGTTTCACAGCAGAAATAGGCAGGGTAATGTTACCTACCCGTGCGGACTCACAAGAGGTCCTGCCACAGTAAACTTCTGGGGATCCTCCAAAAATTCGACTGAAAAAGTCTCAGTAAATGATCACCATTTTACTGAGATTATATTTCATCCCATATCATCTCATCTCATCTTATTTAATTTCATTTCATTTCATGCCATGTTTCATATTAATCAACTTAATTTCACTTCATACTAGTATTATCATTTCTCATATAGTGCAGTTTTCATTAAAATAAAAATAAGTCTTGACCTAAAGGTCTTAGTTACCACGTCATAAAATCCCTTTAAAAAATTATAGTTCGTTTGCTATTGTTCTAAACGTATGTACGTGTCTGGTTGCTGCTGCGGTAAATGAATAACTTAATGTATAGGTTTAATCCCTGAGAAATCGTACGGTTAATATCAAAAGAGATATTCCCGTGTCCACCACGGGTCGGCGACTTCGCACCCGGTACCCAGCCGCGGTCGCTCTAAGACGTGCGATAACCGTGAGAAACGTTCTGGTTTCGCTTCGAAGATTTCTTATTACTTAATAAATAGTATTACGAGATAAGACGTATAGTATACTCATATCTATAGCGCAAATATTAGTTGTAATTTTAAATCAATTATTTAAAAACTTGAAAACAGAATATAATCTGTTCGACGCGGATTG
The DNA here is from genome assembly GCF_003987935.1 of Bombyx mandarina. The sequence goes on along the minus strand of NW_021011488.1, from coordinate 2,244,516 downwards.
TAAAAATTATAAAACTAGTATATGTTATGGCCTTTTCACATTTAACTAGTTTTCCAATCTGGGTTAAGTCCGCGTGGACTATATCACCTGGACAAAGATCAGAGCTCAGCAGTGGGATGAAGGTAAATCTATTTTCTTTCCCAGGGTTCAAATAGTTTCCATATCGAATTTCGTCAAAATCGGTTCAATGGTTTGTGCGTGAAAACTTAACATACAGACAGAGTTACTTTCTTATAAATTAAATTATTTGCTATGTATCCAAAAATCTTTAAATAACAAAATATACTTTTTTGTTTATGTTTCAATTTTTTTGTTTTCCGCGCAGATGAACAATAAATAGACCTATGATCTATATTTACGTTGTAATTGGAGCCCCTAGACACAACAGCGTGAATGCTGCCGTAAATCGTAACAAAAAAAAGGTCAAAGTTCCAATTACATTAGAATCGAACACTTTTTTTTTCCCTACCTAAGCTGATAGCCTTGAGAGGCTATTTCAGCGTAACCTTAACTAGTAGATGAGCTCACGGGGATCAAACCTGATGACGTTGCTAGCACGAACCCTAGCAAGAGCCGTGCTTCGCAAAATCTACCACCGGATCGGAAACGCGATCCACTGAGAAGATCCGGCGAGAAACTCAGTGCTGTGTCTGTGGGTTAATTTACTCGTCGAGCCTTTCGTCACAAGCGACGGGTTCGACGAGAACGATGACCGGTGCTTGAGGTACCTAAAAGCACCGTTATTGGATCGAGAGGATCCGAAATAACGTGTGGAACACAATGGAACGCTACTCTCCTTTGAGTTGAGTTTGTTTGAAAGAATTTACAGGCAAGCCATTCTAAACATTTTAAACTCTGTATCAACAGCATAAACTCTAGGTGTTTTATTTTTCACCTAAAAGACAATTTTTATCATAGTCTTTGTTTGGCTGTTATTGCAGTGAGTCTCCTAAAAGTGCCATCCAATGTAATTATTGATAGTAAGGCGTCTTGCCAGCTCGAATGGGTTCGTACGAAAACCCGGCAAATAACATAATTGTGTTTAAGTATGTCGTGAACTAGTAATGCGTTTCGGTTCAAAGGGTGGGGTGGTAGTCGTTGTACTGTAAAACGGAGACTTTAGAATCTTAGTTTCAAGGTCGCGGAATTTACGTTGACCGTGTCAATAGGGTCTGGTTACTAATTAACACCAGATATGCTGTGAGCTTATTCACCAAAAACATTTAATAATTTTTCAATATAATAGTGATAAATAAAACACCTAAAACATTTAATAAATTTTCAATATAATAGTGATTTTAAATTCTTTGATATAAGATTTATGATTTCATTAGAGTAGACACTATTATTTAAATAATTTATTTTAAATGAAGCTATCGGTTCAATGACCTCACAATCGCACTTTGCATAAATAACAGAAATGAATTTTCAACCGGTAGGTAATAATACTAAGCAAATTTGCTAATTCGAACAGAGTAAGCAATGAATAGCTCCGAAAATCATAGGTTGGTGCTAAATCATATTATGTGGGTCGCAAGCCAGAATATTTATAAAATTGAACTTACTGTTGTTGCAAAAGCAGTCTTAAGCAATTCTTCAATTCTTAAGCATTACTGGTGGTAGGACCTCTTGGGAGTCCGCACGGGTAGGTACCACAGCCTCGCCTATTTCCGCCGTGAAGCAGTTGTAACTATACGGAGACCTTAGAACTTATATCTCGAGGTGGGTGGCGCATTTACGTTGTAAATGTCTATGGGCTCCAGTAACCACTTAACACCAAGTGGGCTGTAAGCTCGTCCACACATCCAGACAATAAAAAAAAAGCATTTTAAAGTTTTTTGATCGGCGTCGAATAAAATACAGATTTCGTGGTCACGACTTCACGATTTCAGAAATTATAATATTTAACTATATTTCTAATAAAATTGATATGAAAGTTTGTTTGTTACGCTTTCACGTCATAACAATTAAATAAATTGATAATCGGGAAATTTTGTAAATACAATATCAGGGGTACAGAAAAGATTTAGGTTACCTACCTTTCATCTAGAAAAAGAGATTGAAAGTTTTTTCCACATTAACTAAAGCGACGCCGCGTCAAATAAATAGTAGGTAAATTTATAGAAACCAGATTAAGCCGTAAACCAGTTCAAATCATATATTTAACCAATCTACTAATTTCGGAAATGTTCGCATAACTATAATGAAAGTAATAAAATTGTTTTCACGAAGTCGACGAGAGAATGGAATTCGATTATAATTTGTGCATATTTAAATTATATCACTTGCTTCGTCAAAGTATACTATTTAGTCGTCCAATATTTAGAAAAGAATCCATAAGTAACATACGAAACCGGTCGGCACCTAACGTAAAATCGTGAGATTGTTATTTGTGCCACATTCAGTATTATGTATAATTTATTAACAAATCATTTATTATTCGTAACCCAAGATTGGTGTCAAAAATAATAATTATTCTGAATGAAACAAATTTTAATGACGATAACATAAAATGTTTTGATGATGCGGTCTATTTTAATTTATTAATTTGAGTACCTACACGGGTTATTTTTTTATGATTGAAGGATTACTGGTGGCCCGGAGGCCTTTTCAGTTTCCCCAGGATAGGTTGGTGAGCAAAGGCTCAGCCAGTAGGGGTGGGATCTGCTCACAGCTGTCCGAGCACCTCCGAAGGAGACCTAACAGCTCAAGAGCAGCTGCTTCGCGAATGAATCTACTACTGAATCGCGACCCGCTGTGAATATCTGGCGAGAAACTCAGCGGGCTGATGCATAGGTTAGGTTGCACGTCGAACTCTTTATCGAGTTCGACGAGCACGGTTACCGGGATCTCTAAGTCTGCTCCTAGTGTTAGAACTGAAATACATGTATTATGTTGACGAATGTAGTAAACTAATTCACTTCTTAGGAAGACCCGTGACAATGGTTTAATTGGCTAAATAAATTTTCGATATGAACTGGCGGGATTTCAGTATTATTGATCTTCAAAGATGGAAATCAGCGTATAGCTTCTTATTTAACGTTTTTAATGAAAACTAAACCTTATAACGGAAGCATGAGAATTTAATTTTCTTTTTATTGCGACGTGTTTTTGAATACGTTCTGTGGGCGGCACAGACATGAGATGCATCCGTAACTTCACTCCTGATCGAGTGCAAAAAATTATGGCAAGTGTACACTTGAGATGTTCAAGTGGTACTGAGTTTATGTGCAACATTCCGTGAGAAGCGTTCGCATCAAATTCAAAACACCCGCATGTTTTGATTTACAACATGTGCAATATTGAGATTTCTCGAAAGTTTGCCTTTCTACGAAATTGTGAGAACAATGGCGCCGACTAATTTCTGGTTAATGAATGTCTGTCGTACATGTCGATAATAATTGATAATTTTATTTGGAAGCTATCAATTAAAGTGTTTTTTTATGAACATATTTTTTATAAAATTTAATCTTGAAATCGTTAATCATGTAAATAATTAATTATAGAACATAAAAAAACTGCCTTCAAAAAATATCCGAGCAACCATTTCATATCAGTCAAAAACTTTTGCAACTGTTTTTTAAAAGGCGCTTTGAACTTTTTGTTGTAGTTAGCACGATGAACTGTGTCATTTGGTGTTAAGTGATCACTGAGATCTGTAGACTACCAAGGTCAATTCTACCACCCATTATTAGGTATGATGCCGAAATATCAATTGCATATTTGTACTCATACATTGTGGATTCGTGATATGCCTAACTATCGGTAATAATACAAATTTATGAACTTTGCGATCGAATTAGAAATACAGTCTAAAGTCTACACGAACTAATTCAGAATATTCAAAGGTGAGGTACATTTACATTGATAGTTCGAGACGTAGTAACGATTCCGTATTTATTAGAGATGTTAAAGATGTTAATTAGTGTTACAAAACATGTACTGTCGAAACTGTAACATGTCTATACAATACTGTGTTTGGTTTGGCCTTTAACGGTAAACGACGTTTTGAGGAAAGTTAGCGCTTCCATTTAAATGAAACGTGTTTGGGCTTACTACGATCTACTACAACGTAGATGGAACAACACACAAGGTATTTACAACTTAAATTAACCAGCAAATAGAGTCGTTTTTCGTTTGCTTAAATTTAGGGCTCAACGTAGAAAGGTCTTGATAGTATATGTGTTAGTATCAAAACAGGTTTTTCGGAGTCTCTAGTTTCGTATGAGCCTACTTATAAACACAGATAATGCGAACGCTAGGAAGTTTTGTTTTGTACATTGAACTCTTATTATGATAGACTGTATCTATGCTGGTGAAACTACATTCCGAATAGGTAATAGTCATGAGAATCTTTTTTATTTTATTTTTATTGCTTAGATAGGTGGACGAGCTCACAGCCCACCTGGTGTTAAGTGGTTACTGGAGCCCATAGACATCCACAACGTAAATGCGCCACCCACCTTGAGATATAAGTTCTAAGGTCTCAAGTATAGTTACAACGGCTGCCCCACCCTTCAGACCGAAACGCATTACTGCTTCACGGCCGAAATAAGCGAGGTGGTGGTACCTACCCGTGCGGACCTTGCGGATCTGGTGCCTGTAAAAGCATATTTGAATATACATATACATGCAAGACAAGACTCAAAACAACCGTTCACAAAACGAACCTAGACCCATTAGAAGAGATGGTATTGAAGATATCAAATTACTATTAGAACGACGTGGTCATTGGTATTTTCAAACGTTCTAACAACAAAGACGCTTTTCTTCTATTTCAAAATAACTTCTTTTAGAAGTAGATAGGTATTCATATGTATAATGGTTTGCAAAAGGATAATATCAAAATAATAATAACGAATAAATATAGTTTTAAACAAACCTTCCAACCGTCCAGCGCTTGAACGATTTATGGTTCCGATACATTTGTCCATAGATCGTATAGCAGAGAGTAAGTACATGATTTTTTTTTTTTTTTTTNCCCAGGACGTCGCTGCTCCATCATCGGGCCGTTGCCGAGCTTGGAGCTGTGCTCGAAGTCTCAAATTCTCCGCCATCAGCTGTACCACCTGGTCATTGGCAGAAGCAACTGATGGCAGAACTTTCGAGACCTGCGAGACCACTTCTCGCAGTTTACGACCAGCGGCTTTGGTCTTGGTGCCATTGGCCGCGTATGATTTCACGGTCTTTTTTTTCGATGAAGAATATTTTCTTTGATAAAGTACAGTGTGTTCATGTTTGAATGGAAATTTTGAAATTTTTGGAATATGATTAAATTTTTTATTATATTTGTAGTTCGATTTTGATATTTTTTCATTTTGTTTGTATTAATATAATATTAATAGAATATATTACTAATTAATAATAATTCATTACTCATTCGTAATGTTAATTAATATTAGACATTGAATTTTTATTCTTTATCTACTTAGTAAATGGAAGAAACTTTTTTTGTTTTTATACCTATCGTCAACATAGTATAATAGTACATTCATCATAGTACAGTAACATCCACATAGTATAGTAATGTTTGTTTTTTAGTAGTTTGTAGTAGTAGTAGTTTAATAGTAGTTTGTTTTTCAAATAAATAAATTTTAATTTTAGGATATTGAATTGTTGATGATTCAAAAAGTAACTAATTTGTTCATTCAATTATCTTTGAACAATAAATTGAGGTAACGTTATTTTTTAAAACCCACTTAAACTAATCGCCTTAAGAGATCCCTTTCAAATTACTTTTTTGTTAACACGAAGGGTTGTAAGTGGAAACATGAAATAGCTTTTTGGTTTCAAACTTCGTGGAGGACCTTTTGGAAACCTGTTTTTACCAAAAACACCTATAGTTTCAACTTCTAACACACTTACATGGGTCGGCTTACATTTATTTCAGTATCTAATATATGTGGCCAATGGGCCCTACACCGTGTCCACATTGTAACATAGGATTAAAGCTTCAATTCCATTGCTAAGCGGCGGAAATGCGCAAGATGTTTTTTTTTCAATTCTCACACGTCACTGCAGTTGTACACTACAATGGTGGTGGATGCATTCAGAGTAGGGTTTGGTGTGCTTAAAGACTCCGGCAACTACTTAACACCAGTTGAGCAATGACCTTTTTCACCCATTAATTTCTTAAAATATTAGTAGTAGGAACACGGTATGGAACAAGAGTAGGGGGTGTAGCTTTAAACATATCAGTGTTGTCTGTTGTGCAAGTCTGGTTGTAGTTTCGAGCTCCCTACTCTCCCCGAGCAAAGATCGTACGACGGGTGAGAGACAAGGGGAGTCATTTGGTGGGTAGGGTTCTAAAATTATCCTTGGGTCCATTGCCCGCTCCCAACAACCTCGACCGTCAAGACCTACATAACCCATGCGCCCCAGGCACAGACTTTATGCAAGAGGCTAGACCCCCTGACCAAAAAAGAAGTCACTTTGTCTCACTTGGGAACCTTCCATTTGAATGCTAATAGCTAAATCCGTGGTGATGGGCAATAATAACGCTGGCTTTTAACATCATACACACATGTTTTCAAATCATACCAGAATACATTTTTCACGCTATAACACGGTAGAACTGTCTACTATAATATTTGTGATCAAGAAGCATACGTTTTCGTTTCAATAAATAACAAACACATCCACAAAAAACGTTTTTGGTGATTTATATCTTACGAAGCTTTGTTTTCATAACATTTCAAACTGGCCTTACCGTATTATCATAAGATTTATCACCTTATCGAATGACTGACCGTATGCAATCCAACTGTTTAATCTAAAATTGTTTTACAAATACATTCCTATCAATCATTATATTCAACACTCGTTGAATTGTGAATAATATTTTGAATGTATGTATATAGATCGATGGTATGTATCGCTAATAGTTTCTAGAGTTCGAACCAGGATACTTATTGCATTGCGTTATTATATTTTTCTGCCTCATCGTTGGTAGCGTAAGGGGCTATTCCAACACGTGTAGTTTGGTAGGTGAGCTCACGGGGCTTAACGTTAGCTTGGCTAACATCTGCCCTAGCTAGAGCAGTGCTTTGCTGAATCTACCATCGCATCCGAATTGCGACCCGCTGAGAAAATCCGGCGAGAAGCTTAGTGGTTCTTTTCGTCGCATTCGACGAGTTGAATGGGAACGCTGACTGATGCCTAAAAGCACCCAGAGCCGATTAGGAGGATCTGATAGCATAACATTAAGTCAATCAAGGCTTCACGCCAAGTTATCTCATCCTTTCGTTGAGCAGGGCTTGTGACACTCAGAAAGTGCCGAAAATTCGGATCTCACGGATCCATTAGGGCGTTTATCATTTCTACTACGTAACATTCGGCTCTGGAACGATTCCTCCCTACACGGTATTGTCCGAGCGCATGGTTATAATAGCCCTGGCATTACTGATTTCCATGAGCCACGTTGACCAACCACCCTAAAACGGACCGTATCCTGATCCTCTGCATAGGAAACGCAAAAAAAATATACATACATATTTTTTTTTTTTTCTAAGCAATAAAAAAGAAAAAGACACGTCCTATAAAAAGGAACACTTGATTATACTGGCATTTTAACTGCTTCCCCACTCCTAATTCGAAAACGGCGCTCTCTGTCTATAATTTATGAAATTATTTTACGAACACAACTCAATAAGCGAGTACATGTTTATAAATCGTTATACATGTAATTATCACTTGCGTAATTACCCCGCACCCGACTGGTTAACTAATGGGTTATGTGTCAGCAGTAAGAGCGAAGCCATAGTTAATGTGATTCTTCTGCGTTCTTACTTATAAGGAATGTGAATCAAGTTAATCGTATAGTTACCGTATGTACACAGGGCTTCTGCTTTTTTTTAGTCTTTTTTAGAACAGACAATATCGTTTTTGTTAATAGGTATTGTATTCAGATTCCAGAGAAGGAAGCAAAATGGGCAATGTTATCGGTGCATACTATATATATTATCTTTTTTTACAAGCAGGACAAGTTTACGATACCATACGTCCAGTAATGACATCTTCTTGTTCATCTTGTGACGATATTTTATCCCACTAAGTAGGATCCGCGCAGTATGTCCTCTTTTTAGATTCAGGCCTATCATACGTCATTCTGCACTAACAACCTTCTCTGGCATACGTAAGATCATACAGACTGAGTCTTTTTAGGATGCACCCTCGAAAATTTTACTTTTGAGAATTGCATTCACAATATACCTTAATCCCACTTAATCTATTAATTTTATAAATTTTTGGGGATCAAATTACAAGGTATATAACGGTTTTAAATCAAACAACAACACAACGTAAAAAAAGTAATTCTTGTGTATTTGCTTGTTAAACAAACCAGATTTACAGTAATAACATTACAGTATTAAAAGGTACAGATATTACAATAAAAATTTTGGCGGGCTTTAATATCTCTACCACAGACTATAACGACTGTGCGAGAGATAAAGGAAATACGATCTCAGCAGCTCACAGAGTTACAGTCAGTAACTTGCATAGTTAACTGAAATACCTATCGTTTGTCTTTCGTTATGGTTTTAACGTTCTTTTGTTAATGGGATAATAGAAAACATACAAAAGATAGCCAAAAACATTACATATGGACAATGAACATTGAGGAATTACAATGGGGAGATTAAGTGTTGTATCAGGGCTGTTCAAACGACACGAGCCCATGTTTTATAGGTGAGCGACCCGCAGACGTATCTAAAATCGTGTTAAAAAAAAAACTTAAATATAGGAGCTCGGATATCTTTTTAGATTATACCAAGTACCTGTTTTTTTTTTCCTACCTAATCTGATAGCCTTGAGAGGCTATTTCAGCGTAACTTGAACTAGTAGATGAGCTCACGGGGCTCAAACCTGACGACGTTGCTAACACGAACCCTAGCAAGAGCCGTGCTTCGCAGAATCTACCACCGGATCACAAACGCGACCCACTGAGAAGATCCGGCGAGAAACTCAGTGGGCTGTGTCTGTGGGTTCATTTACACGTCGAGCCCTTCGTCGCAAGCGACGGGTTCGACCAGAACGATGACCGGTGCTTGAGGTACCTAAAAGCACCATTAGTGGATCGGGAGGATCCGAAATGAAGTACCTGTTAAATAAGTAGTCTATTTTGTGACGCCAAAGACTTTATCATTTGATGAACCTTGCGCCATTCCTTCCTTAAACAACATACAATGAATAAAATCGAATGTTGTTCCAAAAGAAATAAGCCAAAAAGTGTTAAGAACGGTAAAAGGTTTTCTCACAATAACTCACCCTCCCGCAGCGTTAGCGAACGCTCCCTGGCACGTATCCCCGATTTTTTTTAATATAATAATCACCTGCTTTGCCATAGATAAAAAACCCGGCAGGTAATTTCAACATTATTCTTAGAACCTGACTCATTGTTAGAGTTTATATTTCGTTCGTCTTGATACGTAATTAGAGCGGGAGTTGACGTAACATGAAATTTAATCTTATTCGAGTTCGGTGGATGTTGTTTTTACCTGCCCGTATTCAGTAAGGTGGGTCGTGCATTACCTGTCATTGTTTGCAGTTTCATTTGGTAAACATTTTATAGTCAGCAACTTGCCTATCATATACGAAGTGTTAAGTCGACATTAGGTAATCAGGATTTGAGCAATATAGCGATAGGAGACTGTATAGGAGAATGTTGGGGTGATAATAGTCATTCTAGAGGCATGAATTAATAAAATCAATTAAAGATTATATTTTTATGAGTAGCTGTATAGATACTCGTTTTTTTGTCGATGAAACTGGGTAGATTGTCGCTCATGATCCAACCTCAAATTTTATAATACGAACATTTATTTAAAATACAGACGCATCATAGAATAACACCAAATTTTTATCCACGCTCTTCCTCGTAGTATAACTCTCGCAACAACTTTCTAGTTTAAAATCAAAATGGCGGGCCGAAGCCTCGGAATCAAGGTCCCGAGTACTCCTGAGTTCGTAGTACTACAGTTTACAAACGTAACCGCACGTGGCGTTAGTGTGCCGTGGTTCTGAAAAGCACCGTGTACCTTTAGTAGCGCTACCGTCGCTACTGACGTATCGCTTACCGCACTCCCACGTACGAACTCTGATTGTAAACACGGACGAAGCCGCGTGCGTTCTTTTAATACGAACGATAAATAAACTTTGGAAACAATGAAAGTGCTGAAAGTGTTTTAAACGGTGCAGTGAACCAGATGACAAAATGACTAAAGCAAAAATGACAAGGAACAGCGCTCTGTACCACAGCGCTAAGGTAGGCTCTGTTTATTTACTATCCTGATTTTGTTTATCGACGAAATGTGACTTATTTTTTCATTTAGATCATCCAATGTATTTTCTATGGTATCGAATTTTAAATCTTATTCCTAATTCAGATTAAACAGCTTTTATTACACGTACTATTCAACAGGGTTGTGCAAAATAGAAAACGACATAAATTTATTTAAAGTTTAATACACAAATTGATTACAGTGTAAAATGCAGTTGAATTATATTTGTATGAAACAGATATTGTAATCTGATCGCGGCCGGTTTTGTGGCGTCCGTCTTGGACCTTCATCCCTCCTCTCCCGCGTTCCCTGTTGAGCCCTGCAACCTCTAATTTAAAATACGAACCTTGTACGGTATACCTAAAGTATACAGATAAATTGAAGAATATACATTACAGAATATACTGATAATAACTTGATTGAAAATATTTCACTCACAATAAATTTGTAATTCAAAACACGTGTTGTTTTTTATTTGTAGTAAGCATATAGGTACTCAGAATATAGTGGAATTGTAATTTAAAGAGTATACTAAATTTATCACATTAAAATATTTTGTTCCAGTACAGTAAAAGCTTTTGATGTGCAGGGTATATTTTCTGTAAATATGCCGCGAATACAAAAACCGTGAATTTGGGTATAGTAATTTACATATATGCGATTGTAGGGGATACGTTCCTATATAGTTGACAAAGTAAACACATACTTTCGGTATAGTTCAATAAGGTCTATTTATCTTTTTTATTAGTCAATTTGACGACGAGATTGCAAAGGATATTTGGTTGCATATCTACATATTGAAATTCTGTATATGAATGTGTATGCGATCTTTAGCCGCGAATATAGGAATTGGGTCGCATTTTCTTAATCCGCGAATAGTAAAAATGCGAATGAAGGAAGCGCGAATGGAGCTTTTACTGTAGTTTAAAGATGTACTATATATTTCACCACAGCATTCTGGAAGCTCAATATATAAATTTGAGTTCAGTACTCTAGAGTGTACAGTCTCTTGTATTAATTACAAATCACTACACTACAGTCTATTGTATAAATATCAAATCTGCTTACCAGTTACGACTATGCGTTACTTCAAATTGTCTTCGTAGACAAACGTTAAGTGGTTACCGGACCTTATTTATAGCACATTTTTCTTACATAGAGAGGTGAATGAGCGAAAACGTGAATGCGTGAAAGACGATATGGGCTCCAGTAACCACTTAACACCAGGTGGGCTGTGAGCTCGTCCACCCATCTAAAGCAATAAATAAAATATAAAAAGAATTTAATGGTATAGAACATTTGGAAATATTAGTAATTCGAGAACACACGAGATGTGATATTTCAGTGCAACTGCCATCTTAAAATTTATCACATAACTATGCCTTTAGTCATATATATAGATAAATCTTATGTAATAAAGTCCTATGTATAAAGACATATATATACCAGGACTTCTTTTTAAATTTTAGATAAAGCGTGCACACAGCATATTTTTTAACGTAGGTAAAAGAAAGATTACACGACATAATCTACATTTCCAAAGACGGTCAAGAGAAAATCACGAATCCTTTAGATTATAATAAACAAATCATAACGAATTATATTTTTGGAAATTCACTAACCATTTCTTCAGTTTTAACTTTTATGTTCACTACAATACGAAGTCGATGTAAAAGACTTCAACGCAAACGTTAAACAGAGACAGAACTATTAAACAGAACTTAGTGTGCTTGTGGAAGCGAGACGGACGATCTTCACAGTCTATACGTATTTATACATAATCACCGACTGGGATTTTGTGTGCCCAGGGTTGTCACGAAGATTTTTTTATAAATAAAACTAATGCTAATACTGCTAATGTAATTCGAATAATAAATGTAAGTAATTGTGATAGATATAGTAAGATAAATGTTATATTATAAATTGTACAAGATTTCAATAGTTAATGGTACAAATGATACAGCATTTTATATATGTAAATAATATATTACAGAATTGACCTACCAATGTATTGAATGAAAACGAAAGTATACAAATAATTATATAAAAATACAGAAACGTATTTTAAATGCTTAAACTACTGAGTATACCAACCTACTATTTAGTGGTACGAAATAAATTCTAGTGGATAAAATAAAAATGAATATTCCCAGATATCTTTTCAATTTTACATTTTATTACACTTTTATGTATTGATTACATTTTAGTCGTCTATGAACAACCAAGACTAAAGTGCTTAAAACGTTGAATATAATACATATAATGACAATAAAAAACGCGGTATTAAACTATAAAAGTGGTTTTAATTACGTAGATACTCTATTAGATTTTTTGTACTACATTGTATTGGTGGTAGTATAGATACTTAAAAAGTAGAATTTAATCTCTCAATACTTCGTTTGCTAAATCTATTTCCTTCTAAATAGGCGGATAGGATAACGAACACCAGCGACAATCTCAGTCTTTACGGCTTAATTAGCGATACTACAGTCTTTAGACATCTTTTTTTGGAGTAACGGGCAGCGAAATAGGCAAAAATAATATATTGTAACCTCGAATAATTCTCGAACACACCTTAAAAATATTTAAAGGTAGAGTCTTAAAACTTGATTGTTAAAATTTGATATTATTGCGTGGCAACCCTAATACAGGTACATTCGCAGGCACAGGTAGTGGCCATTGCACGGATGGCCGGTCTCCCTCCAACTAAAGGAAAGGGATGGTAATTTTGATGGGGCAGTTTGACCGTGTGCATCAGCCTTTTAACTTTGGGGTCTTGCCAGTTTCGGCTGGTGACTTCTAATGACGCGTGAATCCAACGATTCATTGTTTCACTCTTCATATATCTACATAGATTTGATTTATTGTAATCAAAGGTCTGAGGTTGGTTTCAGATGTATGACCTATTTATGACCTTCAAAAGCATCTTCTGCTTCATATGACACTGGGCGGTGATTACTTGACGTCAATTGTGGATCATGGCAGACGAGTCGCTGTCTTCCGTTGAGGTCTCCTTTCAAACCTTGTCTGAAGCAGGACATACGTCATATCTTGAAATATTCCATATGTACCACGAGCTTGATTTTTTTTCTACAGCAACCAGCAAAATAGTAACTTTTTTCCTTTTATGAAGAGCCTTTGGCAATAAAAAAGATAAGTTCTTCCATGATGCCTATTGAGGACTGAATAAAAGTTAGCTGTTTGCTTTGCCTCAGAAACTTGAACGATTATTTTCGTATCGAATACACACTTGTCAATGACCTAAAACCGTAATGTTATTAACAAATCAGTCAGCCATTACAGTGCTTCGGGCCATTAGTTTAAATGTAATGATGGACAGTGATTCCGCCGTCTAAAAACCCGAATTAGCTGGGTTGCGGCGGTTCCTTGAAACTCGGCACACGACGCAAACCGGTTCTTGGGTCAATCGTTTTTAACACCAAACCACATGTTTCTTTTTCGCATTTCTCTTAAAAGGTTTTTACGTTCGCTCATATTTATTACATAAAAATACATGTCGATTTTTAAAAATTGGGTCTACGAAATCGGGATCGCCGAAACTCTACTTATGATCCATGTTTTTATTTTGTGTAAGTGACCGGTAAAGAGTGTCCGGAATCCTTTACGGATATCTACCGACAAAACTTTATGTTTGCGATTATCTTATAACTAAAATATTCCTTTTTTTTAACGCTGGGAAACCCATTTACGGATACCCGGTTGAGGGGGGTAGCGGATCGGGTTATCTCGGACTCCGGCGCCTCCAGAAAGGAAGAGGGAGACGAGGAGGGCCAAGATCCTCCACCTCCCCCAATTCCTCGCAGGAGACTACGCCTTGATTTATCTAAAATACTAAAATCACAAAAGCCTACGAATTTTAATTGTAATTGAATCATCCAAGAGCACGATATGGTCGGTTAAAAACATGATTAATTCTATAATTAACTCCATTTAAAAATACTTAGCATTTTCTTGTAAGCTTGTTCGGATAAAATGTTTCATTTATTTACTGAATTTTAAGAGCGACTAAACGGATTTGTGTAATTATTCGCAAAAGGAAATGAAATATCTCCGAGGGTGTAAATTATAAGGTAATTTTCGTGTTTTCAACTCTGTAATTTTTTTAATGTTTCCTGTTAATACATAATTATATTGTGTTCTTCGTAATTTTTTCAATATGGAATTTTTAACACGAATTGGGCTTTATTTGTAAAGTTTCTGGTTACTAGTGGAAGTCGTATCATGGACCTCTTCGTGCGAACATATCGCTACTATGAGGCTCGACATGACCTCTATATCTTCAGTTTTAATCCATATAGTTCCAAACGAAACGAGTTTTTTTATACTACTACTACTTCTTCTTCGTTGACTGTCTTCTCGCATTTTTTAAGTTACGGGACCGCACGCACTTAAGACTCATTTAGAATTATTTTTGAATTTCAAAACTTGATGGAGTGACAGATATGGCAGTAAATTATACTGTTTTTTTTTTGAAACACAAAATTTATATTTTTATTTTTGTGTAATTAGACAATGCAGTATTTCAAGTCATTATAATATATTAATCGTTTAAATAAGTGATTGCATAAATAAAATGAAAGTGTGAATCCCGTCGAAGACCAGGCAAGGCACGTACTACAAAACGCATTTCATTTTTATCTCGAAGGAAAATGTGCGCAGCGTGAAATGTGTGTTCAAAACGAGATATCCGTATGTAATAAATTGATAATAATGAGATTGCAACAATCTTACTCGGGTTAGAGTGTATTTGTAGCCGCACAGACGATAGTAACTTCGTGTTATTGCGACGAGGCAATCCTTCCAGTTTGCTGGGTGGAACATCCTTTTTACAATACAATTGAGAGTTCGATGTGTCTTAGAGTGAAGTATCTGGACTCCGTCAACCGCTTACTACTACGCCAAGGTAATATCAATCAAGCTGATTTGACTTATTTCTATCATCATTGTCAAAATCTTACATGTGACATGTCCTTCTTCAAACGAGGCTTGCGGAGAGTACTTAATGGTAGGCAGTGGCTTGACTCTGCCCCTGGCATTGCTGACGTCCATGAGCGACGGTGACGACTTACCATCAGGTGGGCCGTAGCTCTTCTGCTAAAAAGGCAATAAAAAAATGTGAATAAAACTGGCCTAAGAATAACCGACTGCACTGCAGCGATATGCAATGTCTACCGAAGTTCCATTCCGAAATTACTTATGTAGAGAATAATAATACATACATATTTACAAAAGCGCTACCACTTTTGAACATTTGCATATTAACCAGAGGCTAATATGAAACTTGAAGACACGATTGGATACATAAAAAAAAAATGATTCGTTAACAAAAACATGTATCGTGTTTACAAAGCATCACCTGCACTGTTGTGATTAATCAGTTTAATGAATAGCTAAGAGGCTAGGGCCGTGACGTCACGCAACACTTGTTTTGATTGTCTCAACCAGCTAGTTGAAGCAGAAAAGTACAGGTCAATGTATTGTTGGACGTGGATTTAGGAAATAAAACAAAGACTGCTTAATAACAAAAAAAATGCTTAATTGGCTGTCGTGTTGTATTCCGGAGACTGTAGTTATATAATGTAATCAAAATTCGACCTCATGTCTCATGGTTGGAGGTGGCATTCACTTTTAGACTCCGGTAATCACTTAACACTAGGTTGGCCGTGAGCTGTGGGTTCTGGGTCTATAAAAAATAATTGGATTAATATTTGGAAAAATTGCCTGCCCGATGATTGAACAACTGCATATTCTAGTAGACTACGACTGCACCAAGAATCTCATTCGTTTCGGAAATATATTATACAGCTAAATTAAATAGTCAGTAATTAATTTTTTTTAAAAAGTACCAAATTATAACACGTACAATGAAAATTATAGAAATGATATATATAGTAATTATATAAATTGTGTAACTTTTTAAGTTTTGTAATTAATTGATTATAGTTACATTACGTATATATTTTATACGTATATCGAATAATTTATCATGTCCATTTTAATTACTCAAGCAGACACGAGAACGCCAGATGCACACCATTCATCAATTTAAAGATGGACAGGCTAGGTCTTTACCAGATTGGTGGATATGTGATTTTCACAGCATATTGCTTACAATGACATAAGACTAAAATCAAATAGTACAATTAATTGAATTAGATAAATGTTATACCATCATTCAATCCAAAATACATGAGTGTTTCGAGGTTGAAATAGGCAAAATAGAGGTTACAAGTTCTCAAGTAGATATTATTTTTCGCATTGTGTACCCATTATTCATGATTCGGTCTCTGTAATCTGCAATTAATTTGCTTATAGTGTTCACCCCAAGATCAAAATTGGACATAATATATGTATTTACATATTCTCTTTTGTTATTACCAGTTTGAAAGAGAAAAAAACCACTAAGAATAATAAAAGTGGTTAGAGAGTGGATAGAGCAGCTCTTAAATATTATATATTTGTTTTATTTTGTATTTCAATATACATTCATGTATTTTTTCTTTTTTTAATGTGTGATTTCATCGACTCTGCTCATCGCGAACCTGTCACTTCTTCATTGAAAAGTGTGATGCCACTAGGCCACGACAGAAATGCTAAAAAAGAAAACACTATTTAAGAATATTTAATACAATAATTGAGTGTCACTTCACTTCCGTCACAAGCAGGGGAAATGCATGGTCTATAATTTGATGTAAATTCATTTCCGCTTGGCGGTCTAAATTCATTTTTAGCAGACATGTTTACTATTTTTACTCCTGATAGGTTGTTGTAGATTCACACATAAACCACCTTCCTGCCTCCTCTTGATGTGAAGCTGAAAAGTGAATGTTGTTTATTCAGAACCTACAATGGCAATAATAAAACGGTACCCCGTCTCTTTTTTTTCTTTTTCCTACCTATGCTGATAGCCTTGAGAGGCTATTTCAGCTACGCCCTAACATGTAGGTGAGTTCACGGGGCTCAAACTGGAAGTGTTGCTAACACTGGCCCTAGCTAGAGCACTGCTCCGCAGAATCTACCACCGGATCGGAAACGCGACCCGCTGAGAAGATCCGGCGAGAAACTCAGTGGGCTGTGACCCCGTCTCAAACATGCGACCTCGCGCACGATTTTCGCATTAGTTGTCGAAATTTTTAGGGATGATTACCGAAGAAAAATTGAGATCACAGTTTTTTTTTTTCGGACAGGGTTCCGAACCTCCTACGAGGACATCACAGCTCCGTTAACATGTCAAACTTGTACAGTTATCTGTGCAAATGTCAATTCGAAAGAAATAAGTTGGTGAATGTACAAAAGTCAAATAAACTCGATTAAAAACTGTGAAGTGTTTATTACGAGTAGAAGCGTGCGATCGTATTCCCACGCGAGCCACTATCCGTCAAATAGTTTTGTACTTTTACGTAATAGTAATTAATATGCATTCGATAATTTAGACGCTTCAATGCTCCCCCTCTTCGTACAAAAACGTGTAAACAGAGCTCATGCATGAATGTACTTCGTAACGAATCGCTTAGGTAGTTGATTCGTGATTTTTTTGCGACGTTCATAATGTAGTGGTCCAATTTGCGCGTCCATTATAAATTGTTAAAGTGTAGTAATCGGTTATAGTGATGAGTACACGGCACTTGAGGGCTAATAAATTGCTTGTTATTATTGAGATGGTGTTTATTTTCTCCAATTGCCTTATCTTTAATACTAAAGGTATAGTTATCGAATAATTATTCAAAACACATATCTTACTTATTTTATTAATGAGTTTTACTAACTCATACAACGCAACCAAAATAATTTCAGCTCTAATGATATTAAGTAGTATCAACAAACTGAACAGTACTGTCATTAAGAACTCGAATTCGATCAATAACAGTCGTTTCAAATAACAAATTGCTTAAGTTTCTGATATTGAGTATTTAACCCTTTGTAGGGCAACGGGAGTATTTTTACCACCGATTTTTTTTTCATAGTTCTGATCGCTTCCGTATAATAACACTCATAATTTTTAAGGTCGACAACATTCGTGAATGATAAGAAATTAAATTATAACATTTTTTTATTAAATTATTTCTTCACTAAAATCATAACTAAAATGATATCTTAATCGTTATTCTGTACACAATTCCCAGATCGTTAAGCCCCATGAAACTATAAATCAAATCAAATCAAAAAAATTTATTCAACATAAATGAAAGTACATACTTGTTAAACGTCAAAAGAACTACCGCCAATTCACAAAAACTAGCCTCCGTCCATGTCTTTTTTTTATATTATTAGATATTTTTTTTAATATTACATTTTTTTTAAATATTCATTTTTACAATTAGTATTTTATCGTAACAATTATGCAATATTTAAATGCCCGGAGCGAGCAAGTCATTCTATACTATACATTATTGTAGTCATAGAATGATATCCTACAAATTTTGTTCCGCGTTAAATTTCTAATTAAACTGATTTTGAGCTTAAAATATGCATTTCAAAATCCTAGACAGATACTTGAAACTTCATTTATTTATATGAAATAGACGTATTCGCCCCGTCTATTTTAACAAATCACTGATAACTTGATAGCTTGATATTGCCTTTGAAGATTTCATTCTATGTTTAGTGAATAGATGTGTAGCTCGCTGGTAGCCGCCAGTCCCGTTAACGGCGGTCGAACTCGTTAACTTGACTTGGTAAATAAACTGGCTATCGCTTTGTAGTCTGTATTTATCAGGTTCTTTTTTTGTTGAGCGCGTGCTGTTCGGCTTTTGAGAGATTCGTGTGCTGTCTGTAATTGTTAAGGAGATATTTAGTAATTGGTAAAATGGAGGCTTTTGTTTTGTTTGTGGGGCGCTCTTACGTTCTAGTCGACAGGTATTGATAGCGATTTAAATATAATATAGCTAGCTTTTTACTGGTGGTAGGACCTATTTCTGTCGTGAAGTAGTAATGCGTATCGGTTTTAAGGGTGGAGCAGCCGTTGTAACTATACTGAGATCTTAGAACTCATATCTCGAGGTGGGTAGCACCACGTGGACTGTGAGACCGTCTACCCATAAAAGCAATAAAAAAAAGCTTCGTTTTCCGTATGATTACTTCTGTGTGTTGATGTTTTAGTTTGATTGTCAATGTGTTTTCTTTCTAGTTATCAGCTCATCGTGACTCAATGCTGTTACAAACAGTCTCCTCCGAGGCATTTGCGCAGAATTTCCCTCCTTTCCAATCTATCCGTCTACGGAGCCCATTGAGTTTCCCGCGGGATCTTCTTAGTGAGTCACGATTCCGATCCGGTTCTGCGTAGCACTTGCTAGGGTTAGTATTAGAAAATTCTCTCAGGTTGAGCCCGTGAGATCACCTATCCGTCCGGGCGTAGCTGAAATACCCCCCTAGGTTAACAGCGAATAGGAAGGGGGGAAAAAATCGCTCCATTTTCAGAATATTTGTTCACCTATCGTGATTAAACTAGTCTTTAGTTTCCACTTCAGCTGTCAAACAAGTTTATAAAAACAGACAATATTTTTTTTATTGCCCTTGTAGGCAGAACGAGCATACCTGATGGTGAGTGGTTACCGTCGCCCATGGACTTCAGCAATGCCAGGGGTAGAGCCAAAGCCGCGACCTACCGTGTTACTGTGTATATATTAAAAATGTACACTACAATATTAAAATAAGTACTCAATTTGCGCCTCTTTATCTCGCACCTGTCTACTTAATCTTATCAAGCTCAATATTGACACAAAAAGTTCTCTAAAATTACCATGTTTCGAAACATTAGAGATACAACATTAGCAGGAAACGTCATTTGCTTATCACAAGCTTGAAAAAATTTGTTTTACGAAAGTTAAATTAGTTTTTAACTTTTTAATATAGTGAAGTAAGATTATACATACAAAATATAAATTTGCAAATATGTATACGATTTGATTTCTCAGAATTGTTCGTAGACAACAGAGTAATAAACAACTGGAATTAAAGAATAAAATTTATGAAATTAACGGATACCTCTACTAAAAAGGAAATTTAAAATTTTTCAAGTAGAAACGCTGTTTTAAGCTGCCTTTCAGTAATATTTCAGGATTAATTCATAAATAAAAGGGTAATTGGATATTCGACTTTTCTTGTGACTCAACTTTACGTAAATATTACCCTATAGGGTCACTTAACATGTTCTAAGGCAAAGCCTATTCTACCCAAACAACCAATGTAGACGGACTTTCTGTGTTGTTTGTTCAAGGACAGACCCTTTGTCGTTTTTATTTGTGATACTTTTATCAGAATACAACGAAATGCTCACGTTCATACAAAAAAGGTAAAATAGTAAAAGTAAACTTCTTTTTCGTAGTATTTTACACATATTATAAAAGTGAGCGTGTATGTTTAGTGTTAAAGTGTGTGTGCGTGTGTGTGTTAAAACTTTACGTATTGTGTAGCGTAGTTTCACCGATTTATTATTTGATGGAATATTTTACATTCTACTAAATACTACTCTTTACTCTAAAATAATTATTTTCCATTGTTTATTTAGAAGTGATCTCAGGGCTGGATTTAGGTACTCATTAATATATGCTGCACTATCATCTACATTCTACACCAATCTTTCATAGGTAGAATAGAAGACTTTAATTTCTTTCTTCAAGACCATAAGTTATATATCATGTTACGTAGTACATATATTATATACGTAACTTAAGATGTGCAATTTTATTGTAATTCTTTTTATTTATTAACATTTGCAATATTATCGATTTATCGATAAAGCAGAAAAAATTAATTACTCACATCCCAAATTTTCGGGCCGAGCTTCACACACTTGTACATCCTGATTGATACCCCAGCAGATATGGTTCAAGAATTCAGAATTGAATATATCCGCAAAACAATTGACGGCAAATTAAGTGTTACTTAAAGTGCAAATTTACGAACAGCAAATTACGATTACCGTTACGCGTAATGTGCCACTTACCTGCGTAGTGCAGATTTATGCGAGCTAACAGTATCCTCATGACGTGACTGACTAAAATCACCATATGCTTCACTCCTTCTTACTGATACGCGACTATGTGCTACTACTAATCTTGACATCGCCGGGCTGTTTAGTTTGTTACATTAAAATATAAAACAACTAGTCTTAGACAACATTATATAGTGTATAAGAAATATTAATGTTTTATAATATCTATACAGTCAAACCTGGATAAGCGAGAGTTCAAGGGAGCACAATCTCATTCTCGCTTATAGAGGTTTCTCACTAACCCGAGTTTCTCGCTAATGCTCCCTCTAAATTTCGATTCGCGATTTTCCACATTCAAATACATTCACTATTTTAAGTTTATGACTTTAATGACAGTACTTTAATTTTCCGTTTTTACATGATGCAGAACAGAACTTTCCTTCGCAATTGATTAACGATAAACTGAGTAAGTCCGACAAACAGGACGGTACACAGGCCCACGTGTCCATTCGAAAATAATGCCATAAAAGAATACGATAAAATAACAACGTTATTTAGTTCCATGAAATAGAATAGGTTCAATATTGACGAGAAAACAATTCAAAAACAATGATAGGAAGTTCCACGAAAGTTAAAAATGAGTCATAAAATAGCAGATGTTAAATTTGTAATTTGTTTTGTCATTTGTTTCTCCTAAATAATATAAATAAATAAATAAAGCTCGGCTGTCGCTTATAGAGATATATATAGGTAGCAGTCTCACTTACGGAGGAGGAAAAAACGACTCTCTCTTACAGAGGTTTCTGTTTCTCGCTAATAGAGGTTTTGGGAGCTTAAAATGACGAGTCCTTGCTATTACTCTCACTTATAGAGTTTTCTTACTTATCCAGTTCTCACTTACCCAGGTTTGACTATATTAATACGTGAAGCAAAAACTTTGAATCCCTTTTTACGAAAATTGCGCGGACGGAGGAGTATGAAATTTTCCACACTTATAGAGAATATAGAGAAGAAGTGCACAATGCTAATAATTTTTTTTAATAATGCATAAAAGATACATTAAGTCAATAAAGAAAACATTACACACACTACTTACCATGTATTTGACGCACACACGCATGCATACTATTTATTGTCAAACTTTTGTTCTTGACGTCTGTTGTCAAATTGAGATTAAATATTGTTTGTTTTTGTTAATATTTTTTATAGTGTAGTCTTGGCGAAATTTGTGATTATAGAAGTATAAAATACAGTCATAATAGTGTACAAACTTACAATTCCAATTAATTATAGTCGAATTTCGACTACTGCGGGACCTCTAGTATAGTGTTAAAGTGTCGCGCATAAGTAAAAAAACAAAGTTTTTGATAAGTGTATTTCATCTCTGTCTGAAAGTTTCAAAGTTGTATTGTTAGTCTCGCTAAGCCCTCTTAGCATCAATATTAATGTATTTTATTTCATATAGTAATTAAACACAAATACTGAGAAGTGTCTAAAAAAAGTAACTGTAAAGAGGAAAAGTAAAAAAATATAATATATTTATTTATGTTGTAATTAATACAAAAACAATAGTTTGGTACATGCTAGTACACATCAAGTACACTTAAATTGTCTTGATAAATTCAAATAAGCTTATAATGACCGTTGATTTTATGAATGAAACTGTTGATGCATGGACTACTATACGTGTCGGGAAAAACGTGAGCAAAATCGAATTGTAGACCTTGACATTAAAAGCAGGTAGTCGTGAAGGGTATACAGAGGACGGGCAGAAATGAATGCTGCTACTAAATTAAATAAGGTATTGTTATCGAAACATCTGCAAGACGGAATGAATGCACCTGCCCCGAAAAAACATGCAAAAAACCGATCGACGTAGCCGCACGCTGCTCTGAATCTTCAATTATCGTAAGGTGCAATATTACACCAATTAAAATAATAATACAATGTTTCTTACAAATTGCAATTACAGTGTTCGGTATAATATATTTCAAAGCTTATGAAGAGTTGAAACATTAAAAACAATTCGTTGCGAGTAACATATAAACGTGCATTGTTTATAATACGCTTTTATAAGCTTCAGACGTGTATGTATGTTAGTATGTAACGGAATCTTTGAACATGATTTTGACCGCCTTCAAAATGTCGGTGAACTCGAATTTGGCATATTTATTAAAGACCGATGACAATTCAATATTAAAAAAAAAAAATTGAAAAAAATTGAAATTTAACTAAAAATGAAAAATAAATAATAGTTTAACAAAACAAAAAAAATGCGCATTTATAGAAAATTCAACTAAATATAGAAAATAAATTTTAATAAATTTGAATTAAAAATAGTGTAAGGAAAAATTATTTTATTGTACAAAAAAGCGTGGGGTTCATGGTATCAGTAGTTATTTTATGAACAGATATGAGTAAAAGGGTTATTTTAATAATATCCTGAAAACCACCCCACGCGTTTTTTACAATAAAATCATTTTTTCTTACACTATTTTTAATTCAAATTTATTAAAATTTATTTTCTATTTTCTGGTTGGATTTCCTATAAAAGCGTATTTTCTTAGTTTTTGTAAACTATTATTTATTTTTCATTTTTTTAAACGGATTTCCATTTGTGAACGATTTGTTTCAACGGTAATTAATATTTTGTATTTCTGCACTAAATTTATACTACACCCATCTGACCGCATGTCTCAAATATTTCAGACACTCGGTTATAAAGGAATTATTAAAACTAGAACATTTTGACCTCGGTGACGTTTTGCAAGAATCCCGCGTGGGTGAGCCGACAGGAAATGTGTAGGATGTGTGTATTCGATTTAACAGAATATTTTATTGGAATATGATTTTTGAAAATAAATGTCAGCTCTCAGCCAATTTCCGTAACTGCTCATACTGTTTTAGGCTATAATAAAGTGCGATGACGGAGTATTTATAAATTATTGACGGTGTGTTTATATATGTATTTATTATTAAAAACTACCTAGTCGTACTCTGGTTTCGTCGGTTAAATTTATAATTCAAAAATTATTAATTACGATGCATTTTCTCGGTATTTAAAGTATGTTGTATCACTCTCCGATCCATAAGTTATAAGGCGATTTGTAGACGTGGTACATTGTACAACGACCATTAAATACAAACAAAATATGTGTTTGCATGATTATATTCAAAAGCAAACAAATGTTTGCATGATTTTATAAGAATATATAAAAAAATATGTACAAATCATCTGGAGTAAATAAAAAACGTTACCTACTTAAATGTCCCTAGCACAGTGTTCAATACCAAATAAGGAGCGTCAGTTTATATTATATATTCTTATTGTCTATGTTCAGCTTTTAACGGTCTCCCTGGAAGAGGGTTTATGAGTTGTTTTTTTTTTGCGACATCACATGCCGCTAACACCTGACGCGTTGCCACGTGCATACAAAATAAAGTTCCCGGAATAATTTTTGTTATTCAAACAAACTTTAAAGATATTAATTTTTTGTGTCAATTGCATTGGGGTAGGTACTACTCATTCTGCTCTTGAAATCACCATGCCGCTGCTAAAGCAGACGACACCACCCACCACTGAAGGGTAGTTTGGTTAGACACAGCTTTTTTCTGAGCAGTTTGGATGTGGCCCTGATATTGCTGGGTTCCGTGATTAGTGGTGACTAAGGTTTGCTTGTCTTTCAAACCAATGAAAATATATTTTGGGATATTGCACCGTACTAACAGTCAATTAATCAATTCGCTGCAGCTTAGAAGCACTTATGGTAAATTAGTTATTAATTACAAATAAGAAATTTTCTAAATTTAATTCCTTTCAAAATGAGACACTGTTACATAAAATGATGTATTCTAAGATGTACAATATAGTATGTGTAAATTGATAATTTTTTTTTATTGCTTAGATGGATGGACGAGCTCACAGCCCACCTGGTGTTAAGTGGTTACTGGAGCCCATAGACATCTACAACGTAAATGCGCCACCCACCTCGAGATACAAGTTCTAAGGTCTCAGTATAGTTACAACGGCTGCCCCACCCTTCGAACCGAAACGCATTACTGCTTCACGGCGGAAATAGGCGGGGTGGTGGTACCTACCCGTGCGGACTCCCAAGAGGTCCTACCACCAGTGATTACGCAAATTATAATTTTGCGGGTTTGGTTTTTATTACACGATGTTATTCCTTCACCGTGGAAGTCAATCGTGAACATTTGTTGAGTACGTATTTCATTAGAAAAATTGGTACCCGCCTGCGGGATTCGAACACCGGTGCATCGCTACATACGAATGCACCGGACGTCTTATCCTTTAGGCCACGACGACTTTTAAACTTTAATTATTATTATTGTGATTAATTATCCAGTTGATGTATGTGTTAATATTTTGATTGATGCTTATGTTTTTATTGTCGACAGGTGCTGTGGCATCTGGATATATTCCGGCGCAGTTTCCGCGAGTTGACCGGTCACGCTTGTCTTGGCACGTCCTGTATTTTTTGCGCCTTGAAGGTAAGTCATTACGCCTTTACTTATATGGGTTAAGCGGGATCGACGCATGTGTGTGCAAAAACAATTACGTTGTTTTTTTTTTTTAAATTAAGTTTTGCTCCGTATGCGCTTTTCTAGTCAGGTAATGAGGCAGATTGAGTAATTCTAAAATTTGAGATAGATCAGTCTATCTTTCCGTTACTTGTGCTGTCTACTATATACATACGTCACTAGTAAGTAATTAATGCCATAATTAAAATTATTTTATTTCGCGTTTCCTATTTAAGTTTCATTGTTTACGACATTTCGAATAGATTTCATAGTTTTGGTGGTCGCGGGCAACTAGGATGTTATTTGAATATAGTGTTAACTAACGCTTAAGTTTAAAAAAAAATCTTGAATTTTACGTTTCTTTTCACGCAAAAAGAATTAATAGTATCTTGAGATCTAGAAGTTTGTTTGAATTGAGTTTGTATCTTCACAAAGATACACATCTTCAAAATACTATTAATTCTTTCTCTGTGCAAAAAAAACCTAAAAATCACGATATATAAAAGTATGTACTTTTATGTATGTCTGCGACTTGCGAAGATAAAAAAAAATGAATGTTTGTCGCTTACGAATATTGTGACGGGCACAAGAATCTACTGTGAAGGGCTTTATAAACCTGACCACGCTACTAACGACATATAATGCTTCGAAATGCTGTGTAATATAAAGAAAATTTACCTTCAATATTACTTATTACCTACGTTAAATTATAATTAGAGTTTGTTTTAACAAAAAAAAAGTAAAAAAAAAATCTACATTTTCGAACGACTCTCACTTACCACGGTTATTTTACGTAACTTGAATGCCTAATTTTAAGTAAGCTGAATAGTTTTGTTGCACAAGCTACCTCACGCGAAACACGATTTAGAAGAAATCAGAAAATATGATTTGTATCATGGCTAATTGTGGTTTATGATTATGTCACTCGGACTTAATTCACTGGAGCTCACGACCGACATCGTCTCATTCATTGGCTCTCGGAGCCCATGGCCATTACCTGACCGATTCGGTGGTGCAGTAGATAGCGACCCTGACTATTGTGCCGAGAGTCGTGGCTTCGATTCTCATATCGGGAAAACATAGGTTTGATCAAACAAATTTATTTGCTCTTTGTCTGGGCGTGTAATATCTACATAATAATATGTAAATATTTTAAACCACCACCACCCTGCCTATTTCTGCCGTGAAGCAGTAATGTATTTCGGTTTGAAGGGTGGGGCAGCCGTTATAACTATGCTGAGACCTTACAACTAATATTTTAAGGTGGGTGGCGGCATTTACGTTATAGATGTCTATGAGCTCCGGTAACCACGTAACACCAGGTAGACTGTGATCTCGTCCACCAATCAAAAAAAAAACAAAAAAAAATGTACTATGTACTAATACCGAATAAAACGCACCTTTA
This sequence comes from Bombyx mandarina, assembly GCF_003987935.1. The sequence continues at coordinate 2,217,338 of NW_021011488.1, read as the reverse complement.
ATTACAAAGATAAATGTCGCGTATTAAACGAAATATCGCTAAAACCAAATAGATTTCACCCTACGATATACATGATATCTTCTCGCATAAGTGGTGTGCTTAAATTACATTACTTTACGTATCCACTACTACTCACCAGTATGTCCAAACTATTTTCGTGATATACAATAACAAAGAATCGACGAGACGCCGACCGCTCGTACTGACAAGCTTGACCTTTGTCGAACAATAGACTGTTTTAGACGCCTCATTCAAAATCGAAAATCAGCTTTCGACATCCATTCGATACGAATAAATATTAGTGAACTTTGACGTCAAATCATCTAAGTTTAGTGACTACTTATGATAAAGGAAGACGGTTAAATATTTGTAAACAAAAAAGAAACAAGGTGATGTTTGTTAATTTATTTAAAGAACATTTTAGTTTACGCCTCGCGCGCCTTTCTCAAGGCGTAGTCTCCCGGTAGGAGGTGGAAGAATAGGAAGATTTTGGTCTTCCTCTTCTCCCTCTTCTTCTCTGGAGGCGCCGGAGTCCGACATAACCCGGTCTATAAAAAAAAAATATTACCCCTCTCGATCTGGTATCCGTAAATGGATTCCCCAGCGTAAAAAAAAAGGGAATTACTTACAAAGTTTCAATTTTAAGTTCAACATATTTTTTTGCCGCGTCTACAAGTCACTATACCATTGAATTGATTGAAATAATGGTAATGGTAACAAAATAGAAATATAAATAAACATGAAAATGTAACACCCTGTATGCAGAGCTAAACGAAGGTTTATTAAATGAAATGGACAAAATTAATACAGTATAGTTAAAAGAGTGGTAAAGTAGCGAGAATAGCACAAGGCTAGCTCAAAATTATTTCGAGGTTGATCTCCGGGAGTGAACCAACTGGTTCTTAGGAATGGCAACGCTTGGGACTATCGCATCCACTTTATAATACGGCTTTGGAAAAATGACCCTTTGTTTCTTGTCTCTTTGTTTTCATTTAATTGTTGAATCTTATGCTTATAATCGTAAGTTTTTGTTTGATAAAGAAAACTCGAAAAGAATGATCGAAAAAATCGAATTTGGAAATAATCCAATTAACACTATTATAAACCGTTTATCATACCAATTATTCATAAAAAAATTTATTGCTTAGATGGATGGACGAGCTCACAGCCCACCTGGTGTTAAGTGGTTACTGGAGCCCATAGACATTTACAACGTAAATGCGCCACCCACCTTGAGATATAAGTTCTAAGATCTCAGTATAGTTACAACGGCTACCCTACCCTTCAGACCGAAACGCATTACTGCTTCACGGCAGAAATAGGCAGGGCCGTGGTACCTACCCGCACGGACTCACAAGAGGTCCTACCACCAGTTGAAATTTATATTTACGCCATTCATATTTACGCCATTTTAAATTTTCATTATACCTATTAAGTTTAAAACCTTGATTATAATAAATGATTCTGCAATTTGGCAAGCTAACTAAGCTTAATGTTTAAATAATAATCCTTTTAGTCAAATACTATGAGTGATTTTTCAACGTTACCTTAAAAGAAATACATTTACTAATAAGGTATTTTTGTATATATTTAAAATTCAATATGTACAAGTACAATCGCTGAACTTTGTTTAAACAATAATGTAAAAATAAACGATCTTAAGTTGCTGAGAACAGGATGCTAAAACGTCCAACGTCAAATTGTGAAGTTCGCGTTTCTGCATCCGACCGTTGAGTTTCAATTTTAAAGCATCGCAACCGCGAACTCGCTTCAGCCAATAGCGCGCCGGCTTCAAGTTCGAGGAGCTGTTGACCTATCACGTCATTGGCTAGATTCTCTTGTCGTCAGTGAAGTCTACTTTTGAATCTTGCACCGAGAACTGAACGGAATGTAATGCAATAAAAATTAGAGTTCGTTTAATTAAACATTTTATTGCTTGAATTGAAAAACGAGCAATGACATTCGGCAATAATGGGGATACAGCTACATCATTGCTTATCATAAAATTCTTGACGGGAAGACGTGTCAGCAACCCAAGAAATACTGAATAGCCACTTCAAGAGGATCTTGAGCATCTTAACGTGGGTTAGTAACAGATTTCTGCATATTTGTAAGCATTTTAACACGATCTAAAAAAAGTACACAGCAGGACAAACGACATGATAATATCTTCTTCGTTATTTGGTTTTAAGGTGTTCTATAATTGGATATTTTTGATATGATTGAATTGTTCAATAAGATTTGCTCAAAATACGTTAGCAAAATGTTAACTGTTTGCGTGAATATTACTTAAGCTAAAAATATATATAATAACATATATTTAATTTAAATTCTTGCGATATCGTATAAAAAAACCATTAAGAAACTACTGAAATGACAACTATTTTATTCAAACAGTAGAGACTGTTATTATTGGCTGTGTCATGCGTGGGTGAAAAATTATTGGTTTCTACTTAATTAAAAATGTATTCTAATCGGGTCCATATCGCGAGCTACGAATTGTAATCATTATTGTTTTATGGCCACATTATTGGAACGAATCGTAACATATTTAATTTGTTTATTAAACGTTGATTTGATAAAGAACTTAAAAGATTTAATGTCTCAGTTTTACTGTTTTAAATTAAGTACATACTTTAACTCCACCCACGGGCCACTTATTTAGACGTTATAGATATAATGCAAAGGCGGTCAACAATAGACAAGATAGCCTATTTCTGTCGCGATTCCTTCAAGGTCAAGGTATCTTTAAATATAATTCAAATTTTGATCTTATGCCTCAAGATAGGCTTGTTAAGTTTTCCACGACCCACCCGATGTTTCGGCAAATGGGTTTCATTTCCTTATTAATTTTCTTTTATAGATAGAGTAAATTAAAATACGCTTGCGTTTTTCATAAAGAGTGTAATAATTGGAATAAGTAAAAAATAATGACAGACAAGTGACACAATGTCATTAGTCATACAAAAAAAAAAAAAAAAATTATTGAGGTCTAAGGTTAATCGCGCGAACACCCGACATACTATCAGAACTAATATGCCAAGCGCATATTAGTTTTAATAGTATAAATAATAAAAATATTTTATAACAGTTACCATGATTCAAAGTTCTGTAATAAATATTCGGTAAAGTGCAATGCGCCCACTACGGCCGTTTAAAATTCAATTTGTTTTGCCGAACCACTAAGGCGAATCCAGCCTCTTATTCTTTGTTCAATTTTCCAGGCTAAGTAGAGCTGTGATTTTAACGTCCAACTAAAGTAAAATCGGTTCAAATATTTTGGTACTTACAGTTCAGTTGCAGAAGAATAAAGAAACTGATTGTCTGTAAATATGGCGGCGTTTCAATTGAATTTTTTGGGGCGGACAATTTGTTATCTAATACACTTATATTTTGCTTATGTTTACATTACATCTTCATTGTTGGACAGGGTCAACATTCGGTATTAGGTTATGTGCAGGGCGTAAGAGATTATTTCCGAAAACTTAGACAGTTATAATGTTAGTTAAGGCAGAGACAACTTAAAAACATCAGATACATATATTAAAAAAAAAACCACGATTTAAATATTTTATAATATTTCACATATATTTTCAATGCACCCAATGTTAACAGGACGCTTTTCATCTGCCAACTAACTTTGATATCGATCCCAAATTCAATATATCTATGTTTAATTAGGCAAAAATAAGCATGTACATAGAGCAATAACTTTATCTCCTCTGTTTGTCGATCCATTTTCTTTTGTTTGTCAACTATTGATGTAGCATTGTTATCGTGAAATATATGGAAACATTTTTTTGTCGCACACAAGAAAAAAATCTAAATAACGAAATAAAACACGAAATGTATCTAATACATTAAATCAAGCACTGGTCTTCATAAAATTATACTTTACACCTTGGTCCATCTGGCAGTAAGAATCTATCAACGCCCATAGACATCCCCAATACAACAATTAAGTATGATCTCAACAACTAGGTAATATTTTATTTTATTTTTTATTGCCTTTGTAGGCAGACGAGCATACGGCCCACCTGATGGTGAGTGGTTACCGTCGCCCATGGACTTCAGCAATGCCAGGGGCAGAGCCAAGCCGCGGCCTACCGAGCCAAGCCGCTGCCTACCGAATATCCAATCCAATATCCAAAAATGTCTTGAAGATTGCATAGATATTATAATTTTAAACAAAAGTGAATGCTTCCAATTACAGATGCCCGCTTAAAGAGTAGTGCTAATATAAACGTAATTAAAACTTTTACTTCGCTCTCGGTGAATCTAATTTCTCGTAACGGCGTAATCGACGTAAATTTTAGAACAATGTTATAATAAAAACAGGTATTACGATGCGTGCTATGCTATCTTGATTAACTAAGAAAGTAAAAAAAAACCTTGTGCCTGAAAGAAAACAGTCTTAGGAGGCATTAAGTGGCCTTCAAATCAAACGCGCCATTAATGTAATGTATATAATGTTGCGAATTCTTACGTAAATTCAGAAAGTGGCTTTTTTGTTTAACAGCTTTGAATCAAATTTCGATTGAACTAACCTTTAAGTAATTTAAAGCTTAATAAAAATTGGTTCACCGGCTAGCAAATTCGAACTACGATTAGCCAGACTAGTTAAGGTAATAAACCTAAACAGCCCTTCGCTATAACTAGAAACAAAACACTGTGGTACTATTTACTAATAATAGAGATAAAACGCTTCAGTATTATTCCCTATAATTATAAATTAAAGCACTGCATTATTATTATTCTCTTATGCCCAAATTTCCTCCACCAATCAGACTATGATTAAATGATAGTCGAGCTCTGTAAAAATACTTCAACACAAAATAACTAGTATTATTTGCTAAAAGTTTTTGTTGAACGAACTAGTCGCAGAATCTCTGGCAGTCTCTGGCTCTCTCGTAGTCTGGAAACTATTTGTCATACTGTCATTTAATGATTAATCAAAATAATTGGAAGAGCGCCTTTTTATATTTCACTACCGTACAAACGATGTACTCGTATCAACAGTGTCAATAAATCGTAGCTTTCATCTTAGTAGTAGTTTAAATATCTTTAGTAATAGTGCGTTTCGTTTTCTCGTCTACAATTATATCTATAATGGTATACACTCAACGTCCCGTGTCTACAATTTTACACAGCATAAGTTATATTTAACACTGTACTATCGAGACATTTATGTACATGAAAACAATGTAATTGTTGTAAGAGCCGACCGTGATTAAAGCACGTTCTATATAACTGTGTCGGGTCGGTACGTGATCGGACACTGTGCGTATCGGAAAACTTGGTTAGCAAAATATGTATTTATAATAAACATTGTTTGGGACAGTTGAGCGCTTGAAGGTTTTTATAAGTAAAGACAAATAGATTAAAAGCAAATCCGTTAAAAACCGGTGACAAAAAAATTTGCAATCATCTGTTAAAAAAAATGGCGATCCTCATCGAGGAAACGGGAATGTTGGAGTTCTGTAATAATTAAATTAAAAAAATAAATGTATTGAGATTTTTTATTTTGGTGAAGTTTCAATGAGAAAAATTGGTCAAGAACCGATACATTAATATCACTCGTACTAGATCGAAGATAGGATTTGAATTTACAACACCCGAAATCAATTTCTATTTAGAAAGAAACATCTATAACGGATTACTGTGTTAAAAAATACTAAAACAATCTTCAGTTTTCACGAGCTGTAGACAATAATTAAAACTTCTTTCACAGTTTAATCTCGCGTTTATTAATGTCATGACAACATTATCCCTTTGTCTTAAATCTAAAGACAAAAGTCTTCAATCAGTGCGTCCTGCGTGTCATGACATACGGATCCGAAACGTGGACACTCACCATTGGGCTGGTTCACAAATTTAAAGTCGCTCAGCGAGCTATGGAGAGGGCTGTGCTTGGAGTCTCTCTGAAGGATCGAATCCGGAACTAGGTGATCCAATAGAGAACCAAAGTTATCGACATAGCACAACGGATTAGTAAGCTGAAGTGGCAAAGGGTTGGCCATACTAACCGGATAACCGATAATTGTTGGGGTAATCGTGCTCTTGAGTGGATACGCCCTCAGGCTCGGTGGAGTAACGATTTATGCAGAGTGGCTGGCAGGAGCTGGATAAAGCCGAGGATCGTCATCATTGGTGAGCAATTGGAGAGACTTACGTCCAGCAGTGGATTGTTATAGGCTGATGATGATGGCGATTAACCCTTTGAGGTCCACATGTATTGGACATACAGTTTAGTTTTTCATTAGTTTTAGGACCGCAAATCGTTAAACATGAGGTTAGACCATAAATTAGTTTAAATTACTTCTACTATAGTTCTAATACTATAGTATGAATAATTAAAACACGTCGTTACATTTGCAGATGACTAGCCACGTTACGTCACACTTAATAAGTTCGGTTAAAAATGGATCCGGTAAAAAATCTATCATGATTTTTTTACTAAACGACGTTAACCTATTTCCACCACATTCAGTGAACCAAGATTAGTCCTTAAATTCGTTATGTTTGCTTGAATGGGTCCTCCGATTGGACGTAGATCGTGCTTCATGGGTCCAGATCACGCGAGATCGTGCCACGAGTCTAGCGTGTCATAATGATGTAGCGTTGCAGACACTATCCATGACTAGTCTATACTCAAACGTGTATAGTATGATCGAACATTTTACTGCTACAAAACACGTTACCTACGAAATACTCTTGTAATCATGTTGTAGTCAATATTTAATATTATACTATATTTAAAGAGGCGGGAGCATATGTTGAAATCAATTTGTTATTTTTTTCAGTTTAAAATTTAGTAACCTTTTCTGTTAAGATTCTTGCATTTTGCGTCAAAAATGTCCTCCAATACTTTGTTTTTTATTATTGACTTATTGAAGGCAATCAAAGCCTATCATTTTCAATGAAGGCTCGTCCTCAAAAAGATGATTAGCTGTAAAACTAAAAACCAAATAGAAGTAATGACCAAAAATATTTGAAAATACCTATTTCCTAATAGGAGGTTTGATGTCTAATCCAATATAGTGTACAAAAGTAACGTATATCTCTGAATTTTGACTTAATCATTTGAATTACCTTCGAATACAATATATAATAATAGATACAACATATTTGAGGGGTTAAAGGCTATTTTGTTTAAGCGACGTCTATAGTATATTTGTAATTAAATGTCTGTTTTATTTGGTATTCGCATTAACAATTCAATGTTTTTAATTGAACTTCAATTATATTTATGTTATTCAACTATCTGATGAAGTTTTATTGTTATGATAATTTTACATATTTTAACCTTCAAATGGCTTTCCTGTAAAGTTGCAAAAATGTCGCTTAAGTAAACCAAATACCAAAAACCAAACTTAAACCAAAAACCGCCTTTCACCCCTCGATATGTACGAACGATATACTTCATAAGTGGAAAGAATAGGAAATTACTGTACTGTCCACTTGGATAGTTGTACTTCGGCACGGATGGTCTAAGGTATACATAGATAGACAGTGTATATATTATATAATGTAGTGTATACGTATATATACGCGCACGCGCAGCTGCATAACCGGTTCTTGCTTCTCGCTTACACACTTCTATCTCGTCATGTTCTCGGTAAATGTTTCAAGGAAGACTAATAAATGTTGTTTTAATCTTACTGACTTACTAGCTTTTGTGCTGTAAATCTTAGACTGACAACAATTAAGGATTTAAGTATCTGGAAGCTATGGAATTTATGGTGCAACCAAATTTGTTTTGATAATAATTTTGCTATACAATTAAGTTGTTAGTATGACGGATAAATTACATGAATTGAATTAATTAAGTAGGCATTCTCACTATTGGTATCGCTGACTATCTGAACTATTTTTAACTATCGTATATCGGAAAACTGTTACAAAATTTAGCTATATTCTCTTATAAGAGCACCGCACCGAAAAGAATCATTAGAATCGTTAGCAAGTTTCTAAAGTAAGTCATAGGAAAAGTATATAGGCCTGTTAATTTAATTAGAAAGATCTATAACTTATAATATTAAAAAGAGTTCTGTTTAAGTCTGGTTGATTACAAATCAGAGAGTACTTCTTAATACAGCTGTAGGCTGGTTTGATTTAATTACATATTATTTTGAACAAATTGGAGTTTGTATTTTACCCATTACCAATAACCATTACTGACATGTGAAATGCGGTGTGGCACCACAATAAAACATTGACAAAAAGGCGTCATGTCAAGTGTAGCTTGTCTTAGGCCTCTGATGTTTAGATATCTAAGCGAAACGAGAACTTGCTTCAACCACAAAGTAAAGTAACTTCTGAACTTGATTGACTCAGTGGCAGAGTATTTTTTTTTATTGCTTAGATGAGTGGACGAGCTCACAGCCCACCTGGTGTTAAGTGGTTACTGGAGCCCATAGACATCTACAACGTAAATGCGCCACCCACCTTGAGGTATAAGTTCTAAGGTCTCAATTATAGTTACAACGGCTGCCCCACCCTTCAAACCGAAACGCATTACTGCTTCACGGCAGAAATAGGCAGGGTGGTGGTACCTACCCGTGCGGACTCACAAGAGGTCCTACCGCCAGTAATTACGCAAATTATAATTTTGCGGGTTTCATTTTTGTTACACGATGTTATTCCTTCACTGTAGAAATCAATCGTGAACATTTCTTGAGTACGTATTTCATTAGAAAAATTGGTACCCGCCTGCGGGATTTGAACACCGGTGCATCGCTTCAACACGAATGCACCGGACGTCTTATCCGTTAGGCCACGACGACTTATAGCAATAGGCTGCTGGACTGAGAATCATAGGTTTAATTCCTTTTTCAAGCAAACATGGCCCTGAAGAACAGCTTTATTTGTTCTTTGGTTAAGTGACCATGGGTGATTAATCTCCGATTAATTATCATAGTACCTTTATATGTTCGGTGCTAATATATTTACAAAAACTGATAGTTAATTGTTTTACACTGCGTAGTAACAAAAACGAATTGTTTCATTTTAGAGTATTATGAGATAATTACTTTATCGCCCATGCTATTTTCAATTAAGGTTCTCGCCCACTACGCTTATGTGTATTATTAGCATAATGTCAAACCAACAAACATAACAACATCTTGAGAATAAATTTTTTTAACTCCGCTCTTTATTAGGAAACTGTCATACAGGAAAAACTCTAGTTAAGTTGCTCTGTAATTACTTTTGATTTGATTGTCAAAGCTTGTGTCAATCAAGATTAGTATTTAAAAGGTATTTGATATTCCATAGCTTTGATACTAGCTTTGGCTAATAATAATAATTTTAACTCGGGTTTTTTTATTTTTTATTGCTAGATGAGTGGACGAGCTCACAGCCCACCTGGTGTTAAGTGGTTACTGGAGCCCATAGACATTTACGACGTAAATGCGCCACCCACCTTGAGATATTAGTTCTAGGGTCTCAAGTATAGTTACAACGGCTGCCCCACCCTTCAAACCGAAACGCATTACTGCTTCACGGCAGAAATAGGCAGGGTGGTGGTACCCACCCGCGCGGACTCACAAGAGGTCCTACCACCAGTAATTACGCAAATTATAATTTTGCGGGTTTGATTTTTATTACACGATGTTATTCCTTCACCGTGGAAGTCAATCGTGAACATTTGTTGAGTACGTAATTCATTAGAAAAATTGGTACCCGCCTGAGATTCGAACACCGGCGCATCGCTCAACACGAATGCATAGGACGTTTTATCCGTTAGGCCACGACGACTTCGACGACGGTAATACAATAAAAATGAATTACGTGTAAAATCATAAAGAATCGGAACTATAACACGAGACATCCATTATTTAGTGATTGCAAACGACTTTTTTTCGACCTCAATGTTTTAATACTAATTAATATGTAATGAAAGAGAACAATGGTCAAATAACGTTTTCACGAATTCACTTCTTCTTAAGGGCCCTTGTGTCAGACTGGTCACGATATCATGCGACAATGCGGCGCCTACTGATCGGCGCCCTTCTAAGCCCAGTAATAACTATAGCGTTGCGTCACAGCATAAATTACTATTGATATATGACGTCATTAAAGTCAGATGCTCCTCTGTCAAAGTTCATGGTCGTGGGCGGACCAGTAGTCTCCATTTAATGCGCTTGATGTCGAAATGAATGATTATCCAAGAATGTATTGTATTTCTTTTCAAAGATAAAGGTTTTTGGGATGGCCTTTATATGGGTGGTGAGTGGTTACCGTCGCTTATGGACGTGAGCAATGCCAAGCTCGCTGCAAGTCGTCGTTGAAGTCGTCGTAGCCTAAAGAGTAAGACGTCCGGTTGAGCGATGCACCGGTGTTCGAATCTCAGGCGGGTACCAATTTTTCTAATGAAATACGTACTCAACATATGCTCACGATTGACTTCCACGGTGAAGGAATAACATCGTGTAATAAAAATGAAACCCGCTAAATTATAATTTGCGTAATTACTGGAGGTGGGTGGCGCATTAACGTTGTAGATGTCTATGGGCTCCAGTAACCACTTAACACCAGGTGGGCTATGAGCTCGTCCACCCATGTAAGCAATTAAAAAAAAACTCGTTTGGAGAAGGATAATTCGAATCTTAAGAGCAACTGGCCAACTTGCCAACCGTGGTCTGAACGTCTTTTTTATGTTTCATACATTACCGGCATCGCAGCAAACAAGAAAATTCAATTCAAATCTTTGTGTTCGGTGAACGCTAACAAAATTTCCGTGTCGAATTTCGTTTCTTATACGAACGTCATCATCGGTTCTGTACTCGAGGTTATTCATAACACTTTCGCGTCAACGTTCAGGTATTTGACAATTGGTAATATCCAACCGCTAAACGTTCAGCGTGTTGTTTGTTCACGCGTTCGCGGTACTGTGACGAAATACGTAAGTAACAATGTGAGTAATAAATAAATTGACGGTTTAGGTTTCTAGGTTTAATGAAAATAAAATAAAAAACACAGTTTTATTACTGACTCGGTGGTGTATTAGTTAGCGCCCCTAATTGTTGTACCGAGGGTCGTAGGTTCGATTCCCACATCGGACAAACATTGTTTTATGAACAGGTTTGTATGTTTTCTGTCTGGTAGTTTATTATCTATACATGTATGTATTAAAGGTATATGAGAAAATTTGTAATTCTCTGGTACCTTTTTTTTTCTACCCAAGCTGATGGTCTTGAGAGACCATTTCAGCGTAACCTTAACATGTAGGTGAGCTCACAGGGCTCAAAACTGACATCGTTGCTAACACTAACCTTTGCAAGAGCAGCGCTTTGCAGAATCTCTGGTACCCATAACACAGGAGATCTTAAATTGGGATGGGTGATTTTTTTTCACTTATTTTTTTTTTTATTTTTTTATTCCGCTAATAATTAAAAAATACTACATTCTAGAATGTTGCATACAGAAAGCCCTATAAACAAAATGATGCAGAAATAATTGTAAGTAATTATCGTTGTATTTAATTAATTAAAATTTAAATTGTTTGATTCTGAGACACAATATCATACATACATCACAATTACGTGTAAATGTTATGGCATTTACTTTGAAGGATATCAAGTCTCTACAAATAGAAGAGGATCTCTTGTCGACATTTAAATCTAAAGTCGATTGTGTCGATCCACACAGTATTTATCTACAGATGTACCTATGTGCATACGGAAGTGACGACACAATTTTGGTATTATTTAAAATTCCTAGTGCTAATATCGATATGATAATAATTCAATTATTGGTATATTATTGATATCGATTTTTGAGTGAGTGATAAGTGATTTTCGCACTTTGTGCCAATGCTATAACATGGATTAGAAGCTCCGTATTGACATAACAAGCTAATTATTTTTAGAATTCAATTATCAATAACCCGAGCAGGCAGACGAGCATACGGCCCACCTGATGGTAAGTGGGTACCCTCGCTCATGGACGTCAGCAATGGCAGGGGCAAAACCAAGTCACTGCCTACCGCTTAATACTCTCCACAAGCCTCGTTTGAAGAAGGACATGTCATAGCGGTCGGGAAACACCGTGGAGGGGAGCTCATTCCATAGCCGGATGGTACGTGGCAAAAATGATCTCCGGAAATGCACTGTGGATGAACGCAGTGGCTCCAGGTAATACGGATGAACTTTATTCCGGTGGTGGGCAACACCTTAATGGCATTTGAGTTATTAATCGAAGTTTAGGTACCTGGAAATCGATCTTGGCCCATCTTGTGAGTTGCTTCGATGTAAATATTCCTGTTTTCAATAAAACTACTTCACCGTAACGAAGTGATTTTAAATATATATTTACTAATATTCATTTCCGGATTTTTCACGAAATATTGTCTGAACGGTTTGAAATAAAATTTCGCATTACAATCACTACATAGTATAAAACAAAGTCACTTTCTCTCCCTATATCCCTATGTATGCTTAAATCTTTAAAACTACGCAACGAATTTTGATGCGGTTTTCTTTAATAGATAGAGTGATTGAAGAGGAAGGTTTATATGTATAATAACATCCATTAAACAGTGGAGAAATTAATAATAAATTACAGTTTCCGAAGCGAAGCAAGGGCGGGTCGCTAGTAGTTAATAACCTAGACTACATAAAACTACTACCTACGTATTTGGTATACGAAATTGTGTTCACTGGTCAGCGATTTTACGTACCAACGGATCTACAGATCTACTGGTTAATGGACCAGATAGTGACACTAGCAGATCTTTATCCCGGGAAAATAAAACTTGTACATTATTTGCGTATTAAAAATTTAACGAAGTTGAAACCGAGGAGCACATCCAGTGTTTTATTAATACATGCATTTGTTTCATATGTCATTCATAAAATTAAATATCACAGTAAGTATAACAATGACATGTTCTTGGAATGTATAAATAAGCTAAGCTTTGTGTTAGAGGTTTAGCGACAGCCTTCAATTCACTACTGCGGTGGTTATTTAAACTATTGTTTCATTAAATACAAAGTCGTCATCATATTATAACGATGTACTTGTAAACTATTTAGAAACAAATCGTTTTATTTAGACGGCATCTTGCAATTTACACCTTGGATTTCCACATGGAAAAAATAATGTCAAGTTCTGCAACCTCCAAACGTAATAATTTTGAACAATAATTCTGAAGGCGTCTTAAAAAATAATTAAATTTTTTTTTTTTTTTTTATTGCCCTTGTAGGCAGACGAGCATACGGCCCACCTGATGGTGAGTGGTTACCGTCGCCCATGGACTTTAGCAATGCCAGGTGCAGAGCCAAGCCGCTGCCTACCACTTAATACTCTCCACAAGCCTCGTTTGAAGAAGGACAAAATTCATTTGGCAATTCAGTACAAAATTCAATTGTCAATTCAGTTTCACATTTTTTTTAGTAAAACGTGGTGACAATGCGTACGCGACAACCTTAATGAGTTAAACACACACAAAAATTTCGCCAATGAACCGGGTCAGCCGAATATCGAACATTCGCGAAACGATATATACGAGTATAACTCTAAATAGCTTTAGAGCCCAACGGAAGCATTATAATTAACAGGTAAAGTTGTCGCAGGCTCTAGTTGCTTGAATAAATAATGCATAACGTGGGATGAACTAGCATTGAACTCTTAACCAAAACGAACTGGTATACAAGTGGAACATCGACACACATTCGATGCGAGCGATGTAGGTGTGAGCACCAGATCTTGCTAAGTTTTTGCATTCTGTTAATGTTTCCGTTTTAATAAATATTTAAATGGTGTACTAATGCAATTACGATCCGCAGCGCAGCGATTACCGGTTAGCTTAATTTTACGAAGACCTTTTGCCTGTCTTTTAAAAAAAAAAAAAATTAATTTTTTAATACACACACCACTGTGATTCCTTTCTTTCGGTGAAACGATCATCAGTATGACAACCAGCGGTCGGCAAGATCTTAAAACAGAACTGATTTGTGAAAATCACACAGAATTACTAGCACGTATCCAATTTACCGAAGCGAGAGCCAAATTAGAAAATTATAGAGAAGACGTTGATACGTGATGGGCTCACGCAAAAATACATATAAGTCTCGGAAACCTTCGAATATCCCAAAACTACTCATTTAATTATGCTTTATATTTGTATGTGCTTATTTTAAATTCACAACGATGATAAATCTAATTTAACCAACTACTTATCGTGAATCTGTTTAGTTAATATCGAGATATGGGGTCGAAATGTCAAAATTAAATGCATTACGTATCTGTTTTCCAGACTTTGACTTTTTTGCGGCAGATTAAGACAGGATGTTTAATAGCCTAACGAATCCGATAATACGATCGAGTTGTACCTACTTTTCCGCCTCTTTAAACACTAAATAGATTTCATTATAACTATCTACTAAAGTGATTATATATACATATTTATTAGTCACGTAAATCTCCGAATACGTTATACTATTGTAATTGTTCACGGTTTTCAAAGTCGCACGTCCTCAAAGTGTATTCGCGTGAATTGCAGACTCTCGATTCAGGTTAACGATCTCCAAAAAAAAAAACACAATGCACCACAAACAAAACACTTTGACTTCTATTGATTTATTCACGACTTTAGTTACGTTTTATTTCCTCACGAATCTGCTACTGTGTCGGCTCTCAAATTTTGGCAATGCCCCCAAAAGATATTGTAAATGAATGGAGATTAAATTTTCTTTGATGAACACAATTTCGAGTAAATAGTGTCATAGCTCATAATTTGTGTACCAGTATACCTATTACATATAGTTAAAGAATAGTCAACATTTAAACTTGTCAAAATTTATTAAAATTACAAAAACTTGCATTCTTTCTCATTAAAATCCTCTTAATCAAGATAAAAGCGCTTAAAATATTTTTAATAATACAAAATCGATTGGAGCTATGTGCGAGTTCTGACATTAGCTTGGATTGCATCAACGCTGTGTAAAGAGCCCCTTGTCTGCATTACAACCTTGATTCATGACGTTTGAATAAGCGAATTTAACCGCATAACTGGTCGAGTATTTCTTTGTTCAAATTTCGTGTTGCTTAAAAAAAATTGACAAGTAACACAGATTGTATGCGTTTTGAATTGCACGACAATGTGTATCTTGAATTGTTAATTAGATTAAAATTGAGAATTTGCACTCTTTTATTTATACTACTTTAATGTATTGTATTTTTGCTTTTTTTTAATGACAATTCTCAGTGGTTTTGAATCCAAGGTCAAATGAAATCGATAAAGTAATAGTTACTGTTTTAAGTCACATAAACCAATACGACAATACCTCAATACGATATGCAGTATGCAGCATTGCGGTTACTCTGGCATTAGCGATGTCCATAGAATACGGTTGCAAATTGAACTGCATGGGCCATAGGCTCTTTTGCCTTTATTGTGAATAACTTTTAACAAAGTCCAACTTTAAATAAACGTTATCTGATTTAGTCAGTTTAGGGATTTTCGATATTGGAAAAACATCTATGATGGCATCAATAATGACATCGATAGCAGAACATCGATTCGCGATGTTTATTAATCATAAAATATCGATTTCAACCAACATCGATGTTTTTTGCAAACATTGATCAATTAATAAAACAACCATAAAATCACAACGTTTTTATAATTCAACAAAACAAAATGGAAAATAAATTGTAGATATCAGGGCATAGGTACACGTTATAATTTCCAATACTGTTTGTCAATTGACTGTAAAAATAATAACTCGGAAAGCGCAGAGCCTTTCAACCTATTGCACTGTTGATACAGGGTTAAACCAGCCAGCAGAATTTCGTAATGTGTCCGTGACATTGATGTTACGATGTTTTAAATAATGCAATATCAATGTTTTATGTCGAGCATCCCTGAGTCAGTTAAGGACAGTCGATAACGAGGTCAGAATTCTGGAGCCAATTTCTTCAAATAAACAACGCTCTTGGCTTGCTCTCAATTCCATGGAAATATTGGATTTCTCATCACGTTTCAGTTGAGTTGGTTGTAATTTGCAAAACAACTGACACACATTTAACGTGTGTACGCGACTTAACTGCGATCACACGTATTCGAATTTATTTAGTCTTTTAGTCAGCATTTTAATTTGTAATTTATCCCAACAGGCGAGTAACTAATCAGTTAATAAGAATATTTATAGAACTAAATGGGAAGTCTGAGATTTCTCCAAAGTATTGTGTTATTCAGAAGTTGCACGCTACGTCATGACTACGCTAATCTAAAGTTGTTTAAGTTTTTATTTTTTTTTATTTAAGATCGACATAATTATATCATCTAAGATTCTATATATTCTCAAGAGGCTATGCGAGTGCTTAGAGTTTTGAAGAACTGTTTTTGCCTTCTCTTTTCGAAGTTTTGAATTTTACTGTTTCCTTCTCAAAAACAAAAAAAGTGATTTTAAATTTTTTTTTGAAGTGTTTAAAGGAATACTGACTTCTGTATGGTTTGATTTTCTTCTTATAGTATTTTTAAAACTTTTTGCTGGATGTTTGATGGAAATTGGCTAATAATTAACTAGGTATTTAATTTTTATGTGTGTGTCTGGTATAAAAATATTAGTAAAGGTAATTTTCATTGTCTTGTTTAATCCGTGTCCACCCAATGCTAAGTGTAGGTCTCTTCAAATGAACTCCATTCTTTTCGGTCTCTTGCCTTTCGCATCCAGACCCTATTAGCTATTTTGAGTCCACTTCATTGTTTGTCAGCCCACGTCACGACGTCTAGTACGAGGTCTTCACTCCAGTACTTTTTTACTCCACTCCAGTACTTATTGTCATTGTAAAGTTTATCAGGCGTAAGGTATTGCAAAATATGTTTAAAAAAAACAGTGTCGGGTTCTGTGAGTACACGGAATATCACGTTACAGCGGTCTAATGACCGCGCTATGACCTAGCACATGCAGTTTTGTGTTACATGAACACTTTGATATCGCCCTATAGTTTTCATTTTTATATATAGCTATGGATATTTTATACTATCAAACAGAAACTTTTACAATTGAAACTTTGAACTTAATCTTTGATTCACTGCATTTCTCTACATCTACTTGTTTAGTATACAGATTGTCTGTAATTTAAAAACGTTTAGAAAAAAAATACGAGAAGCCATTTAAAAAAAAAAGAATTACCGCTGCTCAACCGAACCTGTATGCAAATTGCTTTGTGATCTGGTTTAGAGAAAGGTATATATTTCTAGTTGGATTAGAATTCTTGGTCGAATCACTTACAGTTTACTGCACGAAATTGCATCTTGGATTAAGAACATAAATACTGGGTTATAATTTTATATACATAATTGATATTTTTTTTCATGCATTTTTGTGGGATGTACCTGCATTCAATGTTGCCAGATAAAGACAAGGTAATTAAGAACTATCGTTTGTTGTATTTGTTAGCATGTGTATTTTGCTTTATGCGTCCTTATTTTGTTGGTTAAGTTAAAACTTTGTACAGTTGTTGTTGTTGTTGTTGTTAGTTCAGGAAAATCATGGTATAAAATATGTAGGCATTAGTCACAAAAAACCGAAACTGTATTTACTAATATCAATTCCAATGTCCGGTCTGTATGAGAGATAGTCTCACGTATCTCAATTGAGAGTAGTGAGGGTCAAAACCTTTCTTCGTGATTTTGCATTTTTTTAAGTCTAATTGGTCTGACAACCCTTTTACATTATATTGTCTACCCTTATATATCACTATAGTAGTAAAAGTTGTAAAAAACGGATCTCAATTAATAACTTAAATTAAATAGTAAATATAATCTGTAACTTTTTCAATAGTGCGCCATGAGTAGCACAAAATATATTCATCAATTTAAATAACATATCTATTATAGCGAAATGTAAATACCCTTTGATTGTGCTCATTACTCAATCGTAGAGCGTAATCGTATTTTTTGAGCAATAAGTCGAGAGTGTCCCGTACCCAAAACAAGCCTGAGATCGTATCTTTCCGTCTTGCTCGCACTCGTGCGCTCCCGTACTTGCCAGTGAAGCCTGCGAATGCTGTACCCCTCGCACACATGCGCCCGCACAGCCTGCCACCGTAGCCATATAACAGTCTAATGCACGCTGCCTTAGTACATTGGCGTGTATGTGTTTCTTTTTAAATAAAAAAAGACGACATTTGCGGAATTTTGCTATCGTGTTATTAATGGAGCATAATAAATAGTGCAGTGTGAAAGATTCTAAAGTTTTTTTTTTTTTTTGTTAACCAGTGAAAGGTTTGCGTGCAAATCCCAAGTGTCAAAGGTCATTATCATTTAATAACTGTGTCCTAATGAAGTGAGCGGTGTGAGTTTTATATTAGAAGTGATTCGGTGAATTGGTTTGTTGTTAGCCTTGTATCGGACAGGTGATGGTTGTTACATGAATACAACACTAATGTTATTTGAATACGACAGTGCAATAAGTAAACGCGACACGAAAACCTCAGGGTTGCTCACGAATTATTCTAAATTAATTAACACACATTCAATAAAAATTTCCAATGCCTTGCGTATTGAATTACGACAGAACTTACCTTGCAATAAACGTGTCTAATCTATCTCGTGAAGCGATACTATCATAGAGACAGTCCTATTTACCTATGTCCGAAAAACGCAATACCGAATTAGGTTCGAAAGAAAATATTACGCGCGTATTTATAATTGATGCGAATTGAGTTGTTAATTTCCATTGTTCGTTCACCTACGTAAGACATCTGTTTTAGTTGATATTGATATAGCTCGCCAAAAGTACTGCCCACGTGTGCAAACTTTGTTATGAATGCGCTCATTGTCCTGTTTCGAAAACTCCCACTGACTGACGACTGGTTCGAGGTCAGAAACCCTTTTGTTATCCTATTCTAAGATAACGCGATAATGCTAATGTTAATTTTAAATCCAAGCGAAACTAACTAATCGAACATTTGCAAATACCATGTGGCTGTCGAAGTTTTGTTGGTAGTTTATTTTTTTTAATTCGTAATCAATTTTCAATATGTCGATAATGTTTATGGAGTACCTTGCGTAATAGTTTTACAATGTGATTCAATTAAAAGTCGCATGTATAACAAATCGATCGCGATAACATAAGCCCGGCACTAATAGAAGCCTCCGAGTTCATCACACTCGAGATGCGATAACTCGTTCTTATTTCCCCTCATTCGACTTTTACTAGTTCTTGTAATTGGCCTCTGCGTACGCCGCCGCTCCGTTACTTCAGCGAACTTCATTAAGATATTGAATTAAAATAACCAAAATAGTATTTTCTGAAGCTATCGCGGGTCGTAAACGTAATTGAATATGATTTAATATAATAATAAATAAATATTTTACTAGCAATCACGCCACGTTAACTGGTCCCGTGATAAGTTCGTAAAGAACTTGTGTTACAGGTACCAGATAACGGATATAAATGTAAGATTTTTATTATACACATACATATATTTAATATACATCCATAACCCTGGAATAGACATTTATCATACAAATATCTTCCCTTGGCGGGATTCGAACCCGCGACCCCCTTGTGTAGTGACCATGTCACTTACCACTACACCAGACGGCCGTTGACTAAGACTATAGTAAAACAAACCCGAGGTTATACCGTAAAAGTTTTTTAAGCAACTTCTTAGAAACTGCAGTGGTGATAGAGAATTTTCTGCGGTTTGGGCATGTTGAATTTCCCGCATTGCAGTATGAAATGGTGTTTCCCGAGCGCTATGACATGTCCTTCTTCAAACGAGGCTTGTGGAGAGTATTAAGCGGTAGGCAGCGGCTTAGCTCTGCCCCTGGCATTACTGAAGTCCATGGGCGACGATAACCACTCACCATCAGGTGGGCCGTGTGATCGTCTGCCTACAAGGGCAATAAAAAACAATAAAAAAATGTAGGATAACAATTGCTCCAATGCAATATTTGTTGATCTCATGTTTCTCACTAGATATTGGCGTTCTCTTTGTGCTATACACGTTTATCACAAACAAATAAACTTCGAATGATACATTATATATAAGTTTTTAAAACGTTTCCTAAAATCGTTTGCTCTGAGTCAAGATTGTTACATAAAACTATAGATGAACCGAGTCACAATTTGTTCACCCGATGAGTCAAACATATTTCGTAAACGGCCAAGGTAGAATCTCTCTTTGTTAGCGTCCGTTTCCATATTTTGAAGCAATTTATTTGTTCTACACAGACTGTAGGTACATAAAGTTTTAACTTGAGTTTTACATTATACAAATTACACTTATCGTGTCATTTTAATTAAAAAAAAGAAATCTAAAATTTGTCGGTTTCGTTAGCAAGATAATGTAATATAATATAGCACTAGCAACAGTTATAATTCAATAAACTAAATGACTAATGAATAATTTGAAATCATCTCAAAATATGTTTCAGTTTCGATCATAATATCTTTACCGGTGGTGAAAGTGCTGTAAGCTCGTATGCGTCGACAAAAATTTTAGTACTAAAGCAATCTTTAATTTCATGTTTGGGAGGTAGGATCAATCTTATTCCAATGAAATTGTAACTACGACGGACTACGACCTCACATCGGTAGGTGATTGTATTGTATTGCATTCGGTGTATATACGCGTGTAATGGATTTTGGTAGGTAATTGATAAAAAATGAGACGAATCATGAGTACATTTCCCTCAAAAACAATTAATTTAATTTCATAAAGCCATTCAATTTCATCAATAATTTCATAAATTCAATTTCATAAATAATTTCCTAAAGCCTTTGTGAAGTCTCAACGATTAAATCGTCCAAAAGAATAATTATAATAATTGCTACAAGCAATCATTGTTTGCCGGCACACGCCTAGCAACTCCCTGTATTTACAACATTATAATTATTTATTATTGTACCATCTGCCTCGAACATGTGCACTTGATTGTACCTTTTGGGCATTGGTTTCTATTTTGTTCAAATGCAACCTGCCCAGTGATGTTTATTGAAATATATAATTTAACTTGCATATTAATCAATTCTTAAGTTATGTTTCTTATCGAAAGTAATATTATCTAATAATATGTGACTTTTTTAACACCTGATTCATCCAATCCATAATAGTATTACAAATACGACACTGATTCTTTGCTTTTTTTATTAGTTATGCTTTCACATCTTCACTACTCAACTGATCATCATACGTATGCGTTGTCAAGACTACGGAATCAAATATTGGGCGCCGCTTATGCAGATAGACTAATTTTTGCTTTTTTCCTACTGATATTTTAAGAAGTAATTTAGCTTAGTTTTATTTTAGAAAATACCTACTTAGGGTTCCGTGAAAAAAAACCACGAAACAAGGACATGAAATGACAAAATTCAACAAACACAAGATCCGATTCCAATAGGGAAGTTATTATTATTCGGTTCGGTAGGCGCGGCTAGGCTCTGCCCCTAGCATTGCTGAAGTCCATGGGCGACAGTAACCACTCACCATCAGGTGGGCCGTATGCTCGTCTGCCTACAAGGGCAATAAAAAAAATATATATCAGATGTTTGTTCTTAATAAGGTCAATTCTCACCTTTCTCTCTTTCTGTGACTATATTTTATTGAAAATAAGGTTCGTAGGCAACAATAGCCCAAGGTTAGAATTGCAAAAGGTTGAGTGCACGATGAAAAGATCGCATATCTGACCGGAGCCGCCTCCTGAATGGGCTTTTTCGAAGAAACAATGACGTAACGGCACGCAGAATATGAGGAAAACGCAAGCCTTTTACTTTGTATAGAAGAAAGGTTATATCTTCTGTACCAATTAATCAATCGCTCAAGTAAATGCAATTCTTATACGTAAATACAAATTTTCGTATCATCCGCCACGGTTATAAAGGAGACGGAAAATCGTGGGCCAAAAATGTAATAACTTGGAATGTAGTCTAAAAAATTTGTCATATTTTTTTATATAAGAATATAAAAAATCACCTCAATCCTCTTTCTGGGACCGGAGAAAAATGAGAAAGTTAGTTTTTGTCGGTATAACGGTGTGATCGATTTAATTAATCGATTACAGGATTATAAAAAGAAAAACATTGCACTAGGTAATTCATGCAAAGTAATTAAATGAGCGATTTATACTTGTTGTATACAAGTGCGGTATGCGCCGGATTTAATTGCGATTATTTATATACATAAATGAAGAAAAAGTATATTATTACTTAGCAAAGTAATATGATTATCGGTTTCAAATCGATTAAAATCGATTGTATTGTTTGTTCATAGAATATTATTTTTGGCGCTTGTTGGTTTTTTATGCTCTACTCGTTTTGTATCTTCGACGCATTTTGAGTGTGTATCTGTCGGGCTGTTTTTATATTTTCAATGATCACTGCTTTATTATTACGGATTCCAACTCTGCCAGCCTTGTACGACAATTGCTTCTACACTGGACACCGAAGATCGCTCACACGTTTGACTTGAAATTGTTGCATTGGATACTGTTGAAATTATGGATCGCTGTGTGAATTGTGGGATAGCAATTTCATATTCCATACCTGATATATATCATTGATATTCATTCATAATATGACATTTAAAAGATTATCCAATGGATATAATAAACATTTACTTATGCTTAAATAAGTTATTATTCAGCTCTTTTAAAGAGATTGTAACATAACCTAACTTTTACTAAATCTTTATTAACTCGGCTCTCAGATTGAGAAAACTTTTATAGTTTTCAGCAAGGTACTGATAAATCTGAATCTATTAATTCATATTAGTTTCATCACGTTACATTCGGGCCCAAAAATGTATGTAATCGTTTCAGTCTCCTTTAGAATTCACCGTGGCCTAGAGGATAAGACGCGCGGTATAGTTGTATTGAGCAATGCGGCCGATGTTCGAATCCCGCTACATGTACTCACTTCTTCTAACGAAACACGTAGTGAGTTTTCACGAATAACAACCACATCATGCAATAAAAATCGATACCGCAAATTTTTATAGGTTCGTGTTATTTTTGGTGGTATACAAGGTCTCATGATAGGTGTTGCGATTGCACCGACTTCTGCCATTTAAAAGTTAAGGGTTCCGATTTGAATTTCAATTCCGGTTGAACGAATGAGACAACCATTGTACAATATAATTGAGATTTCGATTTCATAACTTAAGGTGAGATGCGTCATTCAGTGATGTGTATGCCCTCCGGTAGCCACTTTGTTACACCGGGTGTGCCGTCAGATAATTCACGTATCTTATTATTATTTTATACCTTTAAACGAGCAATTCTTGTATATATATAATCTGAATCTCGGAAACGGCTCCAACGATTTTCACAAAATTTAGTATACAGGGGATTTCGGGGGCGATAAATCGGTCTAGCTACGATTTATTTTCGGAAAATGTTATTTTATTCGTGTTTTCAACAATCAACTCTTCCCGACATCTATTGGCGAATAATAATACTATTTTTCTTAATTGGGGGCAATTAACCGCTTTAAAGATACAAAAAGATGGCGTTATCAAAAAAAAAACCGAGAAAAGCTCGGTCATCTAGTGTACGTAATAATACAAAGCTACGATTTATTGCTTAGATGGGTGGACGAGCTCACTGCCCACCTGGTGTTAAGTGGTAACTGGAGCCCATAGACATCTACAACGTAAATGCGCCACCCACCTTGAGATATAAGTTCTAAAGTCTCAAGTATAGTTACAACGGCTTTACGAATGTTGTAGCGTGCAAATATAAATCATAATGCTTTAAGTTAAGACACATTGAGGTCGTTATAGTTTAAACAGTCAGTCGGATTATATACAATAAGATAAGTTAACGTTACGCCTCTCAGTATTTATTTTGAACTAGCGAAACCCGGTCACGATCTGAAGTGATTCTACCTAAATGTATAAAAAAAAGATATTCCTTAAAAACTTATGGCCATTATGTCGTTGATAATAATGCGATAACTGTTGCATTATGCACCAAGTTTTTCATTCTCAATTTTCATCAAAATCAAATGAATGGTTAACGAACGCAGAGTGGACGAACATACAAACATTAATTTTTATTCAGATTAGTGTATCGAGCATAATTCTAAAGTGCTAGAAATACTAAGATTAATTTACAATCAGATTATGATATTAAAGTAGATGGAAATGAAAATGTGGATTGTAACGATTCTCGCGTGTTATATAAGTAGGTTATTAACTGGATCGCACGTGAGAACGTCTCACGATGTGTCTCATTGACGCTTTCATTAATACCTTTCTTCCTGTTTGTAACGCGAATAAACGATTGTTATTAGCTAATAAGTGTTTTTTACTTTGATTAAAATTTGTTTTTATATTTGCCTTAAGAACGTCCAATGCTAATTTAGTTTTTGTAAATACATAATCTTTTAACGGCAATTACTAGTGGTGGGGTGCTTTATGAGCTAGCACACATAGGTACCATCTCAAGGTGGGTGGCGGTATTAACTTTGTTGCTGTTAATGGGCTCTGGTAACCACTTAACAACAGGTGGCCAATGAGCTCGTTCAACCGTCTAAGCAATAGAAAGTATTGTAGCGGCTTTTTACCAGCTATAAGCTAAGCTATAATTAGCTAAGACTAATAGACTTGAGTATCGAGTGCAACTATTTATTTTTCCCGACCTAGTCGCTGATAGGCTAAGGGGCTATTTCAGCTACGCCAGGACAGGTAGGTGAGCTCACGGGTTCACCTTGAGAGAATATGCTAACACTAGCTCTAGCCAGCGCAGTGCTTCGCAGAATTGAGAGCTATGAAGTCGTCGTGGCCTAAAGGATAAGACGTCCGGTACATTCGTCTTGAGCGATGCACCGGTGTTCGAATCTCAGGCGGGTACCAATTTTTCTAATGAAATACGTACTCAACAAATGTTCACGATTGACTTCCACGGTGAAGAAATAACATCATATAATAAAAATCAAACCCGCAAAATTATAATTTGCGTAATTACTGGTGGTCACCCATCTAAGCAATAAAAAACAATTAAAAAAAAAGAATAGACCGCCTGATTGGAGTTGCGGCCTACTGATAAGTGCACTGAAAAAGCCACTAAAGGATGCTATGGAAATATGTAACTGGAGTTGGCATATTGTTATTCGGAGGCTATTCTTTTTGAGATCTTCTAACTTAAAAGATAGTCAATTTTAATTTTAAGGAAAATAATAAATGCAATCACCGATAGGATTCTGATGGACATTTTCGCAAACATGCCGCAGCTGCCCATTGGCGTTTGCCCAAAATGAAACACGATAGCAAATTTGTTGTTAGCTTATTAGGAACAGTGCACACGGCTCTCTTCCATTCAACTTTGAAACGATATTTTTAAAGCGTGTAGGCTTTGCATAATTATCCTTGAACGGAAATCATCGACCCGATTCACAAGAACAAAAACAACTCCGTATAATCACCTTATAAACATATTATATAATAAACAAGTTCACATCAAAATTTTGAATAAATTTAGTTGCTAGTTTTAGATTTCTTTTTTCTTCTCTTTTTAAAACTGAGATGGACGAACTAGAATGGTCACTGGTACCCATAGATAACACAAATGGTAGTGCTTCCACCCACCTAGAGACGTGAAGCATAATTCTTAATTCTATTTCATAACGGCTGTTTTATGCTTCCAAGGAAGGATTTATTATTGCTCCGTAGACTAACAAGGAAGGTGGTACCTATCACTCCGTACTCACAATACCCTCTACCGCAAGTATAACTACTGAATTTATTTAGACTCTTACATTCGTCTTTCATTACTGATGATAGGACATCTTGTGTGTCCGCGCGGGTAGTTGTACCCACCCTGCCCATTTCTGCCGTGAAGCAGTAATGCGTTTCCGTTTGAAGCGTGGTACAGCCGTTGTAACTATATTTGAGACCTTAGAAGTTGTATCTCAAGGTGGGTGGCGCATTTACGTCGAAGATGTCTATGGGCTCCAGTAACCATTTAACACCATGTGGGCTGTGAACTCGTCCACCCATCGAAGCAAAAAAATAATAATAATAATAATAATACTTAGATTTGTGAAAATTTTACGTGCTAAAGTCCAATCCAAAGGCAAGTATCAATTGTCTTGAGAAATGATTCACTACCACCAGTAACCATTTAACACCATGTGGGCTGTGAACTCGTCCATCTATCTAAGCAATAAAAAGAAAATTCTTCGTAACTGCAAAGGTTAAACTGCTTATCGTCTTTATAGATCGATTAGTATACGGCCCCTCTGATGATGAATAGTTACTGGCGTTTTAAAGACGTAGCAATGCCACCGCAAGCGGCTATCTGACGCTGCTTACTTTCCACAAACCTCGTTTGAAGAAGGATATGTCACAGCGTTCAGGAAACAACACACTTTATAAAACTAATCCATATTGGGTAAAAATAACATCACCGTAATTGATGAGTAATCAAATTAACATATTTATTACGCTTTTCCGTTTACAATACATTTAAGTAACGCATTCGTGTGAACAAAATTTTGCCTTAATACGTCGTAGGTACTTTCCTCGGTCGTACTGTCCCGCTCGATCTTCGCACATTAAGATACATAAGAGCAGGATAGTTACAGAAACGAGGGCCTTTTTATTATATTCAATTTTAGACGTCATAAGAAAAGGAAACTCATAATTGAGCGCGGTGAACTGCGATGTGTTAAACATGTCTCTCTTTCCCCTCTCTATTCAAATTGTTAATATTGAAAAAACAACTATAATATTTCGTTCCTAAATCATACTATCCCTACTTATTCTATATGATATGTGAAAATGAGTTTGTTTATTTCCTTAAGTTTTCATGTCTCATTTACTCATCTGATCATTATAAAATTTTGCTTTAATTTTTTTATTGCTTAAATGGGTGGACGAGCTCACAGCCCACCTGGTGTTAAATGGTTACTGGAGCTCATACACATTTACAACGTAAATGCACCACCCACCTTGAGATATAAGTTCTAAGGTCTCAGTGTAGTTACAACGGCTGCCCCACCCTTCAACCGAAACGCATTACTGCATCACAAGAGAGATAGGCAGAGTGGTGGTACCTACCCGTGTGGACTCACGAGAGGTCATTCCTACCACCAGTAACCTTAATTATATACTTTATCAGGCAGACAGCATTTATTGTTTTACCTGCATTAACTGGAAGGAAACCATGTTTAACAACTAGTAATATATTTAGTTTTCAAAAATAATAGAACGACAATGAAAAAAAAAAGCGGAATTAAACCGTAAAAGTAAACGTAGCGTAAATGTAAATGTAATTCACGTTTCTTCCAGATTTTTTTTACGCGTCCTTTAACTTTATTTTAATTTTAACTTAAAACTAAGTGACGAATTACATATTTTGGCATATTTTTGGCTATAAAATGTTGCATGGGCATCATACATGAATCGCGGTCACTCATGCACGAATTGACCCGTCGTATTTTAAAACTTAACGTGTTTACAAAGTGACTCACGTAACGAGAAAGTTCATAAGTCCACTTGTATTGCCCTACAAAAAATGTTTACTGTATTAGTAGTATAGAACCTTCGTCAATGTTAAGTTGACTATTTGTCGACATGTTTTATTTGGTCATATTTTGTTACATTCGTCTATGACTCATTGGATTATTTAAAGAGTTGGATCGTATGGGAATCGTTTCGGGTGTGTGTTAAATGTAATAAATTTATTACAGATATATTATTAAATGTAAAAAAATCTCGAAAACAAAATAATCTGAATTTACAACAATACACCTTGAACTATAAATAAAGTTTCATTTCACCAATACAAGTACAATAATAGTCGTTCAAAAGTTTTATGTTCGTATATTTTATCACTCAAAGTACAAACTAAAGCTCGAAGTCGTAGAACGTTAGAAGAAAACAACAATAAGTTAGACAGGGATAGACAAAGTCCCACGTGAGTTATACTGACAATGGAGTAAAAAATATCGTAGGTACCTGAGAGGTAGACGCGCGCGATGCCCGCCCCCGTACCTCTAGACAAGTCCAAAGCCTCTAAAGGCAGTGTACTCTAAGCCTCCGTAGCGGCAATAGCGTGTATACACACGGTATACTAAGTCGGGTTCCACGTGAATTTAAAAACAACTGCATATAACACGTAAAAGTG
Source organism: Bombyx mandarina (assembly GCF_003987935.1). Next base: position 2,189,248 of record NW_021011488.1, on the reverse strand, counting down.
CTTTCTTATATGCTCTTGTATCGTGCGCCGTGTGTAACGGTGTGACCACCTGTCGCGATGCACCTTATAGACAACTGGCATTTTCGCGCCTAAACTTTTTCATTGTATTCAAAGTGTTCTTAGTAAAACACGTATGTGTTGCGTGCGTGCAAATAAAATTTAATAGTCGATGCTAGTGAGGATAGGAATATCTCTGCGTTCGCGCATCGCGTTGAATTCAAGTGTCCTGGGAGTACGTGTACGGTTTACTTATTGCCGTATAAGTCGTGAATATTACATATGTATGTGTATAACAACGTTGAGTGTGTAGCCATTGTGTCCGATCACGAACATCACGACTGGAGATCGAATGCGGATTAAATAAATTTCGTTGTGATTGTACAAGCGATGCGGACTAGTCGGTGAAATGATAAAGTTTCGGTACAAACGTAAAGAGGCGAGCGATGGTGGAGGAACTAGTGGAACGGCGATACAGAAGCAGAAGATCGAGGGTCTGCGAGACCGGGAACTGTTACCTCCTAAGGACATGCTGTTAGCTGGCTCGCTGGCTGGAGTGAGACATAATACGCTCCCGCGCTCGCGTCCGCCATCATCCTGCAGACGCGACGCACCCGAACTTCAGCTTATCAGTTCAACGACACTGTCTTTGTTTAGAGTAAGTCTAGTTATTTTATTTAAATGTTCCAATGTTATTGAACAAAACAGTATGAAAGTTCTAAAAATAAATCGAAAAATTTTCCCAAAAAGAACACAGATTAAGATCACATTAATATTTAAAATACTCTAATTAGTATTTTTCATCAATTTGATTTACGAACTAATTAAGTGATAGTCTAAACTATAGGTACTTTATAGTAACATTTCCCTAGTATTTAGAATAAAATAAAAATAAAGCAAAATACTTCATCTTTCTGACTCATTCTTCAAATTTCGGAAGCTTTCGTAACGAAAAGTACTTGAAGTTCTAAAAACAAAATTAAACGTAACTCAACTATGAAACATACATTTGCATACTGGTAATAAATAATATGTATTTGTCAATGCGAAGCTTGTAAATGTATTGTGCGCGCGACGAACCGTCCGAGACGATTTGTCGCACCGCACGCACCAGGCATTATTCATAGCATTGCCCAATAGTCGGTAATTAGTAAGGTAAAAGCTTTTGTAAAAGTTGAGTATGATTGTCGACAGTTTTTTCCTTTCGTCGTATGGTGCTTACGGATAAGCTTCATACCATCCCGTCTGCGTCTGTCGTGAAGCAGTCTTGCGTTCTGGTTTGAACAGTGGGATAGTCATTCTACAGTAATAAAATCATAAAATAATACTGCCACCAACCTTATTTTAGCGCTTTTATTATTGCATTGTTTCTATTACGTAATATTGAGATTCGTGCTCAATATTAACCCGCCATTGTCAATTATATATTCTCCTATTATAATATAACAGTTACCAATTTGTAAGATTTTCATCAGAATACTTGGGTGCTTGCTAATAAAATACACGACTTGGATTTAAAAGTCGTACAAAAAATGATAATATTGATTTACATTTTACTTGATCTAAATGAAAAATGATAGAGATCTGAAGACAGGTGAGCACGATTTTACTGGTGGTAGGACCTCTTGTGAGTCCGCGCGGGTAGGTACCAACACCTTGCCTATTTCTGCCGTAAAGCAGTAATGCGTTTCGGTTTGAAGGGTGGGACAGCCGTTGTAACTATACTTGAGACCTTAGAACTTATGTCTCAAGGAGGGTGACGCATTTGCGTTGTAGATGTCTATGGACTCCAATAACCACGTAACACCAGGTGGACTGTGAGCTCGTCCACCCATCTAAGCAATAAAAAAAAAGCTCTGATGTTGAGTGGTTACTCCTGTAACAGTCTTTAGACATCACAACCTTGAGACATGAGCTCGAAGGCGGTATTATTATGAACAATGAGTGTCACACCTTTAAAACCGGAACACATAGCTACTTCGCGATAAAAATAGAGAGGATAATACTTTTCCGTGCGGGCTCATAATACTCGTTACAATCTGGTTTTTAATTTTGTTACTAACCATTATCAAAGCGCAGATGACTATTTACTAAACTTATATGACTATTTACTTTACATGTCAATTTAAGTGGCCGTCAAATACATACAAGACGGACTATTGTCTCCGACTCCGTGACGATCGCTAAGATAACACAAAAACCTTTATAGTAATTTGTTATTCATATTTCAAGCACGTATGACGTATACATATTTATGATTTTAATTTATTATTAATATTTATGAGTTGAATCGTTAAGGAACTTTGTGAGTTTTCTATGTAAAAATATCACGTCCTGCTGTAGGACTCCTGCTTGGTAAATAATACCGATTTATTTGATTTTCTTATACAACTGTGAAGATTTATAATTACAAAAAGCTTTGCACTTAATTAATCGATTAGAAATTTGAGACGGATTAAGAAGAGAGCAATTAATTGATTTCAGTTATCTTGTAACAAAGGAATAGATATTAATTATAAGATCTCGTATTATTTTATTGTTATTTAACGTAAAGCAACAATGAAGAAAAATAATATCGAAAGACTGAGTTTCTAGAAATTGTTTGGATTCTTAGAGAACAATATATTTAAAACTATAAATATCAGATCACATTTATTCACTTCTAAGTCGCTCCTGATTTTCGTTAATGAACCCGTTCTTTGGCTCTCCTTGTCCACTTTAAGCCTCAATGATAAATCCTTTTACAATGAGTAAGTAGTGTAGATATTTAGCACTAACAGACAAGTACTAAAGCAAACAGAAATCACGAGAAGCAGGGTCATGATTGTGTGCTACCTTTGGGAAGTCTCACGCCATAATACTGTGCGAAATTCTAACCGCATTCTCACAGTATATTTCTTTTTTGCTCCTATTAAAATAATGTACTTACTGCTTTGCAGAAATAACCTCCTTTTAATTAAAGCGCACGGGTCAAAGTTAATAATAATATTTTGAGAAAGATATTTGTACTTATTTAGACTGAGATATTTCGTTTTTATTTCTTTGGCAATAAGGAATTTGGCAAAAAAACCGTTTTGCTATTTAATAGTCACTTAGTACTGCCTCTGTCCTGTTAGTTTCTAGTTAAACTTAATTAAAACTATTAGCATTTGTAATTAAATATTTGCAATGCAGCGCCATTTGCAAATGTATTTGCATGAATGTGTTGTACATTTCCATTGTAAAATAGCATGTATGTATGTATGTAGATAAATAAATACATGCCTTACCAAGATACCACTTAAGGAATTTTTCTTCAATTCGCACATAAACTTAGTAAAATATTTACTTTGTTGTTTGTTGATTGCCATGAACTTCAATGACTTGCGCCAATAAGCAGTGGTTTCTTCGTCCGCTGAGTTTCGCGCCGGATCTTATCAGTGGGTCGCAATTCCGATCCGGTAGTAGATTCTGCGAACCATTGCTATTGCTAGGTCTAGTGTTAGTAAATTCTCTCAGGTTGAGCCCGTGAGCTCACCTATCCGTCCGAACGTAGCTGGAATACTCCTCTGTGCTACCAAGCGAATAACTAAGATATTTTCACAGGTGGGTGGCGCATTTACGTTGTAGATGTCTATGGGCTCCAGTAACCACTTAACACCAGGTTGACTGTGAGGTCGTCCACTCAACTAAGCAATAATAATAATAATACTTAGATTTGTGAAAATTTTACGTACTAAATTCCAATCCAAATGCAAGTATCAATTGTTTTAAAAAAATATTGTCACTACTTTCAAACCAGAACCCTCTGGACTCTTCCGCTAGTCTACTACACCAGACAGGGCGGTGGTACTCAACCCGTTCGGATATGCAATGCTGCTATTTTGCTGTTATATAAAATTTCCTAATCAAAAAATTAACAAATTACTCCGTTATAAAACAGTTTATTTACTGTACCGTTAATTATTATCACTCGTTTAACCTGTACGTGCTGATTCGATTTCTATAAAAAAGCAAATGAAATAAAGATTTATCGATGTCAAAACGAATCCGCTACAGTCTTTAGGTCCCATTGTTAATCTTACATCGTTAAATTATCAATTTAAATCGTTTTTAAGTTTTATAGAACAAGAGAATACTTTATGCTTTATACTGGTGGTAGGACCTCTTGTGAGTCTGCGCGGGTAGGTACCACCACCCTGCCTATTTCTGCCGTGAAGCAGTAATGCGTTTCGGTTTGAAGGGTGAGGCAGCCGTTCTAACTATATTTGAGACCTTAGAACTTATCTCAAGGTGGGTGGCGCATTTACGTTGTAGATGTCTATGGGCTCCAGTAACCACTTAACACCAGGTGGGCGGTGAGCTCGTCCACCCATCTAAGCAATAAAAAAAAAAGAATCAGTTCCAATAATCGGCATTGTCAAGGACTTAACATAACAATCTTTCGAAGCAATATATTAAATTATTTCAATTCTAAGATAGCTCATGTATTTTTTTATTATTATTTGGTTTTCAATTAATAATAAATGCAAGGCAGTCGAAGTTACAAGCTCCCGCTAAATGCATCACAACCGGAAGGCACGACGCAAGCTGCGTCCGGCTGCGGACCTTAAAGCTTTGTTAAACAATTGCTCATCTTTAAATACTGATTAAACTAACCAGTATTAAATGGGTTTTGTGTATAGAAAAATTGGAGTAAAATTCTAAAGGTTTTCTATTGAAGCAGCTATCTAACGTTAAAAAGATAATTAAACTGTCTACGTTGGATATATGACTGGATATGCCGTCGACAATATTTCGAAGTGAAACATATTCCGGTAAACAATAGGCAGAATAATTATAATGAAACCAGCCGTTTTTTCCCCCTACCTATGCTGATAGCCTTGAGAGACTATTTCAGCTTCACCCTAACGTGTAGGTGAGCTCACGGGGCTCAAACCGGAGTGTTGCTAACACTGGCCCTACAAAGAGCAGTACTTCGCGGAATCTACCACCGGATCGGAAACGCAACCCACTGAGAAGATCCGGCGAGAAACTCAGTGGGCTGTGGGTGAAGCTACTATTTTGAAGTCGTCATGGCCCAAAGGATAAGACGTCCGTTACATTCGTATCTAGCGATGCACCGGTGTTCGAATCCCGCAGGCGGGTATCAAATTTTCTAATGAAATACGTACTTAACGAATGTTCACGATTGACTTCCACGGTGAAGGAATAACATCGTGTAATCGGAATCAAACCCGCAAAATTATAATTTGCGTAATTACTGGTGGTAGGACCTCTTGTAAGTCCGCGCGGGTAGGTACCACCGCCCCGCCTATTTCTGCCGTGAAGCAGTAATGCGTTTCGGTTTGAAAGGTGGGGCAACCGTTGTAGGTATACTGAGACCTTAGAACTTATATCTCAAGGTGTGTGGCGCATTTACGTTGTAGATGTCTATGGGCTTTAGTAACCACTTAACACCAGGTGGGCTGTGAGCTCGTCTATACATCTAAGCAATAAGATAAAAAAAATCTAAAAAAATCGCACAAAGCAAAGATAAAAAAATGAAAATACAGCAGTGTGTGTTAAGCGACGTTTCTACTATTTAGTTAACGGCGACCGGTTACGAAATTAAAATGAAGCCGAAAAACACGTTTGTGCGACAAGCGATCAACTCGGCTGGGTCACGAGGAGTTTCTGACCTATAACTCAGCTTTTAACCGTACAATACTGGTTTGTACTTTTATTTTTAGAATAAACGACCTTATCTCTAAAACGGTAGGGACGAAAATCGAAATAAGAAATTGGTTTTCATCATAAAGAGATTGTGGTTTAGTTTTTTTTTTTTTTTATCTGAGAAATCGTACTCATAAACAATACTGTATTGACTGGTCATGTATGTACCTAAATGGTTGGATGCTTTTATTATTTAACATAATAATATGTCAAAGTAATATGTTAGTAAATTATCATAGATACCTATAAACTACTAGCTTTTTCCCGCGACTTCGTCCGCGTGGAATAGTTCACAAATAATGCTTTATTTTAGAACAAATTTGGTTAGCATAAAAAACGTTATAGTGAGCCAACCTTAACATATATTATAGATATATGCTATCGTGGACTTTTTTTTAGATCTTTTAAAGGGGAACAGTTCTGTCACACATTCGCACGCAGCCGAAGCTCTCAAATGGGGAAAAAACCCGATTTTGAAACATTATTTATTGGTGCTCCGCTTGTATTTGTCTTAGCGTGATGTTATATAGCCTATAGCCTTCCTCGAGAAATGGGCTATCTAACACTGAAATAATTTTTCAAATCGGACCAGTAGTTCCTGAGATTAGCGCGTTCAAACAAACTCTTTAGCTTTATAATATTAGTATAGATAAGTACAGATATAAACAATAAGATGTTTGATAAATAAACATCTATGCTTCAATATTATAGAAATACTGTTTTATTTTTTCCAATACAAATACTTATTTTAAAATGATAAGTTGCAGGTATATCATTTAAAATTACCTAGTTGCTTATGAATATTGCTTTTCATTGTCCACAGGAACTATTCTCACAGTTACAATGGTCCGCGGAACGCGCGCCCGCTGCGGACGCACTCCGCCGAGCTTTGGGAGGTGGTGGGGCAAGATTTCAATTAGGCTGCATGGCGGACGCTAGCGAGTGCTTCGAGCATCTCCTGTTGAGGGTCCACGCTCACGTGGCGGCCGCGGGGGACAGGAGAGACGACGATGCCTGCAGAGCCCCACACTGTGTGCCACATCGCAAGTTTGCGATGATGCTCGTTGAGCAATCTGTATGTGGTGCATGCCAGGCTACGTCTGAACCACTGCCCTTCACCCAGGTGTGTATATAATCTATACTAATATATATATCTACAGTGGTTTTTACGGATGTTCCGTTATAACTACTGAACCATATATCCGATTGACTTGAAAATTGGTATCCATGTAGAAAATACATGTACTTAATGGATAGGCTAATATTTACATGAATGTTGGACTCCTTACACCAGTTGCGGAGTCGTTAATGATGAGAATATTTGTGGGGGTGAGAAATAATAATGTTAATTTTAAATGGCCTGCGAAGCGGACAGATAGAATGATATAATAATGTTTTATTGATTAAAAGAAAAGCAATCTAATTGTGTGTATGTAAGTAAATTGGTAAGTAATTGATATGGTTATAAATATATTTATTGTAGATCTATATTTTTTTTGTTTATTTTTTTCTCTTCATTATAAGAATACTAGCCGTACTCGCCTGCTTCGCTGCGCATTTAAAATTAACATTATTATTTATTGTCATTATTAATTGGGAGTCCTGGAGGGAGTGTATTTTCTACGTGGATACCAAGTTTCAAGTCAATCGGAGGCATAGTTCAGTAGTTATAACGGAACATCCGTAAAAACCACTGTAGATTTATAACTAGTCAGGTCATAAGTATTGTCACACAGTAAAAACTTTTCTTTTAGAATGCTGGCCACAAAAAAGTTTATTGAATTCGAATTTCGAATTGTTCATGAAAATAAAAATGTATACTTTTAGAATTTTACTCATTTTTAAATATGGAGTGGACGCTTAAAGAAGACCGTGTTGCAGTTATTGCGTTGCATCGTTGCGGTTACGCGCCAATTCAAATTTTTAACATACTGAAAAATTTGAATATAACCAAAAGATTCGTTTATCGTACCATCAAACGATACAATGAAGACTCTAGTGTAGATGACAGGTCAAGAAGTGGTCGCCCTCGGTCTGTTAGGACTCCAGCAGTGATAAAAGCTGTGAAGGCGCGAATTCAAAGAAATCCCAAACGTAAGCAGAAACTGTTGGCCCTTCAGATGGGGTTAAGCAGAACCACGGTGAAAAGGGTGTTAAATGAAGACTTAGGGCTTCGGGCATATCGAAGAAAAACAGGACATCGTTTGAATGCTCGTCTAATGGACCTGAGACTGAAGAGATGCCGCGCTTTGTTGAAGCGGTACGCGGGAAAAAAATATCGGGAAATTCTTTTTTCGGATGAAAAAATTTTTACCGTAGAAGAGAGCTACAACAAACAAAATGATAAGGTGTACGCACACAGTAGTGAAGAAGCGAGCAACCGTATTCCGCGTGTCCAACGAGGTCATTTTCCATCCTCGCTCATGGTATGGTTGGGAGTTTCTTATTGGGGCTTAACAGAGGTACATTTTTGTGAGAAAGGTGTAAAAACGAATGCAGTTGTGTATCAAAATACAGTCCTGACGAACCTTGTGGAACCTGTTTCTCATACCATGTTCAATAACAGGCACTGGGTATTCCAACAAGATTCGGCGCCAGCTCATAGAGCGAAGAGCACACAAGACTGGCTGGCGGCGCGTGAAATCGACTTCATCCGGCACGAAGACTGGCCCTCCTCCAGTCCAGATTTGAATCCGTTAGATTACAAGATATGGCAACACTTGGAGGAAAAGGCGTGCTCAAAGCCTCATCCCAATTTGGAGTCACTCAAGACATCCTTGATTAAGGCAGCCGCCGATATTGACATGGACCTCGTTCGTGCTGCGATAGACGACTGGCCGCGCAGATTGAAGGCCTGTATTCAAAATCACGGAGGTCATTTTGAATAAACTTTAGTGTCATAAGAATCTATGTTTTGTTAAGTTCATTTTGGTATATGAATGGTTACATCTATATCTATACTTAATACTATAAAGAGGAAAGATTTGTTTGTTTGTTTGTTTCGAATAGGCTCCGAAACTACTGGACCGATTTGAAAAATTCTTTTTCCATTAGAAGCCGACATTGTCCCTGATGAACATAGGCTACTTTTTTTTTTTTTTAATTTTTTGTTTTGTTTTATGTGTGTTTTAATGTTTCCGAAGCGAAGCGAGGGCGGGTCGCTAGTAATGAATAAACTTGTTTCAATTATTTTACATTAAACATGTGACAGAATTTATGACCTGACTAGGTATATTAGTATAGATGTTTAAAGGTTTGGTCTATGTTGATAAATCTCTCTGAATATTGTTAATAATAGCACTGCTACATATTCGCCGTATCTTTTCAGAATATCCCTAGATGAACACGATTGACTAGAAGAGATCGCTTTTATAAGACTCCTTATTGTACAAACTATACTTACCTTATTACTTATCTTGACTTATTTTCAATGTTAATTATGTTTTGGAGTGCAATAATATAGTCCCTCTCTATTTGATAATATAATAGCTACCAAGCAAACGATTAAGAATCATGTAATGAATAATCTTTAATTTGCTTTTCCGCAGATGGTACACTACGTGTCAGCTACAGCTTTGACAGCTCAGGCAGCTTTAGGGGAACATGGAGATAGCTTTGGACTTTTGTTAAAAAAGGCTGGCGGAATGGGTGACATCAGAGATTGTCCTGTAAGTACACGAAGGGACATTAGATATTAAGACATTACTTACACAGTCATATCTATAATATACCTACATGGTACTCTTGTCTTTATTTTTCGACCAGTTTCATAGCAATAATTTGAATATAAATATCAAATATCTATTTAATACCAACGCAAATTCAGTATAGCATTTACTTATTTAAACCATTTATCGTTTTCAGAACGCATGTGGTGCTAAAATACAAATTTGCCGAACTTTGATGAATCGCCCCGAAGTGGTGTCGATCGGGATGGTGTGGGATTCAGAGCGTCCTTCTGCAGAGCATGTTGCCGCCGTATATGCAGCCATCGGCACAGAGCTGCGGCCCACCGACGCATTCCATGCCTGCGTCGATCGGGCTTGGGCCGCCCGAGCCACTCATCATCTCGTTGGAATTGTGACTTATTACGGGAAACACTACTCAACGTTCTTTTTTCATAGCAAATTGCGCCTATGGATATACTTCGACGACGCTGACGTGAAAGAAATTGGCCCGGAGTGGTCTTACGTGGTCGATAAATGTAGAAGAGGAAGATTTCAACCTCTGCTATTACTTTACGCAGCGGTCGATGGAACGCCGTGCGACACCAGGAATGCACCGAAAGACGTCGTGCCGTTCCCCGCGCCAGAACCCAGACGCGCTATTACACCTGCGCCGGAACGCCCGGCTAATGGGTACGCGAGACGAGCTGTCACTCCGGGACCAGACAACGATAGCGATTATATGAATAGAAAGGTCATGGAGAGTGCAAACATTTTAGACGCACAAGCCGCCAGGCGAGCTCCGTTAGTGCGAAGTCTCAGCACGGGCTCCACATCGGACTCTAATGAACGACCTCGGGCTAGAAGAGATTCTGGCAACTGGAGTGGCGATCGTAACAGTGCATCGTCAGCCTCGTCCTCTACAGCAGAAAGCCCGTACATGTACACTAGGGGTCGCGGCCCTGGGAGTGTTCCAAGTAGTCCCACTCGCAAAGGGGAACTCTCAAGTGGTGGTTCATGCGATGCCGGCTATGATTCGTATTCGCTTTCATCGACAGACAGCTTACCGCTTCAGCAGGGACTGCGCCATAACTTGCAACGTGCACAACAAATGCCGGAGATAAAAACACGAGGTGATTGTGAAGCGCTGTGTTCAGAAGCTGATGCGCTTTTAGAGAAAGCGCGTAAAGCCGAAGAGGCGGCGGATTTTGAAACAGCTTTGGTACTCTGTGACGCCGCTATAGCAAAATCCCGCGAGGCCATGGATGCTCCTTACAACAATCCTCACATGATGGCATTCGCACGAATGAAACAGAACACTTGCGTGATGCGGTCTCGTAATCTTCAAAGGAGAATGGGAGGCATGTCCCGAATATCAGAAGCGCAGCAAACAGCTCCCGTGAGGAATACAAAAAGTGGATTGGAAAACTCACCGGTCACCATTGAAATATACGCAACGCTGCCCAAAAAGAAAAACTCGAAGAAATCTCCAAAAAACATAGACGATGACATTGACAATGTGACCCGTGAGCGACCGCCTCGTCACAAGTCGCGTGACGAGGAGAAAGGTAGAGAAAAACGCTCGAGAAGCGAAGACAGAAGCCGGGCCAGAAAGGAAATAACTGTCACGGCAGAAAAAAAGGAAGAAGTAACCGAAGACAAAAAGACTAATAAAAAGCAACACAAGATACGAAGAAAGTTATTAATGGGAGGATTGATACGAAGGAAAAACCGATCGATGCCCGATTTAACAGAGGGTGCTGACGGCAACAAAGAAAATTCTAATAAAGAAAAACGTGTCTCCTCCGTTGACGACACTGACGTAGGACGAAAGACGAACGATGATAAATCTCCTTTAAGTGGTTATCTCTCCGAGGGGCACTTGGAGTATTCTGCTGCAAGTGGGACGAACCCTAACTTGGAACGAAGTAAGCTTATGCGCAAGAGTTTTCATGGTAGCGCCGGTAAAATATTGACCGCTGCTAAAGTTCCTCCACCACCACCGGTGCGCACCACATCCCAGCTTAGCGGGACTAAGTACGGATATGTGGATCACAATAATGACAACTACTGCCCCGAAATAGAGGAAGACGGTGGCTTCTCTGAACAATACGGAGATGAACCACAATCTATGCCTTTCCTACATTCTTACGACGATTCACACGTTAATCATTATGATATAATGGAGAGTCCGCAGTCACAAAACTTTCATACTGTTGTCACAAAAGCCATGATCCACCAAGAACAAAGCCCTGTGAAGAGAGACCTCATGCCACCAATACAGCCCTCGCATAATAACATTCAAAACATGAACTTGGCATTTGACAACGGTATGGACGTGGTTGATTGCGCGTTGCCTATGAGTAGATCACCGCCAACATTTGAGCTGCCCCCTTATCCCAGTCCCATGAATTCTGTCAGTCATTCACGTCAGCCTAGTGAAGAGTTTCCGCCACCTCCACCACCGATAGATTTAACACCGCTGCAAGAGGAACTGCAGAAAATACAAAATATAAATGAAGTTTCAAATACCAATGAAACGCAAGCACCGCAGGGCACACTGTTAGCACAGTTGCAAGAGAAGCGTAACCAAATTCTTAAAAACGAAAATCTGACTAAACCGCATCAAATGGAAACAGTTAATCACACTGGCGATAGTTTAGTGAGAGAACTGCAGGCTGCGTTGAAACTTAAAAGATCTGGGTCTCTAGAAGGCCAGCTGTCCAGTCCTTCAGAGAAAACTATCGAGAACAACATCAACGTTAGAAACATTGCGTCCAGATTTGAAAACAACACACAGAACGCACATGCGGATAACGAAAGACCGCATATTTCATTAGCGGGGATGAGCGGAACCCGAGACGTCATAAACTGTTCCGATCAATGTAATATCGGTATTTACAGCAGAAGAGCATCGTCCTCGTCCATTGATGCGAAACAAATGGACCAAGAGATAGCGGATCAGAGACCCGTTCATAATACATATTCCGATCGAAGTAAACCTAAAAAGAAATCGGTCTCTTTCTGTGATCAGGTGATTTTAGTTTCGACCGCTGAAGATCAAGAAGACGATAGCTATATCCCTAATCCGATCTTAGAAAGGGTTTTGAAATCTGCTATGAATAAGCCAGAGCTGACAACGATGCCGTTACAATCGGAAAAGCCCGCGTTGCAGCGGCAAGATTCATTCGACAGTCAGTCGTCGCGGTCTACCATATCCTCGCTCTCGCAGAACTCGTTCGTCGGGGCCGATGGAAACCACGCTGAATACGTCCGTCTCCAGAACACTTACCCGACATACCAGACGGCGCAGTCGCGACTCCAACCTCAGTATAACGTGCAGAAAAGCGTTGGAGTGTACGGTACAAGTCCTACAGCACCGCCCAATCAAACGCCAAACGCATTAAACGGCAATCAAATATACCAATCATTGCCGACGAGTGTACCTCAAAACGTTCAGAGCCCGATACCGTACACGCAGCCGCCGCCAGTTTATTCAAACCAGAGTAACGCGAGCCCACCGAACTTTAGTCAAAACCCTGTGAATAGACTGACGCCGACCGCGCAAAACGCCACCTACCCGATAAAACACGCCGCAAACTTGCAACGGAATGTTCCTAACCAATACCCACCAAACCAGCGCGCTCAAATTAATCAATTGCCTACGAATGCGTATTACCACAGATTACCCCAAAATTCGACGTCTTCCAATATACCTAACAATAGTCATAATATCAATCGTCAGTATGGCAACACTGTTCCACAAAGCAACACATTACCGTACCAGAGCGTACCGAGCAATACGTCCGCATACCAAAACTACCACAACCCACCGACGAGCTACATGACTGCTGAATATTCTAGTCGATTTCCGCAAACGACCGCGAACCATTATAACCAATCGCCTTATCAAAGGGTTCCGCCGCCGCATGGTGATGTCCCTGTTGACGGTTACAATAACAATACATACCAGAAACTGAATACCAATTATTATGTCGATAATCCGAGTCAACCGCGTGCTGTAGACACGAGGTCGTACCCTCCGGCGCAGCGTCCGATGTATAATCAAAACGTTGAAACATCTAACAACGAACAACATGGTCAATTTCAATATACACAAAATAATTATAATAATAATTCGTATCAACACGTGCCAGCCTTGAAGCAATTGCAGAAAAAATCTGTATCGTTTGAGCCCGGCACAAAAGGCGGCACCGATTCACCGGTGCCTCTTCAGTTCAATCCATACCCCTGTGTGGACAACAGTGGAGATAAGACTCCTTGTAATTTGTGCCGTAAAAGAATTGTCACATCTCCCGCCATGTACTGCACGGATTGTGATTACTACATGTCTAGGTTTAAACCTCGTTCGTAGATCATTAATTTTCGTATTAAAAGCTCTGAATATTCTATGGACTGTAATACATTATGATTGTGTATGAAATTATGTATTTGAATACAACGCATAAGAAACGACTGATCTCACCCGGGAATAAATTTATAACTTAGTCTATAAAGCAGTTATGTAGCGTTTAATTAAGTATTTTTATATTATTAAATTAAATCAACGTTGGTTGAAATCGTTTTGTAAAAGAAGTATTATTACTTAAATAAAATAGTAAAAACACATTATCTATGTCCTTTGGTTTTATTATTCCTATAACAAATGCTTCAGTAGTAGTAGTTTTATTTTTCCAAATGGAAAGGCAAAGGTGTCGTACCATACAGCCTAATCTTTTATATATATTTTTTTATTTTATGAAATATGATACTATGAAATGAAATGAAGTTGATTAATAATATGAAACATGACATGATATGAATTGAAATGAGATGAGATGATATAAAATGGGATACTTTTATGCAAAATGATAATATGAAGTGAAATGAAATGAAGATGATTAATTAGAGACATCAATCAACTGGGATGAAATTAAATGAAATTAGAGATGATATGGGATGAAATATAATCTCAGTAAAATGGTGGTTATTTACTAAGATTTTTTCAGTGGACTTTTTGGAGGATCCGGAGAAGTTACGTCCAGCGGCTTTGTTCCATTTTCCCACATTTGTGCACTGTCACAGATATTAAACAGTTAATAAACCACCGTTATTACACATTTAAACCTGAAGAAACACTAAATAGGCAAAATAAAACAAATCACACAACTTCACTCCTCGCGTTCCCGCCAAAAAGTCTCACAAATGCTTCAACTATTATTTTCAAGGTTTTTTTGCCTTCAAAGACAGGCAAAGATATAAACAACCATATTACCCATGATCGACAGAAACACTTCAATATTACTCCAATATCACCACAATCTGAGTACTCTAAATGTATTCCCGATGCACAAACACGGACGAATCAAAATAATATCTGACTTCTTAAAATGTCGACGTATCACCATAAAATCCAACGCAAATTCACAACTTCACGATGTGAACTATTTTTCCTTCATATTAACAAATCTCATCTTATCGGATCTCTTAAGACAACAGTTTTTATTTGCCTAAGAGAATGTGTTATGTAAGCGATTGACCACCAATTAAATGCAACCACCTAAGTATTTCAAAACAAGGTCAAGGAAGCGTGATTCCTGTACATGGCATTCGAATAACCCTAAAACCGAGAAGCATTTTTATTGCTTTTCAGTAGAAATACGGTAGGATGATGATACTGCATGAATCAACGCCTAGTAGTAGGTAATACGCTAAGAACGGAAATACTAATCTTGCCAACAGTTGAAAGTTTTGAAGCTTTCGCATATTTTGGAAATTCAGAAATTGTTCGTCGTCATTGCGTCGAGTGACATCTATCTTTTACTTAAATAAAACCTATTTTTAATGAAAAGTTCGAGTCATTACCTATAACGCTGAATTATAATGATACTTTGGTAATTGTTTATTTGATACTCAAGAGATGGCGCTAAACCCAATTCATTTCGCAAACTATTCTACTACGTATTAATTATTTTATTTTTAATAAAAGAGTGACAAAAATAACTACTTATTTAAATCTATTTTTATAATATAAAAAACAGAATTACCCGTTGATAATTTAATTTTCAAATATTAAATAAACGCGATCACAGCGCCAAAGATAAGTTCTCTGATCTTTTACCTAATCTTAGTATAAATAGGTAATCTATACCTAATCTTTGTAGAAAATGAAAATAGTGCTGTGTTGCAGTTTAATAAAAATGCCTCTTTACTTGAACCGATTTGCTTTAAATTCGAATCAATGCATAATGAATCGAACAAAATAGGCTGAAGATATATTATAAGTAGATAGATCATAGAATCTTATGAAAATAGTCTGTTTTCTAAGAATCAAAACTTGGGTAGACGGTCCTAAAACTGCATACTGTAATATGATTTTATTTGGACCAAATATTTAATTAATGAAATAAATAATTAATGGAAAAAGTAAATAAATATAACAATATTTCGTTGGCAAGGCTTAAGTTCAAAATTGTAATAAACATACATATAATTCGAACTGATAGATTCATAAACCAAAATATTATTTCGAAATATGTCTGAAAAAGACTTCGATCAACAATAGTAACTAGATTTCGGGTCGGTGCATAAAATCCGTCTCGACAAATAACAGCGCACTTGAAATGTGAGCTCTTATTTTGTTTAGTTCACTTCAAACACAGCCAATGTCAACCCGTCTCACAATACCGCAGTGTGTATTCAAAAGTTGCAAAAATAAGGCCCGAAAAAGCAATTTAACGGCCGGAGTATCTTACTTTCGGTAAGTACATGAAGTATAAACTATATTGTAAGCTTTAAACTTATAAATAATATTAAATTTTGAACAAAATTACCGATTTTTAACCACCGCTACAAATGTTGGCCAAGGCTCGGCCAACACATGGACAAACTTTTGCTTAACAGAACAGTAAATGCATGGAGTAGATTTGTGTTGTAATAATTTTTTAAAATTTGTTAGCAGCACTTCAAAATTAGTTGGTTAAAATTGGTTAATGCTGCTTTTGTGTCTGTTTGTTGGACTCTCATTAGATACTTAGCTTTCCATTTTTATTTTAGCTTTCCTAGCAATCACGTGTGCAGAATGGATCTCGATTGTCGCCAGAGAAACAAGAGATGACTTTTATAAGCCAGCTAAGAACTCCGCTTATTGACACTGGACATCTTTGCCTTCCGTGCTCACGGCTACTGAAATGTGGCCGAAACATTGTAATAAAAATACCACGCTTGAAACCGTTTAAACGTTGTTTTATTATGTGCACTGGTCGCGAAAACTTAAAAATATATATTACACAAAAACGTAACGCTAATAAAATAATAAGTAATGTATAGATACTAACAAACATACATTTCCAAAACATAAAAAGTAAACAACTAAACTTTTACTTTAATTCATTAATAAATTATTTTAGTGTTAAGCGCGACTCCCTTACCTCCTGTAGTAAATAGAAATCGGCATTTCAAGAAGCAAAAATAAATAAAGCAAAACGATGTTAGTTCTCAGAGCAATTAAGGGAAAAGTTACTTTATTTGTTGCACCTTAAGATTGATTTAACATTAAAAGTTGTTTAAAATATGTCTTTTTATTGGTAAGTGACAGGAGTAATTTATTGCTTTGCTCGTTTTATGTGACGAATGATCGTAAGTATTAGATAATGTTTTGGAGATTTGTGACTTTATTACTAGGTGCCATAGTTGTTATTAGTTTGAAAGTAAAAGTGTTTCAAAACTTTTTTCTCCGTTTGTTAATAAACGAATGTAGCTGTATAAGTATATATTCACGCGGACAGTTTTTGCTTTAATTTTGTACGTATCCCTTTATCTAGTTACTATTGTTGATCGAAGGAAAAAGATTACCAAAAAGATTATTTGATTGTTTAGTACAGTTGGCTAGGTACCACTACACTATTTGACTTTCGATTGGTGACTAGAGCTGCCAAAATAAAAAAAAATACTCCCAAAAATTTTTACCGATTTTATTGGAAAGTTTTAAACGTGTCAAAGTATGGCACACTCACAATGTTTACTATAAGACCCTTTTGTTTCTATGTAACGAACAGTGTAATCATTTTTAAATCAAATTAATTTATTTATTATAAAACTTAAAATTTATAAATTATAACAAGTGTATTGAGAATCTTATGTAAGATGAAATAGTGAAACATTCCAGATATTATTATTCATTTTAATATAAACAGTGAATCTATAGTAGTAGAGAAGTAGATCTAAGCCGAAACAGCTTTGTGAAACTTCTTAATGTAATCTGAAATAAATTTTGCTACCGTAGTTTTATTCAGAAAACACTTCAACACGAACAATTCCAACGAAATGCAAAAGTTTCAACGCCTGGCAGCCCTGCGTTGAAATGACTTAAGTTTAATGGCGACTGCCGATTGGGGCTGACGGTTGTGTGTCGAACTGTCTCTATTTATATTTTTAGAATATTAGGTGTAGATTCGTAATAACTGATAAACATGACGGGAATTTTACCTACGTATCAGCGGTTTGTTAACGGGGTACCCGTCCCGTCCATATCTCGGCGGTCGTTCCGTATAAGAGAGAAATATCTGATTGTTTCTGTACTTTTGACGTTCGGAATCGTGTGGTTAGGAGCTCTGTTTTATTTACCTGAATTTAAAAGTTCGAGCAGTGTGAATGACAGTGTTTACAATGTGTACAAACGTATTCAGAAAGCGGGTCCAGAGCTGTTAATGCCTCCGCCACTCGCTCAAAACGATGTGGGAGACTTTCCTGTGGTCGGTATCGTTCGGCATGGCGAAGAAGGTGACGACCCACACATAGTTGAGGACAGAAACAGACTTAAAGCTAAGATAGACGAAGACATGGGCATGAAAGTTCTCGAGAGACCGCAGTTTGATGTTGCACCTTCTGTATCTTCTTCTCGAGGTCCCAGCAAGCCTCCTGTTGACGCAATAGAAGAGCCCGCTGTTAGGAACTTCGCAGCTAAAGACGCATCTCCGGCTGGTCCTAAACCAGACGGGTCTAATAGATACGTCGCTGTTGCTATCGGTCCTAACGCTGATCCAGATCAGAAACAAAAGTTAGAGACAGTTAAAGAGGTAAGATCTGCTATATAATTTGAACAAATTAAAATTTAATTAAACACCATTGGTTAACTTGATACCACTTGAAGTAGTAGAAGCAAGTAATTAATATATACAAATTATACATAAGATAAATATCAATACTCCCGAGATGGCTTAGTTACCATGACATTACTGCAGTATGTAGAGCAGATTTTGATATTCATTAATCTTGAATTTATTGACATAAAAATGCTTGACATGAGTGAAAAGGTTAGACTTCAAATTAGTCTAGTAACTACTAGACAGACTTAACAGACAGTTGTCCTTTTATTGACTAAACTGTGATAGTTATTATATCTTTTTAACTCAGATATTAATATTTTAAGGAAGCAATTAGCAATTACTGAACAGCTAATATAGCAGGTAAAAAAAACACCTGTTTTATTAGCAACATACAAACTTGAGTTGATATCTAAATGGTATCTTTTGTGTACTAATCAAACCCAAATTTCATTTTGTTGTGTGATTACTCAAAGTTGCATTCTCTTTTACAATTATTTCTGTAAAGATATATTTGGATGATTTCATCCATTCAATGTTCACACATATGCATTTATTTCACCTTCTCCAGAATAGAAGAATATGGTTCAGTTTCTTAACATTGTAAATTTCTATGCGTACACTTGTAAACATTTTATTTCAACCAGCTGCTTCTGTTTTAATAATTTCACTTTGTTGCATTATTAACAATGGAATAATTGTAAGGTTTTATGCACATGGTTTATCAAATTATTATTGCTAATTGCCACTAAGTCCCATACTGTCAACCGATAAACCAAAATCGAAAATGAGACTGCTCATTATTCTCCGTGTTTTTGTAGTTGAAAGCTATTCATTTATTTATTTCAGTAAATTGATGTGCACACAATGATGAAACTTCATTCATAACTGATACTTTAATTTTTATAATAATTAAATCTAATTGTCAGTTTTTGAAGTGTTTAATAAACATGCTAATGTTGTACACAATAAAATGGTACATAATTGTTTTCTATTTGCCTAAATTTATATACACATGCACATATTGTTAGCAAATCAAATACCAAAACACTAATCAATTGTAACAAATATTGTTTTTTTTGTTAAAAATTTTAATCAACTTAAAATCAAGGTCATCCACTATTTAATTCTACTATAGTCACTAACATGATTGTGTAGCCATTTCAATATATATTTCATATTTACATACCTACATTGCTTTTATATTGTATTGGATTCCAAATACATATGTACCCTTTTTTTTTGGTCGTAATAAATCATTATGACAAAAAAATCACATTTAGTAGCCAAACCTGTTATTATAATATTTTCCCCGTACCCATCCAACCGGGAATAATATGTCACTATTTTATAATTTGAATAAGCTTACAGTTTTATTATTGTTTATGTGCTTGACTGTCATCAGACGACCACCATTGGAACGGTAGGTATTGATTGAATTGCTAAAGCAGGATGGAATCAGTGGGAATACCATTGAGGGTACTCCTATTATGGATAGAAGATCGAAAAGTAGTAAACCGTGTAGTGCTATTATTGCAATCAAATTGCGACAAGTACTGATTTTGATATTTGCAAAACTATGCAACTCGGTCCCCAGAAATTGCTTCGGGTCGATATAATTCAAATTTGTCTCCTGTTATAATGCAGATTGATATCTAGTTCATAATAACACGTTAGTAATAAGTGCATATATGTAACTTGAAAATATTGTGTTCCGTTTCATGCCAAAAACAAACATTTTTGAAGTTGCAAAGTCGTAATACGTTATTAAAACTTCCAAGCAAGGCTGTATGTATTATAATAGTTAATCTCCATAGTAATTGCAACAGCAGGCTTCTGTGTGACATGGACTGTGACTAGTATTGTATTAATTTCGTGAACAGTCATAATGGAGATGGAAATTTGTATTTTAGCTCAAGTCAGTTTTCATTTGTTTAACGTGTTTAAAAAAAACGATTGTTTATTGAAATTTGATCTACATAATTAAAAGTTATCACTTTCCTTTTTAACTTGCTAGTTTTAAATATTTATTTGTGTCACTAAAGTCTCAGGAGTTGGACTGAAACTCACCCATTTCAAATTCATCGTGATCATATTTAAAGGACCTAGAGCATCTTGATTTTGCTCGGGATTAAACAAGAAATGTTTAAAGATTTCATTTACGTAATTGATATTGTTTTACCCTGACCTTTGTACTTTGGTACTTTAAAACACGAATGTTTTTAATTATTATTTTAATAATAATAATAATATAATATAACTATTTATTTAACACCAGATGTACAGAGTAAGCATATAAAACAAATAATAGACGGTGACATAAATTGGCGGCCTTATCGCTGAGAGCGATCTCTTCCAGGCAACCTTGCAGGGAGAGGATTAAGCAAACTGAACGGTGCTGTATCTTATTATTATTTTCTTTTTGATTATCTTTTAATTAATGTAGTGGGATTCTAGGCTTTTAAGCCAATGCGCTATTTGGTATTTATGAAACGAAGTGAATTGAATTGTAACGAAATTTAAGTTTTTTATTTTTTTTATTTCCTTTGTAGACAGACGAACATACGGCCCACCTGATGGTGAGTGGTTACCGTCGCCCATGGACTTCAGCAATGTCAGGGGCAGAGCCAAGCCGCTGACTACCGCTTAATACTCTCCACAAGCCTCGTTTGAAGAAGGACATGTCATAGCGCTCGGGAAACACCGTGGAGGGGAGCTTATTCCATAGCCGGATGGCACGTGGCAAAAAAGATCTCTGGAAACGCAGTGGCTCCAGGTAGTATGGATGAACTCTACTCCGGTGGCGGGCGGTGCGATGGTAAAAACATTGATTTATCTAAATAATTATTATGATCTGAATGTTTAATGAACACGATTACAGAATTAAATGAGATGAGATATGATGAAGCGAAAGAACGTTTCAGCAAAACAGAGGGTATTTTCTACCACTTCTACCGCTATTACAGGTTTATATCCCAAAGAAACAATATATGCAAATACATATTAACAAATAAAACAATTCCAATTATTATTCCTCACGTTCCTGCCAAAAAGCACATAATATACAATTTCAAATTCGTTTTATTTAGACGTAACAATTTTAATGGGTTTTTTCATTAATACTGATTTTTAAATTGTATGTTCATTTTCTAAAATTACATATTTTTTTATAATATTAATCAGTATTTTTTCAGTATTATCGCAAAATAGCAACATTATTAAAGTTTGAAAATAAACTAAATACTGCCCTGACAATGAAATAACAATGACATTCGTTCAGTTCAAACCATGACGATTTCTTCACGTCTAACTGTTAACGCAAGGTTTCCCTTCCGTAGTTATATATACATCAGAGAAAGTCGCAATGCATAACGTTTCGTATTTATTGTCTTGCTAATATTTTATTACTTATTGACTGCACAATAATTGCTGTATTTGAAAATTTCGAGCATCAACACCAACAGATAAATTTCATGGTCTTGATCACTTGGCTGCCGAAGCTTGCTCAAGGTTTTGACGGCACAATTTGATGCCGCCACGTTCTAGTTTCAGACCTGAACAAATACTTATCGAATATATGGCTATTCTACAATTTAAAAGGGTTACTGTTTAATGACATATATCATACTATTTAATTTATTTTTACTGATGGTAGGACGTCTTGTAAATCCGCACGGGTAATTACCACCAACCCGCCTATTTCTGCCGTGAAGCCGTAATGTGTTTCGGTTTGAAGGGTGGGGCAGCCTTCTGTGAAAGGTGGTTGTACTGTTAATACTGAGACCTTACAATTCATATCTCGAGCTGGGTGGCGTCATTTACGTTGTACACATTGCCATACAAATACGTTAGAGATTGCGACCTTAAGTCGTTAGATGGTTGGTGTCTATAGACTCCGCTAAACATTTAAGGTCTTGGACAAAAAGGACAATAATTCATCTTGTCTCCGTCTACAATAATAAGATGTGTGGTGTTGTGGGACACCGGATAGGAAGTTCCTTATTATAAAAATATTAATTTTAAGTTTATTCGAGGTATAAATAAAATAATTATTCGGGTATACATTTTTTATTATGATTTTTTTATTGATAAAAATAAAAATAAAACTACAAAGTTATTAACTTTATTTTATTCACAATGATTTATAAAAAATATATTATAAAAATATGTTATTTTTTGTATGTTATTAAAGTTAAGTCGTACACTGTGTGCATTACTAATAAAAATCTTACGTTACGGACGTTTTTTCCTGGTTACGGTACCCCTCCGCAATGTCCCATAAGGAACTTCGTTCCAACAATAAAAAATCTATAATGTATATTTAAAAGAAGTTTGATTTTATGAATTTTTTTTCACCAGAAAGAACAGTGGCCCCTACTATAATGCATAAAAACAGACTTTTATAAAATACATGTCTCAAAAACGTGAAATAAAATATAACGGTTATACTTTAAAAATATCATAAATTCACAGAGAAATCGGGTTACATGCGGATTTAAATGTTTTGCTGTTGAAATAATCTTCCACTCATTTCCATCCATGATGCGATATGAATTTTGGTCACTGAACGACCACTAGTCTTATAAATAAATCTTTGACATCGTCCAGAAATTTGATCATCATTTTTATTAATGTTATTTTACGAGCTCGGCAGACGATCATTAGTCCATCTGGTCTGGCTAACAGACCACATATCTCATTGTTTAGTTTATGATGATTATAAACCGCTATTATTACGCCTCCTTTCTCGAACAGTATAGCAGGAGCCCGATAAATTCTTGGACCGAGCTATTGTCGTAAGCCAATACAAATAATTAACCACGAGTAATCGTGGTATCAAACACAGGTTATTTAGTAATAAAGTAATGACAATCCACATTCGTAGAAATTGTTACTTCATTATTTTATTATTATATAATGTTTAAAAAAAAATAGCACTTGAAGAAGCTGATTCATGCATGCCTTTGCGATTTAGAGAAACTGATATTAGAACAATAATAGTATTATAATCTTTGCTAACAATACAAATCCGAAACATTATGCATGAATATATCTTACTTAATCAGAATAAAAATGTTCGCACGAAAAATGGACAATTCACACAAACATATTTTACAATCTGCATTCAGATAGGATAGATTTCTGTACACTTTGGTGACGCCGGGTATCTTTATATATGTATTATGTACATACATATGTGTGTTCGCTTGTTCGGGTTACACATATAAAAAGCCATATAAAAAGCCTGGTAGTTTATAGACTAGAATTTAATTTTTTTTTCGAATTGCATATGTTGACCTAAGAAATCGCGGCGTAAGTCTAGAATTTAATACGTAGTTTAAATATGTTGAAAATGTTAATGATGAGTTAATACGCGACTAAAGTCCCGCGGGGTGCCTTCAATACGTATAGATTTTTTTTGTAAATCTATCGCGGTATTGTTTGATTAACATCTTTAAAAAAACGCAACATTTGCCAAATTATTTTAAAAGAATTCGATAACAGTGCTTGCCTATCAAAAGATAATCATTTTTTATCAAAGTTTTCTATGAACAGCCAAGGTCGTTGTATGCTGGCTAACATGTCATGAAGGAAGCGCTTTTTTTTTTATTGCTTAGATGGGTGGACGAGCTCACAGTCCACCTTTAAGTGGTTACTGGAGCCCATAGACATCTATCTACAACGTAAATGCGCGACCCACCTTGAGATATAAGTCCTAAGGTTTCAGTATAGTTACTTTGTGAAACGCACCACTAGATGTAAGTTTTCATTTTCTGAACTCACAATATTATGTGCGTTAAGTGTCTTCACGAGTGCTTGCGATTGAAACACTGTTAGCGATTTATTGATATTGCCCGCGACACCGACGAGACGCATGTGTTTAAATCGATTTACCGGCCGCCAGCGTAAGTGAAAAATGAACAAAATAATTTTTAGCAATTCAGCTATGCCGAGTCGAGCACTATTTATAGCGGATTCGTATCTCGTCCGATATCGAACGCCGCTGCGCTAAAAACCCAATTGAACGTTTTGAATGACAGACATCTGTCACGATCGGTGCCATATAGTTGCAAAGTTTAGATCGTCCCCTTGACATATACTATTTGCGATATTAGGAGCATGTTACAAATGTGTGTGCTCGTAAACAGATAAACATAGTAATTAATTTTGCGTGAAGCAGCATTTACAACTTGTCACAAAACCCAGACATTTGGTCTGCGGCTTAAAGTTCCTGATTACCCTTCCGTGTTTTGGGTTTGTAATTTATTAAAACATATGTGTATTTTTGGTACCCACAACACATGAAAAAAAAACCATTGCTTATGACCGTTCAGCTTAGAATTTAATTGCATTACGCAATCAATAGGATAAGTAATTAATTAAGTAAATAGTTAATAATAGTAAAATCGTTTCGTCTGGTGAGATATCTTGGCGAGATTAGACGTCTGTTTACAGTAAATTAACAACGGTAATTGCACGAAAAACATCCAAAACGTTTGCCAAATTATACAAAACCAAAACATTTGATCATTTTAAGTCGCCTGATAGTGTCCTAATATATTTGTGTTTGTAAAGAGGTATCTTGTCTCTGTTAATAATTGTAGACATGAGTGGATGAAGGGGTTAAGTACCATTTTTAAGATTTTTGATTTTTTACATTGGGTGAAGGTGTTATGTGCCTATAAAATATATTAGACCTTAATAATTCGGTTTTAACGGCTATTTTTAGAAATTATTAATTTAGAATGTGATGAAAAAGTTATGTACGAAGAAAAACTACAAGTAATAAAAGTTTGTTGCCCGTTTTCTCAAAATTAACAAATTGAATCATATCCCCTTCATTTACTCATGTCTTCAATTACAATATTATAAGGTAGCGGTCGGGGAACTTTTTTTAATTATTACCCCAAAATATTTTTGTGTAAGTTGATATCACCCCATGGCGAAGAACAAAAAATAACGAAATCGCTTCTTTTTAGTATCTTTCATATTATAGCCCCAATGATAATTTTGAAAAAAAAAAATTATTTTTTCGTTTCGTGCCATTTCGTTTCATCGAGCTTGAAATCACAACGATTCTAAAGAAGTTTCACTTCAATATATACTTTTTACTCACAAAAGTTTCATTTTTACCCCCCAAAATTTCATTTTACCCCGGTTCGCCGACCGCTGTTTTAAGGTTATCTTAAACGTTTGATTGTTATTTTATTGTATAGTTGTCGAGTTCGTACGTACGACGCTAGACTTTCTCGTGGTGTGGTGTGGTTAGTTTGACACTGATTCGGTCTTGGTCGATGACCCTACATTGGCGCCGTTGACTTCGCAACGCCCGCGCCCGCGCACGCCTCCGGGCCATGTATTCATTCATGCATACCAAGTAAATCACTTAACCCACTGACCACATCATAATCATTTAATTTCACATTAAGCTGGTAGGACCGTCTTGTGAGTCCGCACGGGTAGGTACCACACTGCCTATTTCTGTCGTGAAGCAGTAATGCGTTTCGGTTTGAAGCGTGAGGCAGCCGTTGTAACTATACTTGAGACCTTAGACCTTTTATCTCAAGGTGGGTGGCGCTATAACGTTATAGATGTCTATGGGCTCCAGTAACCACTTAACACCAGGTGGGCTGTGAGCTCGTCCACCCATCTAAGCAATAAAAAAATGTAAAAAAGTAGCACACAAACGAATAAAAAACAAAAATAAAATACTCTTGGAATATTTTATCACTCTAGTCTAAATAGAATCACGACTTCGTACCAGAAAGCTCCTAATATCACTCTTAAGACGATTTTTAGGATCAGAGTGATATTTATATTCAAAATGTCTTTATTAGCATACGTAGGCAGATTTAGGACATACTTCAATTAATTATTGTACCCTTGAGGACGATGTAAGTGTTTTAGTAATAATAATATCATTTATGGGAATATTTATATTCTTGTGAATTGTTCGGAAAGGTTTATGTGTTTGTTTATGTGTTAGTTGGCGCGTCGTTAACTCGATTGATCCGATTGAGTTGAAATTGTGACAGTTATTGGTACTTGAGGAATGATTTCTGGCGTAGTCCCATCTATGCGAGACAGGTAGCGTGCGAATAGATCAACCAAATGTATGTATTTCGGTTATTTCGCGACATCTAGAGCGAAGCGTGATACGATTTCACTAGTAAAAATGAAATAGCAAAAATAAAAATCATGTTCTTTTTTTTTCTTTATTGCCCTTGTAGACAGACCAGCATACGGCCCACCTGATGGTGAGTGGTTACCGTCGCCCATGGACTTCAGCAATGCCAGGGGCAGAGCCAAGCCGCTGCCTACCGTTCTCGAGTGAATTACTCTCCATAATATAGCCCCTCTGTTTACATCACACTAAGTGGTAGATGTTTAAACTATAGCTCTTAAAAAGCCAAATATAACGAGCAATGCAGAGATTCATTCATAACCTAAATCATTTTACGAACATCACTCTCGTTCCGTAATTTGTTAATCGATAAAAATATGTATGTGTTTATAGAATACAAGCGGCCCGCTCCGGCTCCGCTCGGGTCTTTAACAAAAATTTCAACGATATAATATGAAGTTGTTTTATTTTTTTAAATAAAATAACACCTATTGTAGCATAACTATAATAGTTGCTTAAACTTTACTTAATACTTTTGTAAATAATAATGTGTTCTACAAAGTCGTAGTACATTATTTTATTCTATCATCAATAGTTTTCGCAGGGCACGCGATTTAAATAGTGTAGCTTCAAAACAGTGAACGAATTTTTCAAATCGGTTCAGTAGTTTCGGAGCCTATTCAAAAAAAATTTTTTTATTGCCTTTGGAGGCAGACGGGCTGTACAAACAAACAAACAAATCTCTTATAATATTAGTATAGATTCATAAACGAACGTGTTCTTGAACTAGTTTTGAGCAGTCTCAAACTAATCAAAACATAGTTCATCCGTTATATTGGAACTGTTGTGATTCGATTTACCGTTTATTTATTGCGATATTAGTAAATAGCGCTGTATTCAAAACCATGATGGCTTTTAATTTTAAGTATTATAAATGAAGTTAATAACCGACTGCATGAAAATAATGCAATAATCTAGCATAATGCAATAATTGATAGGCAGCGGCTTGGCTCTGCCTCTGGCATTGCTGAAGTCCATGGGCGAAGATAACCACTCATTATCAGGTGGGCCGTATGCTCGTCTGTCTACAAGGGCAATAAAAAAAATATCATTTATTTTGGTTCGCATGAAAAACCAAGATTTTTTACCTTGCACACAAAACACACTGTTCCAATATTTTTGTTATTCTTCCGAATTAGTAATTAATCTAGTTTGTTATCCATTAGTTCCCTTCGGGTCAGATGCTTGCCAGAAATCTATTGTCATATTATGAATGACGAAGCTTCAATTGAGGACGGTTCGACCGATTTGTCTGATTTACTATTCTGTTTTGTCGTAAAATGTCACGAAAATATTTGAATGGAAATGTTTTTTGCAAGATCTACCAGATATCGTCTTTTCGCATTAAAAGTGTACAATTTACTAAAATATTCGAAATCGAGTTAATATGCGAAATCATTTGGTATTAGTTTTTTTTAATAGTTTATTTGTGTTTTGACTACTATTAACAAAATTAATACATAATTTTATCTTACTTTAAAAGACGGATAAAGTAACCGGTAAAAAGTAAAAAATTAATGTTGCTAAGATGATTAATATTAAAAATATCACATGTTAAACCTTTAAAACACTCTCCTGTAAAATTAGTAAATTTTGAGATTATACAGTTTTAATGCGAGAAGACGATATGTTTTCATTCGATTAATGATTTGACTATCGTTGCGGCCGTGACCGAGCTTCACTAGTTAATAATATTACATAATAGATACATGACAGCACAATCCCGTGGAAGCCAGGCTAAGTAAAATCAGTGTTTTCAGAAATAATCATAAAACTGTAATTTTTGCTTGTATTGAATTTAGTTAATAACTTTTTCCGACTATTAAAAATTTACCATCATTTTACTTTTCTTCTCGCTTCGGTTTCCTGAATAGTGAGGGTCGTGACTACCTCCTCGCAACAAGAGTTCATTCTGGATCATTCCACGCTATTTGCTCCAATCTGCCGCCGAGTGTAGAGCATTGTGAACTGTGGTGTCGAGAGTAGTGCGGTTCCGATCAGTCCAACGTGATTTTACTAACTTACCATAATTTTCATATCACTTACGACGAAGTGGACAATATGCTCGTCTGACTACAAAGGCAATAAAAATGAAATCAGCCGGTACGCCTATACATTTACCACCTACACCGATGACAGAAGAGAGATTTGTTAAAACTAGAGGTCTCGCAGTATTCGAAATTCGACTATAATTAATTGGAATGTAAGTTTGTACACTATTATGATTGTATTTTATACATTTATAATCACAAATTTCGCCAAGACTACACTTTGAAAAATATTAACAAAGGCAAGCAATATTTAATCTATTCTCAATTTGACAACAGACGCCAAAAACAAAAGTTTGACAATAAATAGTACGCATGCGTGTGTGCGTCAAATACACAGTATGTGGTGTGTGTAAGTTTTTCTTTATTGATTTAATGTATCTTTTATGCATTATTTAAAAAAATATATTAGCATTGTGCACTTATTCTCTATACTCTCTATAAGTGTGGAAAATTTCATACTCCTCCGTCTGCGCAATTTTCGTAAAAAGGGATACAAAGTTTTTGCTTCACGTATTAATATATATAGATAACGTGTCGTCGATTCTCCAAAAACAATTTAATACAGTTTTGGATATGTACTCGAATACAATATGTTCATTAAGACGTTCGTTTTTTTGGTTGCTCATTTTGGAGGTTTCACAATGAATACACTTGGATTAATTTGGACCACAAGTGTTTTGAGTAAATATTAGTACAGCTTTGAACAGACGAAATTTTCAATGCGAAAACGTCTGTTATTACATTCTACGTGCAATTTAATTACTGTATATTTGCTTAATTCCCATTTTTGAGCATTCTTTAAATCAAGGCTAATTAATATTTTAACTAGCTGCAAAATGAAATGCTTTGTGCTCGTTTGTTAAGACAAAGTTTACACGACGGAGATTTTTCGAAAATATCCGGAATAAAAACAAAATATACAATTCGCGATTCAGGAATAGGTGTCACTATCAAAGGATACAAAGCTTGTGTGACGTCACAGTAATATCAGCTACGAGTACGTCTATTAGAAAATGATTATTAATGAATCTGAACTGGACTGATTTGTCAAGATTAATGTCAGATCTTACTCTAACGGTATTTCGATCAGCTTTGTTGCACAATATACCGTGCATTTACGTTTTCTACCTAACGGTACTCCGAATAAGTCTGTCTCCGATGAGATGTCGCCGCTGACACGAATACCCCTACGAACGGGAGACGTTAACACAATCGTTCGGCACTTTCGCGGTCGCCTTCACACGAATTTAAAGTGTACGAGGAATGTAAATGATCTCGTAAATAATATTATACGATTTTCGGACGCGTGGGCTCGCTATTTCCACTTGGTGATGTGCACGTTGTCGGCTTGTGAAGTCTGCGTCTGTTTTGTGCTGCAATCGTGGAATTTTATATGAGTAATGTTAGGGATAAAGGGAACAATTAACTGACCGGCGCCCGACGTTATCATATTATTATGCGCGTTCAAGTCTATGGAAACATCATTGGTATAACACATTAAGAGCATTATTTTTAATTATTGCCTACTATCATTGACTTTGTAGTTTTATGTCCCCGTATATTAAAGAATCTAACAGTATTTTTCTTCGGTTTTCGCCTTCTATCAATAATAATCACGACTACTTACTATTGTTGATCGATGGTTTTCGCGAATCGTATTGTCATTTTATTATTACTGACATTTCGAATACTATACCAAAGTATGATTAAAAAACACGAGGTTAAACCGTAAAAGTAGTTATAATTAACATGAGGAATAGTGTGTTCACTTCTCAGTCAGTGGTTCCAATACAGATAGATATTCGACCAGAGTTTCCTCAAACATACTATATAGTACAATTTAGTAGGCATCTATGTAGAAGAAGCATATTATTATATCCTATTGTGACACAGGCTCTTATTGATTTATAGATAATTAATGACACCTTTTTATCGTTAATATATTAACAATAATTTCCATTCCGTGATATAAAGTTCATTAATGTTTGGACAGTCGATAAATTAAGTTGTAATCTGACCAATTCATTACGTTTTAATCATTGAGATCAGGTTTTTTAGATGGTCGTTTGTTTTCTGTTTTCATAAAATGCTTTACGCAATGCTAACAAGGCAGCTTAATACGGTGATAGTTCGTACGGTTTTGTTCCAGAAAAAGCAAACGGGAACACGGCCTCTTGTACCGAGTAGGCGAAATTCGAGACCAGCTTTTTATTATGCAGGTAGTTAGCGACCACAATAGCGGAATAAAAATACGGTTTATTTAATTCGGTCTTTGTAATATCTAAACGGAGTTTCTGTGATGAATCGAATCAGAAAGGAAGAAATCCGTTGAAGAACCAAAGTAACCAAAGTGTCGCAGAATCGATGGCTGACGGAGCAGACGCGTTCGGGACTGGATTAGCACTAGATCTTCTCAGTGGGTCGCGTTTCCGATCCAGTGGTAGATTCTGCGAAGCGCTGCTTTTGCTAAGGCCAGTGTTAGCAACACCTCCGGCTTGAGCCAATAGCTTGAGGTAACGCTGATATAGCTTCTCAAGGCTATCAGCATAGGTAGGGGAAAAAAGGGACTGGAGACCACGTAAGCGGTAGCGTAACGTTGGGGGTCCCCCTGCTCGATGGACCGATGAGTTGCGGCGATATGCGGGAAGAAATCGGATGCGGAAGGCGGAGAACCGTTCATTGTGGCGGACTATGGGAGGACATCCAGCAGTAGACAGATACAGCCTGATGATAATATGTAAACGGAAGATTTAAGTAATGTTTCAATTAGTTTGCATAAAGAAAATTCCATGTAAGCTATGTAGTGTAAAGGAAATGTTTTTAATAGTAAACATTTTAGTGGTCGTGGTCATTACTTCGGATGGTGGTGCGCTTTACCAGATGTCGCCATTACTTGCGTACCGCGGCCCTTCTTGTGCACTCGTTAACGGGACCGCTTAGAGCTGCCAGCTGTAAACATATTACATGCACATAAATAATTGAGTTAGAGAATCTTCTGATATGAAATCGATCTTATCTCTCCGCTAAAACATTGTTAAAATACATTGTAAAGCTATGATAAAAGTTAACGGCCGCCCGGTGTGGTAACTCAAACAGAACGTTTTGACGTTGTAATTCAGTTTGTTGAGGGCGAAACTAAACAATTAGCTGTCAGTATTGTCCCTTGTTTAAAGTTTAAAGTTGCTCAGCGAGCTATGGCGAGGGCTGTGCTTGGAGTTTCTCTGGAAGATCGAATCCGGGACGTGGTGTTCGACAGAGAACCAAAGTTATAGACATAGCACAGCGAATTAGTAAGCTGAAGTGGCAATGGGCTGGCCATATTAGCCGGACAACCGATAACCGTTGGGGTTCGGGGTAAACGCGTTCTTGAGTGGAGACCGCGAACTGGAAAACGCAGTGCAGGATGCCCTCAAGCTCGGGGAGTGATGATCTGTGCAGGGTGGCTGGTAGGAACTGGATGAGAGAAGCCGAGGATCGTGCTCAGTGGCAAACAATTGGAGAGGCCTATATCCAGCAGCGGACTGCTATAGGCTGAAGATGAAAAAATGAATGAATTGTCACTATAAGTCGTCATAGATACACGAGGAAGTCTGCCTTACAATATACACTAAATTGAAATGACGTGTACTAAACGTTTTTATTATTTATGTTTGAATTACTTTTTTTCTTGAGAGTAAATGTATTATACATTTACAAAAGGAGTACTTAAGGAATTGATAATAACTTTAATTTTTGTCATACTAATTTTGAGGCTTGTCAAATGCGAAGTACGAAAGGGGCATCCGAAAAGACTTAGATGGACTGTTTAAAAGGATATTATGATGAAGGCTGGAGATAGTGTGAGTGCAGAGATAACGTATGATATATAGGCCAGAATGGAAAAAAGGACATGCTGCGCCGAACCCGCATAATTGGATAAAGGCAAGAAAAAGGACACTAATTTTGGTGTTTCAGTTAACCCTGGATGGGTGCAAAAGGGGTTAAAATTATTCTTGGTATTCTGTAGTACTGGAGTTCGGTAGTTATAGATTCCATAACGAGAATGGTGCCATCGATCTTGAGTCTTGAGCTCAAATTGAAAATTGTGTTGTTATTACTACTATACAATACATTTTTTTAGTCGAATCGTACGTATTCCGCATAGAAAAAAAATGTACAATAAAATAATTTAAGACACATTTAATTTGTACTCTTCTAGTTTCATTCGAAACAGTAAGTCCCGAGATATCTCTAGCTTTGAATAATTGAATTAATTGAAACGTATGCCACTAAGTAATGATAAAAGTAGTGTTTTCTTTATTAGTGCCAAAGCGAATATTGCGCTTAATGTAGCATGTGAAGTGGAAGTTAATATGAAGAAAATATAATGTAGCATGTAATTAGCTCGTAGGTAGGTAGGGGATATCGTGAAAACTGTATAACAACGACCCGTGTTTACGGCTTCTACTTAAACTTTGTGTCAGGGACATTCGGAGGCTAAATTTGGTCAAACCATAAATTAGATTATCGTTGTTATATTCGAGGGTAGCATTTGCTTATGTTTGAGTATTGCAATTCGTTTATAAATGTATTAATAATATAAATATAAAAGTTTGTTTAGCAGTCACGCAAAAATGACTGAACAGAGATATTTTAATAAAAAAGCTCGAATAACAAAGGATGCTTTAAAAAATAATAATTAAAGCTACTTTTACGGTTTCATCTCGTGCTTTTAACGGCATTATATTATTTTCGACTTTTCGACTCTTGTCCGACAGTCGTCCGTACATACGTCGTTCAATAGACGACAGTTGGAAATATTAGAAATGATAATTAAAAAAACACCATATTATGATTCTCAAAAACCTAAGAAAATTCCTATTTTATTATCGTAAGTGACCCAGCAACCTCGTAAATATCTAATGTAATAACCATGTGTTCGCTTGTTCTTGGTTTTAGATACCGACGGATCTACAAAACGACTAGACTTGGATGAGACAGGAACACAAGCCACTGTTTATACAGATAAAATCTAATGTCCTTAATTTTTACTGAATTACAAATTGAAGACTTTTGAAACAACTGGGACTTGTAGCAAATAACTGAGTGTAAAATACCCACCTAATGAATTATTTACTAAAGTGCAGAGTAATAATACGCCTTATTGTAAATTAGGGTCTATGGAAAAAATTGTTTTATGGGCAATAAACAAACTTATAAAATTGCGCAATAAAAGTGTAAATATAGAAGACTATGAAGATACAGTAGATAGTTTATCGGCGTATGGCATCTTTTGAACCCCCACGGGTAATAACCACCACCTAGCCCATTTCTGTCGCGAGTAATAAGTTTTGGTTTGAAGGATGGGACAGGCGTGAAACTTAGACCTTATATCTTAATGCGGACGTGTCTATGGACCCTGGTAAACCATATAGCATCAAATGCGCTTTGAGCTCATTGAAAAGGCAATAATTCGTCTAGACAATAAAAGTAGCAGTGTTCGTCGAGACCAGAATTGAACACTCGTGACTTCTAATTTACAATCTAACGACATGCAATCTTGTAAGATCCTCTGATGTAATCATTTAATTGTTTCTTTAGCTCTTCGCATAATCTATCTATATATATAAAAATGAATTGCTGTTCGCTAGTCTCGCTAAAACTCGAGAACGGCTGGACCGATTTGGCTAATTTTGGTCTTGAATTATTCGTGGAAGTCCAGAGAAGGTTTAAAAGGTTTAAAACAATAATGAAAATGCTCGGAATTAAATAAAAATAACAATTTTGTTAATTAAAAATAACAATTTTGTTTTCCCTTAGATGTGTCCCCCATCGAACGGATTCCTTTCGTTTGTTTTAAGTTTATTTTATACGAAAGTATAGGTATTTTATTTATCGATTGAGGCACTACGAAGTCTGCCGGGTCAGCTAGTGTACAATAAAAATAAGTGTACAAAGATTTCTTGGTATCAGACTTAAAAAAGCCCAATCAACATTGGGTGTGCTAATTAATCTGCCGCTGGCCCGATTCATGTGATCGTTTAAATTGGCTGCACCGTATGAAAGGCGCCGTCCTAATGCGTGCCGTAATTAGCAAACAGGATGCCGCCGCGGAACTCCTTTATTGCTCTTAATGTCCACGGATTCGTCAGGGCCGAACTTCGTCATCCTTAAACTATCTAATCGCCTAATAAAAATGTTAATTAGAAAATTATTATGCTCAGTTCTCACACATGAATCATGTTCAATTCATATTTGTTTTGTTAAGTGCCCATTAAACGTCACGATCACGCAAATGAATTTCGTTATGAACGTTTTTAGTCAATGTAGTAGTCTTAGTAAGAAGATACTTTTGGTGTTTAAAATTTCGTAATTTCTAATAAATGTGTTTTCATAATTTCCATTAAAAATAAAATTATTGTACACATAACTATTTAACGTACACATAGATTTTAACAGCCTTTTTTGGTGTATAGAAAACTCCAGCAGAGGCTTAATGCGGCATGCATGACAATTGCAACGGCTCGTTTATAGAACGTCTTGTAATGGATATGTTCCGTTTTGACCGCAATACTGGCCCTCTTTTGTCCTCCTACTCGATCTCTCGTCGTGTCAATGAACTGGTGCTAAGAAAGTGAATTTATTAAGCCTCGTTTACAGTGAAGCACGTCCACCATATTATTAAAATTAACAATATACTTCGTTTTTGGTTCCAGGCTCTAATATTTATAACCGAATACTGTTTTACTCGAAACTCGGGATATTGAGCAAATGCGAAAAGATTTTTCCCGGTATTGTTGATCGAAGGTTCGGATAAATTCTTCTGTAGTAATAGTTTTGGTCTGTGACTTCAAATTGATGTTGTTTGTATCGTAAAATTTCACTAACAATAGGCGAATCGTACATATGTTAACAAAGCGCTTATATACTTAGTCTGGCCATAAATACTGTTACAATTAAAAATAAACAAAATATTACATTTGAATTTGGAATCTGTCTTTTTTATATGATTGCTCATTGAGTTTTCTCATTTTGGCGCCAATACATTGTACAATATTTTGCGATATTAAAATGGAGTTGGGTGATAAAGAGAACCGAATCGCTGGGAATGCATTACACAAAGTAGGTATGGAGCCCAATGCAATTTTTAAAACTCTTCATACGCTTGGTATTAGTGAAATGTTTGTGTACCGGGCTATTAATAGGTGCAATGAGACCTCCTCTGTTTGTGACAGAAAAACATCTGGCCGTTAACGTAGTGTTCGTACGAAAAAGGTGGTCAAAGCAGTAAGGGAAAGAATTCGAAGAAATCCTGTCCGAAAGCAAAAGATTTTATCTCGGGAGATGAAGATAGCACCTAGAACCATGTCGCGTATTTTAAAAGATGACTTAGGACTTGCAGCCTATAAGAGACGTACTGGTCATTTCTTAACTGATAATTTAAAAGAGAATAGGGTGGTAAAATCGAAACAACTACTGAAGCGGTACGCAAAGGGAGGTCATAGAAAAATTTTGTTTACGGATGAGAAATTTTTTACAATTGAGCAACATTTTAACAAACAAAATGACCGTATTTATGCTCAAAGCTCTAAGGAAGCTTCCCAATTAGTCGACAGAGTGCAACGTGGGCACTATCCGACTTCAGTGATGGTTTGGTGGGGTATTAGCTATGAAGGAGTGACTGAGCCATACTTTTGTGAAAAAGGTATCAAAACATCGGCACAAGTGTATCAAGATACCATTCTTGAGAAGGTAGTGAAGCCCCTTAACAACACCATGTTCAATAATCAAGAATGGTCCTTCCAGCAAGACTCGGCGCCAGGTCATAAAGCTCGGTCTACGCAGTCTTGGTTGGAAACGAACGTTTCGGACTTCATCAGAGCTGAAGACTGGCCGTCGTCTAGTCCCGATCTTAATCCGCTGGATTATGATTTATGGTCAGTTTTAG
This sequence comes from Bombyx mandarina, assembly GCF_003987935.1. The sequence goes on along the minus strand of NW_021011488.1, from coordinate 2,152,625 downwards.
AGAGTACGGCTTGCTCTAAACGCCATGATAATTTGGAGTCCCTAAAACAATCCGTACGATTGGCAGTGAAAATTTGTCTCATGGAAGGAGTGCGTGCTTCTATTGATAACTGACCTCAACGTTTAAAGGGCTGTATTGCAGCCAATGGAGACCACTTCGAATAAGCTTTTTATACTTTAATTTGTTTTATATTTATGTATTAAACTAACACACTGTAAAAGTAATAAATGTTATTTGCAATAGATTATTTTTTATTGTAACAGTATTTATGGCCAGACTTTAAACCGGTCATAAATTCACGGAGGTTCGGAATCGCAAGGCTTCAGTGAAACGCCGTTGGACAATATTAAATATTCATCCGTCTCTTTGATACAGACTCTCTTAAGATAAAATTGTACCGTTGGCTCAAGTTATTCTTGTAATCAAATATACAAAGAGAGTTTTCGTTTTAAGGATATCGAAAGGTATGCATACTTTTGTTCTTATCGAAAAATGATGCAACAATTTTTAAAGAATTTCTTTGAACTGTGAAACGAAATATTCAACCGTACTTATTGAAAACTGAGTTTCTTTTTATTATTAAAAAGGCAGTAGTAGTAGAAAATAATGATCTACCCGCACTTGATAAGAATGACGTAGATGACCATTAGATTAAACGGTTGGCTCGCAAGAATCCAGCAATTTGTCACGTCACCCACATGACAAGACAGTAAGCTCATCTATTAAACAGATAGTGTCGTAATATGGATGTTGTCTTTTGATGTTCGCTTAATGGATGATAATGAGGCTCGGGGAGAAGTTCACGGGGGGTGGAAATGGTTTATCATAGTCTTGATTGTCACTGTCACGAACACGCACGAACGACTATTTGCTATTAATTATGAAACTCAATAGCCTTTATTTTCAGTTTCATTTTCTAATATTTCTCAAGCCTCAATCATGATTAAACTAATTATAACCTGAGCGCTATTTTTAAATATTTCCTTCGTGAATTCAGACTTGTATGGTGATACTAAATTTAGAATGTACTCAATTCGTTTAATGGCTGTGAAATTTCCTATCTAGTACAGTATTCGATTACGAAAATGTTGGTAATTTACTTAATCATCACACCGTGAATATCGTGACATCGGACAATTCGTTGACATAAAATGTATGGTGTATCAATTACGTCACGGTATCATATGAAGTTAAACTCAAAATTTATGACAGTGCTTTTACGATTCAATCTGTCTATATAAATAAAAAAATGATTGCTGTTCGTAAGCTCGTCACTTAAAATAGCTACGTGGAGTTTTCCGATATTCTAAAATGTTCGTAACTATACGAATGCTTTTGGGGAAAGAAAATTTGAAATTTATGGTGTGTGAATACGTATGTGTATAATTAATGTAGGTAGATTTAATGAGGCGTATTTTTCGCGAAAGCTTAAATATACTTAACTATGAGTAAAACAGATGACACGAAGATTATTTGATTCATTATTGCTGCAAACAACGAGACGTAGTGTAGATAGAGACACTACGTCTAAGTGTATGTCTGAACCCACCTTGAGACATAAGCTATTCCTCAAAAACGAACTAGTAAGTAGACAGATTTGTCTACTTCTAACGTACTACAAATATTGGTTTTTAATAAAATTCAAATATGATGTTTCGGTCACATTGTTTTATGAATAGCCCATTCAAACATGATTGCTTCCCGGTGTAAATAGGAAGGATGATGTTTCATACCTGTCTGTGCATTACAACTCACCTAAAAATTTTGTACCTTGGGTTTGAACACATGTTATATCTTCATTTTGTGAGCGCACCATTGGATCTTTTACCTTTCATTGGTCATAAAAACTGTCATGACGTTTTTCCATCTAGAAGTTAAACTTGACAATAGATCATGAAAATACTGACAGCCAAACATAATATGCTTTGTGTGTAAGCCTATGTATTTGTAGTTTGTAGGGTTTATATGAGATCTTGGTTCGTGCTTATTATTCGGGTGCTCTCGTCCTTATCTTGCTCGTTTGTCCTCCCGGGAAGCTCTTCAGCCCGATACCGGTCTCCTAGCTCGCTGCTTTCATCGGTTCTCGCTCCCAAAACGACGATTTTACGACTCTATCATTCGACAGATAACTCACGACTTAATGCACTATTCACAGTCATGCGATCCTTAGCGTTTTACCAGAATACTTTTGATACAGTTTGTACTGCTAAATAAATAATTTACAGTATTAAATTCATAATAATTACACAACTCTACAAAAAAAATATTCGTTCGTTGTCCTAACGTTTATACTAGGTTTTTCCGGTTCATTACGAGGGCTGCACTAAAAGTATCGGGAATGGAATATTTCCACTGTTCCTGTCATATTAAAATCTTTTAAATTGAAAACTCCTTGGTTTTAAAAATCGAATACCATTTATTTATTTAAAAAAAGATTCTCGGTCTTGTCACGAGGTTTTGTCAAACTTGTTTAGTCGTTGAGTAAATGGAAATGACTCGAGAAAATTCAAGATCGATGATTTATTATGACTTTCGAAGTGGTTTAACACAAAAACAGTGTGTTGACCGGGTGATTTCTGCATTTGGTGATGAAGCCCCATCCAAAACCACAATTTATCGCTGGTTTGCTGAGTTTCAACGTGGACGTGTCAAGCTCAGTGATGATCCTCGTCAAGGTCGTCCAAAAACTGCAGTCACCCAAGAAAACGTTGATGCTGTGCGTAAGCTGATTGAGGAAGATCGACATGTGACATACCGCGAAATTCAGGAAACTTTAGACATTGGCATGAGTCAAATACAAATAATCTTGCATGAACAATTAGGTGTAAAAAAGTTGTTTTCCCGATGGATACCGCATTCGCTCTGTGAAGAGCAAAAAGCGGCTCGCGTTACTTGGTGCGTCAGAACTCTCGAAAGATTCCACGCAGGATCCTCAAATGCTGTATACAACATTGTATCAGGTGACGAATCCTGGATATACGCGTACGAACCCGAAACAAAAAACCAGTCACGAGTTTGGGTGTTCGAAAATGAGTTAAAGCCAACAAAAATTGTTCGTTCACGGAGTGTTGCAAAAAAAATGGTGGCCACGTTTGTCTCCAAAACCGGCCATGTTACGACTATTTCTCTTGAGGGACAAAGAACGGTTAATGCAGAATGGTATGCTAGCATTTGTTTGCCACAGGTCGTTTCTGAACTCCGTAAAGAGAACTGCAACCGCCGCATCATCCTCCATCACGACAATGCGAGTTCTCACACCGCGCACAGAACTAAAGAGTTTTTAGAGCAAGAAAACATAGAATTATTAGACCATCCGCCATACAGCCCCGACCTAAGCCCTAATGATTTCTATACTTTTCCTAAAATAAATAATAAATTGCGTGGACAGAGATTTTCATCACCTGAAGAAGCTGTGGACGCCTACAAAACGGCCATTTTGGAGACCCCAACTTCCGAATTGAATGGTTGCTTCAATGATTGGTTCCATCGTATGGAAAAATGTGTCAAATTTCGCGGAGAATACTTCGAAAAGCAATAAATACATTTTTAAATAGTAATGTTGTGTCACTTCGTTAATTCCCGAAATTTTCAGTGCCGCCTATGTATTCACAAAAACGAAAATAAAATACATTTTTTTGGTATAAAGTTTGCTTTTGTGATAGTTATAGTAATAATACTCATTTTTCAATTTTTTTTATAATTTTTAATTAATTTTAATACTTTCAAAAAAGTCGCATTATGAGAGTGCGGTGTTTACGTTTACACAATAAATGCCACTAAATGGCGCTCCAGTCATAAACAACAATTAGGTGTTTCGTACAAGCCCAGAAAAGCTTAAAATGTCACGAAAGTGTAAATACGATGCTGATGCATTTTGTGGTCAATTTATTAAAGTTCAAAAGCAAACTGTTTCATGCCATGTATTTTTTTTTCGTCTAATTATGATCTAAAATATCGAAATTTTATGCTTTGCAATCAAAGTCAAATTTGGTGTTGACCCGTGTTATCCATTCACAGACGTTTGAAACAAGCTTGAGTTTCACGTTTTATACTTTTCTCGACGTGAGTCACGAAATTCGAATCAAAATTCATTCGTTAAAATTAAAATAGTGTCTTGAAGCTCCGAACTGTGTATTGTAATAATGTGAAATTCTCAGATACGAAAATATTTTGCTGAGAATTTCTACTCTTCAGAGTTCAATGTCCTAGGAGGTTAGTGAACGGAAATAGTAAATGATCTAGGGCACCAATTTTATTGTTTACTTTCGCCAGGTATTTTTTAATAGTTGGCACATAATATAAACTGATTAAAGTGTTTTAGGCATTGTATCTACGCGGAATGATCACCGTCGCTCAACGGATATCGTTAATGCCAGGCGCTAAAAACTAAGCTTCATTAAAATACATTGTTTGCTCAAAAAACTCCATGAAAATTAATCTGTAACTGTCTCGTTTTTACCATCGCACCGCCCGCCACCGGAGTAGAGTTCATCCATACTACCTGGAGCCACTGCGGTCATCCACAGTGCGTTTCCAGAGATCTTTTTTGCCACGTACCATCCGGCTATGGAATGAGCTCCCCTCCACGGTGTTTCCCGAACGCGATGACATGTCCTTCTTCAAACGAGGCTTGTGGAGAGTATTAAGCAGTAGGCAGCGGCTTGGCTCTGCTCCTGGCATTGCTGAAGTCCATGGGCGACGGTAACCACTCACCATCAGGTGGGCCGTACGCTCGTCTGCCTACAAAGACAATAAAAAAATAAAAATAAAAAAAAATTACAAAACTATCTACATTAAGAAATAGTTAATCGAATACACACTGTCTTGAAAATAATTCCGTAATAGTCAGTAAGTAGTAGTAAGCCATTATAATGACTCGAGTTCATAGATCAAACAGCGATCAATTTGAATGTGCAAAACGAGAATAATCAAGTTTCGAATGCATGAGAGCAATTGTTATTGAAGCGCGTCCATTGAACTTTATATTAACTTCTGTAAATGAAATATCATCGAGCGGTCCCAATTTCGCAATGCGGTTTATTTTATGGCTTAGCGATCTTTAGGTGATTGTATTATGTACTTCTATACAGGATTTAGGGACATGTTTGCTTCTTCCACTCATTAACGTAACTACATGTCCACAATGTCTTAGGTATTTAGAATTTATACCTTCGGCGAATTTGGTCCATTCGGCGGTTGTCTTAAAAAAACGCCTTTAGCATGTTAATACATAATTTTATTTAAAAAAATGTTTTTATTTCAATGTAAACTGAATTTCAATACTTGTCGTTTTAGCTTGTTATCCAAGTCGCATTTTACAGCACCATGGATATCGGGCATTAACTAGTTCATACTTTCTCGACTTGCGTGGATTATTAATATGATCTTAAAGTTTCGTGTAGGAGTAGAGGGCGTCCACTTTGCTTCTTCATTGTGATCAGTCGATTAATAGAATTTATAAGCAGGAAGGAAGTTCGTTTTTATCTTATACCTTTAAACGAGCAATTCTTGTATATTAATATGTATATAATCTGAATCTCGGAAACGGCTCCAACGATTTTCATAAAATTTAGTATACAGGGGATTTCGGGGGCGATAAATCGATCTAGCTACGATTTATTTTCAGAAAATGTTGTTTTATTCGCGTTTTCAATAATCAACTCTTCCCGACGTCTATTGGCGAATAATAATACTATTTTTCTTAATTGAGGGCAACTAACCGCTTTAAAGACACAAGTAGATGGCGTTATCAAAAAAAAAACCGGTCATCATCTAGTAATGGTTACACTAATCAGCATTTCCTCTTCTCTTTGTTTTCAGGAATATTTCTCTTACACCGTATATACATATATATGTATGTGCATGTATTATATACGAACATTCATCTGCAAAGACTCAAACCAGATCTGCTGACCTCAATTTTCTAATTGATAGTGATAATCACATTAAAATCCGTTTAGAAGTTACAAAGTAATGCACAGATAAAATGTGATTCGCCGGTCAAACCGAAACGCAATTTCGCGTGGCATGTAGCACGTAGATAAATTTTGTTGGTAATAATGCGAACTGCGACTTTATTTTGGGTCATGAAAAGATATAAAAAGATACATTTGCAACTATGTCAACAAAGCTGTTTCATGTACAAACTAGGGTTCTATAGTTGTATGTTCCACACACTTTACACATGGTTGTAGGACCTTTTTTTCAGGCATTAGGCCGATTCACATACACGAGGTTTCCGCGCATAGCGCGTCTCGCGGTTCACGGGCCCAATAATATTTTAGGGCCCTACACGTTTTCTATAATTCTATGAAACTAGCATGTTCTAGTCGAATGTTACAACATTAAATGGAATATCTTGACTTCGACCGCGAAGAGATGCCAAAACATCGCCCAACCACGAAGAAAGCGCATAATAATATGGTAGATGAAGTCGCTACTATTGATGCGCATATTGGTTGAAGTTGGTATGAAATTTGTGACCTACAGCTCTTTAAAAACTATGAATGTTACCCAGCAACATGTGCTAATAATGAGAACGAGGCCGTTTCGAAGTGATCGTACTAAAATCACTATTTATTGTGATGTAGTACTCGATGTGTATTTGAAGATGACTTCACTGGCAGATTACAGGTTTTATGAGGAGTGTAATTCTAAATTTACGTGTTTTAGCTACGTAAGTTTAAAGACAAGATATTCTCATTGCCTTTGCAATAAAAAGTGAAGGGGAGATTCGTTGCTGGTTCTTATCGGATGCACGTTCGCTTTCTATGATGTGATAGTAATAAAAATCATACCCGATCCTGTGGACCGAATGGTAAACAATCGACGTCGCCCTAAGCACGTCATTACGGATCCTCCCTATCTATTAACGGTGCTTTTAGGTGTCTCAAGCACCAGTCACCGTCCTCGCCAAACCCGTCGCTTGCGACGAAGGGCTGGACGAATAATTTAACCTATAGACACAGCCCACTGAGTTTCTCGCCGGATCTTCTCAGTAGGTCGCGTCTCCGATCCGGTGGTAGATTCTGCAAAGTACTGCTCTTGCTAGGGCCAGCGTTAGCAACACTTCCGGTTTGAGCCCCGAGAGCTCACCTACACGCTAGGATGAAACTAAAATAGTCTCCCGAGGCTATCAGCATAGGTATTTTTTTTTATTGCTTAGATGGGTTTACGAGCTCACAGCCCACCTGGTGTTAAGTGGTTACTGGAGCCTTACATTACGACGTAAATGCGCCACCCACCTTGAGATATAAGTTCTAAGGTCTCAGTATAGTTACAACGGCTGCCCCACCCTTCAAACCGAAACGCATTACTGCTTTACGGCAGAAATAGGCAGGGTGGTGGTACCTACCCGTGCGGACTCACAAGAAGTCCTAGCATCGGTAATTACGCAAATTATGATTTTGCGGGATTTGATTTTTATTACACGATGTTATTTCTTCACCGTGGAAGTCAATCGTGAACATTTGATAAGTACGTATTTCATTGGAAAAATTGGTACCCGCCTGCGGGACTTGAACACCGGTGCATCGCTAGATACGAATGCGATGGTAGGTAGGTAGAAACGACGACGAGATAGAAAAAAAATATTCTTCCACTCATGCTCATCACACGAATATTTGCCCCATATGGTATTCGAATTCACAGTCTATCTTACATGTTAGCCTCCACTTAGTTATCATCCCATCCCACCCCCATGGAGCTATTCCCAACTGAACGGCTTTCCCATCTACAATTTAGTTGATCCAACGCCACCTAGTTTTTTTAATGAATAATTTGACCTCAAAATTTTGACCTTTCTAACCTTAATGTAATAAAACAAATAACAATAAATACCAACATATACAATAAAACAAAATTTCACACTCCCAATATATAAAGTGGATCTCATTTCGTTGACATTGATAAAAAATATATTCCAAATTTAACGTCAGGTGGAACGGGGCGAGACACACCTAGAATTACAATATTATTGAAAGAAATCAATTTTCCGCCTTTTCAATAAATCAATGACCTCCTCCTCTTTGTCTATTCAAATTTCGTTTATAATTATTTATTTATTTATTATTATTATTATTATTTTTTCAGTACTAAATGTTTATGACTGGTTATTGATTAGGTTCCAAAACGAACCACCGGTGTCCAGAGGGGTCGATTCATTTTTCATCTGCTTCTGGGATAAACACCGGTAAACTGGTCGGCCCTACCTAATCTATAGAATTAGCTAAAGTCATCTTACATATTAAGTACATCCTAATAAGTAGTTTTGATTATATCTGCGACCCGCAAAAATCGATGAAAATACTAAAATCTACTTAGATTAAGTATTTATATACTTAATTTGTATACGTTAATTTAACACTACTGGTATCTATGCTATAATATTTATTTTTAGGTATTTAAGGTTATTGAAGGATTAGAAAGGCTACAAAAATATGCTAGAAAAAGAGTAGGGTTTTAATTAACTATTAGGGGTTGGTACGCCACCTGATGATAAGTGGTTGCCGTTAGAGATGTCACAACGTGAATGCCGCCATTGCTGCCTTGATACATAAGTGCGAAGTCATAATTTCCTTGGGCCCGCGTTTACCCCAACATCTGCAGATCGTTAAGTCCCATATACCTCTCGTGCCCCCTAGGCGCGGGCACCTCGTAGGTGTATAGCCTTTGCCAAAAAAAAACCTACCTTACCTACTACTTACCATACATATGTAAATTTGGTACCATACCTACACTTACGTAAATTTGAAAATTTGTTTTTTTTTTCACAATATGCTTCCGTCATTGTTATCCGTTCCCATTTACAGGCGAGAAAAAAACTTTAAATGAAAAAAAAAAACATGGCTGGTTGCGCGAATCCACGCCCCGCCGTTCGGTTTTCAGTGAACGGTATTCGGTTTTAATTTATTTACAAAAAATTGAGAGAAGACGCATAAAAGGATACCGTGCACTACATTATAGCGGTTTTTGTCTTAGAACACAGGCTTCGGTTTCAGCCCCTTTTTAACACATCGATAGTTCTAGGCGACAAGAGATGATCGCGAACTACACAGTATACGAATGGCCATTATGTAGCTCGCTTTTGAACATCCGAGACCACAAATTTGCGGATTAAATACATTATTTCATGCAGCGATTTACTTAAAGGGATTTTCACTTTTCACTTTTTCATTTTTGGCGGTAATTTTAATATTGTCACAGATTATGCAGCGGTCTCAAATAACGATTTATTGGAAATCTTCACCTTGTATTTTAAAAATTATTTGTCCACCAATTTGTTATTTTTAATAGAATATATCGTAATTCTAGTTAAGAAATCATACAGAACCCATTAACTGTTTTTTTTTCTTTCTTTAAAATATGTAGACGGAATTGATATTTCAAAAAGTACACTAAATTCTTTGATGATGTTCTCAATAAAAATAAAAATAGCGCACAGACGTATGTACATTAACACTAATAGCTTGTGTTCCAAGAAATGTTTAGTAATACCACGTCTGGATAATTATTTGTGTGTAATTATTCAACATGACTGGGATTTGCTTTTTGTGAAGTATAATGAATGATAAAATGTATTGCTTAAAATTAAAGTTTTTCTGATTACCGTAAATGGATAGCCGAGCCGGACGCACGAGTCCGTCTGGTTTTAATTTGTATGGGAGTTCTTAAATCTCACAACTTGAGATTTCACCACCCGCCTTGAGACATGAGGTCGATTATCTCAATTGTAGTAGCGGCTGCCTTACTACTCAAAGCTGAACGTGTAATAAAATAACGTGTAGAAAAAGCACTGCTTTATTTATTTATCCATGGAATAGATAAGGGAACGAGGTTTATGGCCCACTTGGTATTAATAGTTTATCGAAGACCAAATACATAATAATGAACGTCTACTACAATACTACCACCAGTAGCTTTAAACGCATTATACTATGTCGAATCGAATAGCCTAATGACCTAGACAACGCATCGTTTTCGCAAAGAAAAATAATAAACTTAAGGAGATAAATAAAAGTGACTTGTATACGAGTAGATTAAGATATTTCCTTCTGGTTATCATTTATTATCAAGACTTATAAATGGTATATGAGAATTTCATTAAAATAATATAGTTGAAATATATACATACATAAAATGAATATAAGTTTTAACATTGATTAATTATTCAACACGTTAACGACAACATTAGTTTACAAAAAAAAAAGTGTACAATTTTATATAAAAATATTATTATCGTTGTGAAATTTTATAAATAAATTTTATTTTTGCAGGTAAGGGCAAACGAACACAGCAAGGGTAACGTATATATTTATTATTCCCTGTTATCGCTCTAATTCAGAATTTTTGTGTTACGCGATATTTCTTATGTTCTTTTTTTATGAGGCCCATAAAAAACGACTCGAAGAATGAGCGTTTTCCCGCCCCTGCGAGTCGTGTATACACGCGTAACAAGCAGAAAATACAAGTTAAGACGTTGTACGTTTCCGTCTGAATATAAGAGTCTAAGGTACACTTAATACCTTGGGCCATTTTTCAAATGGAAAAATTCACTCAGCCAGCAGCCGCAAGCGATTACTCCTCTTTACGTAGTGACACGCCGAGGGGGTAGAGCGAGCCACATAAATAATCGAGAGCTTACGAATTCACCCGGACGACTCCCGGCCAGAATGCCAAGGAAATATTGTAGCAAATTGATCGCGAAATGTACTGACCCCGTAACGGCTGTCGGAGCTAATACTTGATACTTTAAATTCACCAAATTTAGTCTGGGTTATAGATTTTTTGTTAAGTATACATATTATTATATACTATATATTTAACTGCGATTGAAGTAAATAATTTGAATACTCTTGAAATAGCAGCTCGCAAATTGTGTGGAAAACCATACTATTCAATCAATGCTCTCGTATTAAATATAAAATTTTCAGAATAATCATAAAATTTATTAAACATAAATAGTACATGAAAATTGGTCCAGTACTTGAATAATACTTTAGTTTCTAGTATGAAGTTGGTAACTTATCTTACTATTTGTTTTTGTGAATATCTCACTGGAATCTATCTCGGTAAATATCTCACCCACTTCTGTTAAAGTGTTATTTATATACTCACAAGAGCGTGTGCTTTAAATTGAAATGTACTTAGATAGGTCTTAAGCGTCGATATGGCGTAATGACTTTGTTTATGTAAGTTAATAGATTGTGGGATACACGCTTGTAGTCTTAAAAGAGCATTTCCTACCACTGTACTGTTGGACTGTAGTTGAGCTATGAAGTGGAAGTTTCTAAAAAGAATTGTGATTATAGAACTAAGTGTCAACGTGAACAATGCACGTGCATACATTAACGTAGTGTGTTAAGTAGTTTTTTAATTATGCCACAGATAAATTTTCAATAACACGTTTGGGGAAGAAGAAAAAAATCAACAAAACAAAAGCAAATGATTTATTCTCATACGTCTTTCTATGCTACGAAATGTCGATAAAACCGGAACCAATTTGACATAATATGACGGCCAACTTCATACAATGAAATTTTAGGTAATATCAATTCAATTGAACCAAAATTTCAGTGACCACTTTAATATAATTTGTTTTTAAAATTTTGGGAATTGATTTTAGAAAACTAACTGGGCGTTGTTTGAAGCCGTAAATTTAATTCTGCGGAACTTTGGACGCATAAATCGCCAATTGTGCTGTCAATGTGTAGGCGCCATCGACCGACGCCACAGCCTCTTCAGGCGGTGATCCACTATACACCTCATACATTACACCACCTTCTGAATGGACTAACCATTAATCCAAGTCTTGACCAAATTTCTTTGAAACATTCACTCAATGATACCGTGACGTTAAGTAACCTATATATCTGCGCCTAATATACTTATTAAACTCCATATGTCTATCCTAGTTCATCAAAGAGTCTTTTCATATGTAATAGAAGTGTTAATATTTTTTGTTAATTGAAAAGTAGAATCGCTTCCGTGAATACAAAGCTTAGCTCTTTTAATTGTCCTTGTAGGCAAACGAGCATACAGCCCACCTGATGCTGAGCGGTTACCGTCGCCCATGGACTTCAGCAATGCCGAAAACTGATCTTAGTTCAAAAATCATGCTTGTCGCTTTTGACAGTAGCGCTTGAAGTTCATTGAAAAGGAATAACGTATTGCCGTGTTAATATTCCGTCCTTGAATGTCGTTCGTTAATTTTTCTTAAGCTGCCTCTATGTACTGCTGTAAGTTTTAAAACAATAATTAAAGCTACTTTTACTGCTTCATTTAAAGTTTTTTGTTGTTGACATAATATTGTTTCTAATGCTTTAAAGTTTTCGTGGTCACGGACGACTAAGTCTAGAGTCAAGAAATTTAGACGGCAGCTAACACAATATTCAAATATCCGAAATCATATAGTTACTATAAAAATCGGGAAATGAAACCGTAAAACTGGATTTAATTGTGTTGAAGACCTGAAAACCGGAGAAAATGCTTCATTAATAACCATTTATTTTATTGAAAAGTTCAAAATTATCAACACTAATAAAGTAAAATTCTATCCTAATATGTTAACTGAACGACTAGTAGGTCCCCAATAAGAATATTTTTAATAAACAGTACCATATAACTTACCAAAGAACGTGGCTTATTTTTCGAATTAATTATCTATCTCATAAATACTTAAACGGGAATGTAGAACGCAATAATGACGAGGCTGTTATTTGTTCATGTGCAAATAAGAATATGCGGGCGTAAACATCGGCCCTCGTCACCGGAAGCAAACAAGCACTTGATTCTAATAAACCGAAATTTCTACTCTGCATTGTCTGGCTATTCACTATGTGGAGTAAATACATTTTCTTCAATATTTACGAAGTCGAATGTTTGCTATGTCCCGAAGATCGGAATGAAATTTGAATGCGCCCTACCACGACCACGTACGTACTTCTCTAGAAGGGAGGGGGACTCGTCTTCCAAACTTAATGTCGTCGATAAAGTAACTGTAACTCCATCGTACGCCCTGAAGCGTCTTGAATTTTTGTTATAGTTACTAAATAATTTCGATTATATAGAATGAAAATTAAATTAAAAAAAATTACGTACATATCTTATATCGTTTTAATAGTTTTCATATGGAACGCCTCAAGGTACGTCGGACCGAAAATTATCGCCGAGATAACTGGACCGTGCTGCCTTCGTGTCACGAATTAATTTCCCACCCGCTATTATATGGACTACCCAGATTGCAATAAAGATACACGCGGAATTCTGGTTTGCCCGGTCTCATAATGAATTTAGAGTAATTTGGGAGGTTCACAAATTATCGCTTCATATAAATTATATGTCCGTGTATTGCAGAGTTCGATGATAAGAAAGATTTGTTATTAAATTGAAGTCAACGTGTGCTTGTTTCTGTTGCGTCACAGGAAGTTTACGGTGATGAAACAAAGGAATAAGTCAAGTGAAAGCGGCAGCAAAATTCGTAACGTTTTTATTACGACGTTGTGTTAAAAGACATCTACCTACTTATTTGGAAAGTCACCACCTCCTGATCCACTCTCGGTGTTTTTAGGCACTTTTAGGAGGCCGCACCGGCCACCAAAGGTTCGACCTGTCACTTAACCCACTGAGTTTGTCGCCGAATCTTTTTAGTGTATCGCGACTACGATCAGGTGGTAGATTTAGCGAAGCACTGCTTTTGCTAGGGTAGATGTTAGCAAACTGTCTCAGGCTGAGCACCCTACAATCACTTACATATTCGGTGAAGCTAGTATAGTAGTAGTAGCTAGTACTTGAGGTTCCTAGCAGTGGTATGCAAATAAAGGTCGGCCAATCGAATGCAAACTGAATTTAGAAAAAATCGCATACATTTTAACGTATATATATTGAAAAACCAATCTGTCACAGGATTTACATTCATCGATGTCTTCAAATTTATCTTACGACAATCGCTGATATTGGAGAACCCTTCTGTATTGTTACATAAAACATTACCCCCTGATGCGATGTGTCGTGTTTCGTTTATCGTATTATCTTTATTGAATTCGTCAGCCATTCTGAATTTCTAATTTGAATCATTATCCTCTTCCCTTGCATTTTGTTTTTCTATTGCCGTATTTAAACGTTCGTTGCGGATTAAATTGTGATATCCGTTTTTGTAAGGCTCCTGTACGTTGGGTTTCGTTGGGCTCTTATATAAATCAAAAAGGTTTCGCGGGATATTAATCATGTTTCGTGCTGTTTGCCGACAAGGATATCATTATTTCATCAGTGCCCAGTGGCGGAGATGGAGCCTATGTGAGAGTCACGCCGCGGTTTTATATTCGTCTCGTTGTTTTTTATTTGCGCGGGTTTTAGTATTCATGCAAAATTCTAAATTCAATATTACTGTGAAAGCCAATGAAAATGATTTTCGTCCTTGTTACTAATCTAAACACGAATGTCATTAGACGTTCAGGTATACCATTACATAACCGTAAGAAACAATAGATGTTCCATAATTTTATACGATAATCATTACTCACAGGATGTTAATTTATAAAATAATGCGAACTATGATATAAACTTCGGTCGAGCGTATTGGAAATATACACACATGACGGCATCATTGGTATGAAGCCCTATTGCGGCTCGTAAAGCCAGTGTTCGTTCGTTATTCAACCGAAGTTCCTGCGGTTCAATAAAACTCATTTTTACTTTATAGAATCAAAGCACGGTATATTTACCATATTACTACATGCTAACGAACCATTTTTATTATTGACGTAGAATTATAAATGAATCTGTTCATTCGCAATTATCAGCTCATTGTGTTTTAAAATCAAATACCCTTTGTTTATGTTGTAGAAGATTTATTGCAATGTATACTTTTAAACAATTTCAAGATTATTACGATATAATTTTACCAAGCATATCTGTTGCCGATGTTAAGTAAATTGAATAAACTACAGACTATTATCACTTTATAAGCAAATTCAATTGCCTTGTAGTCTGCGAGAAGCTCTTAGCTCGGATTAAATTCTGGCAAACAGACGATTCTCAATATCCTTCCTGAATTCAATACAGAATAATTTCAGTTGACTATAAACTAAATATAAATATTGTAAAATCCTACAATAAGCTAGTTAAAAGTTCATTGTTGAGAGTTTGTAAGATTTTCCACGAGATAAACTGTTGCGGAAGTTCCGCTTTATTGTTGTAAGTCTCGTTGAAAACGCGAAGGCAACTAAGTTTATTGACCATCTCTAACTTATCCCCGTCCGAAGTGCGCCACTTTGAGCAACTTTAACTCGGTAAAAGCTATGGCCCGGAAAGCCTCTTTTTCTCGTTTTATTGCTAAAGTTCTTTCATACGTGTCTGAAGAAGTTTTTTTTTCACCTTTTTTTAATGCACATTAATCTGATTTGCCGTGAGCTTTTTAGGAAGGTTCTTCACTCGTATTTCACTAGAATTCCGTTAATGTTCGTCTGTGGATTCTTCAGCTGTTGGCACACGGCCAGTTTTCTCGAATAGTTCCCTCAATGAAATGCTTTGCATGCATCTGCTCCGACCTCAGCCTTCCAAAGCGATTGTCTTTTAACTAAGACCTGTATATCATGAAATATAGTGTGTATTGTAATATAATAATATGTATCTTCTTTTCTTCTTCTTCTATTCTAGTTCTATTCAGTTTTCGTGAGCACGTATCCTCTGTAAGCCGTGAACGTTTTTAATCAGATACGACAGATTACAATAGCATCAGTTAATTGATTGTTCTCATAAGCAAGATTTTAATACTAATTCGGTTTTTTTAATCAAGCACACTTTCACAAATTTCACCCGTAAATCCGATATCTGTCTGATGTCAAACAAAACACAATACTGTCACATTCCAACAATAAAAAAATTTAAATTAAAAAGAAACCTCTGCAGCATTGGCTCAAAAATTGCTAATAGTTATTTTCACATATAATAATTAAAATTTATTCTTTAAATCGTGCCATATGCGTACTTATAGTGACTAGCCGTACTCACCCGCTTCGCTGGGCATTTAAAATTAACGTTATTATTTATTGTTATTATTATTAGGGTGTCCAACACTCATATAAATATTAGCCTATCCATTAAGTACATGTATTTTCTACATTGATACCAAGTTTCAAGTCAATCGGATGCATGGTTCAGTAGTTATAACGGAACATCCGTAAAAACCACTGTAGATTTATATTACTAGAGGTCCCGCAGTAGTCGAAATTCGACTATAATTAATTGGAATTGTAAGTTTGTATACTATTATGATTGTATTTTATACTTCTATAATCATAAATTTCGCCAAGGCTACACTATAAAAAATATTAATAAAGACAAACAATATATAATCTATTCTCAATTTGACCACAAACGTCAAGAACAAAAGTTTGACAATAAATATAATTCATGCGTGTGTGCGTCAAATACATGGTATGTAGTGTGTGTAATGTTTTCTTTATTGAATTAATGTATTTTTTATGCATTATTTAAAAAAAATATTTGCATTGTGCACTTCTTCTCTATATTCTCTATAAGTGTGGAAAATTTCATACTCCTCCGTCCGCGCAATTTACGTAAAAAGGGATACAAAGTTTTTGCTTCACGTATTAATATATAGATTAGTATAGATTATGTCAAATCTCATTAATTCTCTCCCCATTATACGCGACTCAACTTGTCTATATAAATGCTGTATTAAACTGTCGCGTGTCACAAACTTCATATGTATTCCGTGGATGTCGAAGTACGCGCCCCCAGGGAAGACTTACGTGCTCGCATGCAACGCTCCCGGCAGCCGGCACGTATCATCCTGTTCTACCCTTTATGGAGTTGGGTCTACAAAGTTCCCGCCGTGCATTGTACGTTGTTGCACAGTTCATTGCGTTCTGATTAAATTGGTGTAGAATGGAACGGTGTTTTTAATATGGCAACCGTTTTTATTTCCAATATTTCACAGTTTCTCTATGAAGCGTTCGTAGCCATTAGAGTACAAAGGTATTTTTGTAAGCAAGAAGTTTGGTAGTGTTATTAGACTTTAGAGCAGGTATTATATTAATCATTACTATCACATTATCATAATTATTCGTGAAATGCTTACTAGTGGAACTCCACTCATGTTTCATTGTTATTTTTATGATAGGTTAGCCTTTATTGCGGATTTCGATACGGTGAGTTCGTCTAAATTAAATTAAATTAAATGCGTCTAAATTAAAATCGTGAGGTCGTCTACCCATTTACGTTTATAACCAAAGCTGAAGACCGAGAATACGCCGGTATATTCGCAATTTCTCCGAAAGTCTTAGCGGCCGCTACACTGTTTGAGTGTCGAATGACATCACCGAAACGTTATCGATAGAAACAAGTTGACGTGGTTTCCAATTTCCATTTTCGTGATGGCCGTCACACATCCGCTATGTGAAGCGCTTTTGTTGGGAATTCGAGCTTCAAAAATCTCATTTTACATTAGGATTGCTGGTGTTCTTGTCGGCCACGTTTGAACTATTTTCCGGTCTAGACTAATAACGAACCATGTTAGATTTTCTAATAATAAATTGTAAAACATTTTTTGCATAAACAATAAAGCAGTCTCCTACTATGTTCACCTTTCCTATTTTCAAAAATAGGGTGTTTTTTTTTAAAAAGCTTATTTTTTATTACTTAGACGGGTGGACGAGCTCACAGTCCACCTGGTGTTAAGTGGTTACTGGAGCCCATAGATATCTACAACGTAAACGCGCCACCCACCTCGAGATATAAGTTCTAAGGTCTCAGTATAGTTACAACGGCTACCCCACCCTTCGAACCGAAACGCATTACTGCTTCACGGGGGAAATAGGCGGGTTGGTGGTACCTACCCGTGCGGACTCCCAAGAGGTCTTACCACCAGTGGAATAAAAGTATACCCAAATAAACCTGTTTTAATTTAGACTTTTCTAATAGATTTGTGTGTTATAAATAATCTGAGCTAGCTTGTTCAAATATAGTATACTATGTGCTCCTTATCAAGCACATACCGCTAAGCGAAAATACATAATAGTATAATTTATACGAATTTTCAAATCTCTAGTTTAACAAAGATTATCGAAATAAATAAATGAAACTTCTCCTTCAATACGTGTTTTTTATATACCTATGCGTTTTTCAGTAACGGAAATACAATTAAAGAATATAAGTTAAACACAAGCACCATTGTTATAAGTTCGATCGAGAAACGCTGAGATGTAAAAATCTATGAAGAAGGCATTAACCTTGTTCCGGGTATATTAAGAGAACGCTGACAGCGACACGTTCTAATAGAAAATTTTCATATTCATAAGGACGTTGAAAATTTGCATATAAAACGAGCAACTTCGTCTCCCGATCCACACCGCCGGCTGGAGCACCCTGTTTCCTATTTTTTTGTTATTGTAAGAAGCCAGGAAGAGTAGTTTACGATTTACGAGCGATTCTACATAATGTAAGGTCACATGATGAATTATTCTTTCGCAACATGAAAATTAATTTTAATGTCTTCACGACTATTTATCATTGTACTCATTTAAAGACTTAATGTTTATTTTTAATGCAATTTCCATTAAATTCATAATTTTTATTACTAAGAATATTATAGGATCGCGTCACTAAACAATAAAGTAATGGGTTGAACAGTAAAAAACGTGTTAAATTTTTTATTGAGCATGCGCTAACGATAATTCTATCGCAGTCCTCTGAACATAAAATTTATGGTTGAGTGCTTATAAGTCACTTTGGTTCTCCCGCTAAAGTATTTTGAAGAGTCGAGAGTGACTTTAGTTTGCTTACGATAAGCAAGTTTGATTGAGCTGTTTGAATTTGAACTTCAAAAGTATAATTCTCAATTACTTTTGGTTTCAGGGCGAATGAGTTTACCGCTTTAAATATTTTCTGTAATTCGAATTGTATAATTTTTCGTGGACGTAATTTTTAAAGTTACCTTTAATTTATTTCATTCAAAAAAGCAAGAAAATGCTAAATTTTTTTTTATTGCTTAGATGAATGGACGAGCTCACAGCCCACCTGCTGTTAAGTGGTTACTGGAGCCCATAGACATCTACAACGTAAATGCGCCACCCGCCTCGAGATATAAGTTCTAAGGTCTCAGTATAGTTACAACGGCTACCCCACCCTTCGAACCGAAACGCATTATTGCTTCACGGCGGAAATAGACGGGGTGGTGGTACCTACCCGTGCGGACTCCCAAGAGATCCTACCACCAGTGATTACGCAAGTTATAATTTTGCGGGTTTGATTTTTATTACACGATGTTATTCCTTCACCGTGGAAGTCAATCGTGAACATTTATTGAGTACGTATTTCATTAGAAAAATTGGTACCCGCCTCACAGTGGGTCGATACTATGATTTTAGTGACTTAGGCACCAACTTTGTTTTTTTACATTTTTCTTTATGTAGATAGATAGAGCTCGTTAATCTAAATAATAATTGTTTTAGGCAAAAATTACAAAAACTTTATAGTTTGGTCAGAAAAATGTGTTTTGTGATTTTTTTGTATGGAGCGGGTCACATTAAATTAAATTCCTGCTNTATTCTCCCGATAAGGCACTATTAGTTTCACTTAAATTAAGTAAGTGGCAGTATATAAACCTAAGAGAAGCAGCAAGTGAAAATGGGTCTGATTTATACCCTTCTTAATATAAAATTAAGCAAGAAAAGACCAAATGTTATCCAGGGAAAGACGAGGTAATTATTACTGAAGAAGGAGCTGCTATTAAAATGCAAGCATTACTAAGCTTGGCGCTATATAGGCTTTTAGATGTGATTACTTCGGATTTGGACTCAGCAAGAGAGCTACTGCTTATAAGCAAATAGGCTTTGATAGAGCCCCAGGTCAAAGTAATTATAAACAGAAAGCTGAAACAGAGTTTGATGATTCATCTATTTTCATGGTCAGTCTAGTTCCTATAAGGCTTCAGAAATTTGATGGAACAGTTGTTTGGGAAAACGATCTACCCTAATCAACTTTTTATCGCCATCCAATAATGTTTAAATTTACAAAAGAAACGCAGTCAACAGTGGCAATTATAAAAGCTAGCATAACAGAAGAAATAGAAAGACTTCAGCCATCAAAAATCAAACAAATTGAAGTGAATCATCAATTACACTTAACGATGATAGACGGCAAAATAGCCTCATATTTGTCAGAAACATTTTCTGCTGTCTGTGATATTTGCAAAGCAAAACTGTCAGGGCTTTTTGGAGACACTTGCTTGTCAAAGAGAAAATAATGAAGAAATATTCCAGTATGGAATGCCATCTTTACATGCCTGGATAAGATGCATGGAGTGCTTACTTCATATCGGTAAATATAATTTTATTACTTCACAATTTTTTTATCGTATGTAGTTTCCTGTGAGATTATTTTTTATATGACACTTTTTTGTTTGCCTTATCGTTTGGACTTCAAGAAATGGGGTTGCAAGGGGGGATGACAAAGAAAAAATATCAATCAGAAAGAGCGCTATACAGCAAGCGTTTAAAAAGGAATGCGGTTTACTTATAGATGTTGTCAAGCAAGAAGTAGGAACAACCAATGATGGCAATACTGCCAGAAGATTTTTTAGGGATGCAGAAGGAACAGCCCGCATAACAGGAATACGTAAAGATTGAATAGAGAGGTTTCACGTGATTCTTCAGACTGTTGCATCTGGAGAGCGCGTGGACCTTTCCAGTTTTTCCGAATTTTGTAGATATACTGCAGAATTGTATCCCTGGTATTATATGCCTTTCAGTATCCATAAATTGTTGGTTCATGGCGGTGATATACAATAATGAAGAACTTTGGTGCCATTCGAATAGGTAAGCTCTCGGAAGAGGCAGCGGAAGCTCTCAATAAAGATTTTCGAAATATACAGAGAGTTGTTCTTCTAGAAAAATAAGTAGAACGTCGACTAATGAGGATATTTTACACAATCTTCTTTTGTCTTCTGGCCCAAAGATCGAATGGTGAAACAAAATATATAAAACTTAGAGAGATTGCTTAATTAGAGACCTACAAATGTATTGTTGTTAGGTATTATGCGATTATGGGTATCATTACGTGCTTTTACTTACTAATCCATATCAAATTTAACTTATAGCACTTACGAAAAAAAAAAAAAAGTTTTTATTCTATGTATTTATTCATTTTTTTCGATCCATTTATTTGGCAGAGTTGCAACTTTATGCACATGTTCATAGCATCAAATGATAGTAGACTAGACAAGGTGTAAGGAAAATAAAGTTCCAAAGCGGGACCTCGCGGTACTTAGCAGGAATTTAATTTAATGTGACCCGCTCCATACAAAAAAATCACAAAACACATTTTTCTGACCAAACTATAAAGTTTTTGTAATTTTTGCCTAAAGCAATTATTATTTAGATTAACGAGCTCTATCTATCTACATAAAGAAAAATGTAAAAAAACAAAGTTGGTGCCTAAGTCACTAAAATCATAGTATCGACCCACTGTGCGCCTGCGGGATTCGAACACCGGTGCATCGCTTCATACGAATGCACCGGACGTCTTATCCTTTAGGCCACGACGACTTCAAATGTATAATAATTATTAAAGTTGTCTTTTATTTATTTAATTCGCGTATATCGAAATGCTATGTAAAATAGCAAGTAAACTCTAAATTCGTTCAGAAAGTATGTATTATATAATACATATTTAGTACATATTTCATCAGCAAAATTTAAACACGCCTGCGGCTTAAATAACCGGCACAGTCGCATAGCTTAATACGAATGCACAAGGCGTCTTATCCTTTAGACCAGAACTATTTCAGTACGGTACAGTTTCCATAGAAAAGCAGATATTGCTGGAAGGACGCCCGGTGTTCGCTTAGTCGTGTTATTTTATCGCGTCATTTAGTCCTAGATTCAGTAATGGCATAGCTAAAAGAATATTGTACCTAACGTACGAGTGTGTTCTAAAATTATTTCTTCAGTGACGAAATAAATTTTCTCAAATTTGCATATTCATTATGTGATAAAGCATGTTACCATGCGGGTTGAAACGAATATCTTGCTATATTGCAATAATATCAATTATAATATTTGTTCCTGTTTGAAAACTATAAAGATAAACTTATCGTTTTCCTATCAACTCTCTTTAAGCAGTAGCGTAATCTAGTTGTGAAAATCATATTGTCAAGTTTTCAGGATCTTGAAGTGTATTTATACAAAACAGAATTTAATGTTACACAATACAAACGTCACAAGTAAAAATGAACAAAGCAATAATTTCAAACACATTGTTGAGCGAAACAAACGGATACTAAGAAACAACGCGGTATTGTGCTAAGGCTAATGACCGTGTTCATTTTTCATACAGTTTTAACCCCAAATTTAAACCGTTTGTATTGTATTGTACTTTGACTGTACACGATCTGACATTCGATTTGATAATTTCCGCGAATAAAAGTGTGTGGTATTGCCAACCCAATAGTGTAACTGGGCTTTACCGTATTTTTACTGACAAGTATTTGTTAAGGTTTATATTAATGGCAAATCTCAGCTCAAGGCGGAATCCAGATTTAGATCGTCATGAAAATCAATGTTTCTCACGTGCCATAGTTCTCCAGCGGCTGACCAAAGGAAGCGAGCTCGAATGATTCTTATAAATGTTATCTTATCTGTTATCTTATGTTGTTAACGCGATTCATATTTTTGCCGGATTTCCTTTATTCTATGATAGTGCTACAAATATAAAATTTGGCGATTTCGCCTGTTATGGACTCAGTCCCAAAGCTTCTCACAGATGTCATGCCTGTATGTTATGATCGTGTTTCCTTATTTTCCTGTTTATGTCGCGACAAGCAACTTCTATCCTTTGCACTTAGCAACTACTTAAACTTTCAAAATTGCAAATAAAAGTTATATAATAAGAAAAATACCGTTCAGCTTTATTTGAATAAAGAATAGTAAAGAAAAATACAGTAAAACCAAGCGATGATTTTACAAAGATGAAATGTGCAAAGAGTAGACATAAAACAGAGATTGCGGTTGAATTGTGACCGCAGACAGTGTAGCTGGCATACACTTGGATCTGAATTGAAATGAATTGTTTGTAGAGTCAACCCCGCAACCGGATTATATGCGGTTCCCACTCGCCCCACGTAAATTGGATCTAGAATGAGATGTCTTTTTCAAATCGACTGTGCTTGTTCACTTTTAACTTGTCTGCTGTGAACTAGTGATTTGTTTATTCTTGTGTTTTCATTGTTAGTTTTTTGTCTTTGGGTTGATTGATGGCTACAATTCTTGCTTTGTGCAAGTTATGTAACTATCGAGTACTAATTATGTGTATGTACCCACATCAAGCTATAAAGTTAATATTATCATACCCTTATATCTTTGAAATACAGAACCTTTACTATGTATCAAAAATGTGTTATTGCTAAATGAGTATAGTAAAATAGCTGTTTATTTACATACGTCTCTCGGATATAAAGAATTTAGACATACGAATTTTATAATGAGTTTGTTAGCACCCTACTTATAGCGTTGTTTTTTGATTCTGGGTTAGGGTTCCAGGTAGTATTACGGCCACCGTCCTCGCCGAACCCGCTGTTTGCGACGAAGGGCTCGGCGAGTAAATTAACCTATAACCCATAGAGACAGCCCACTGGGTTTCTCGCCGGATCTTCTCAGTTTCCGATCTGGTGCTAGATTCTGCGAAGCACTGCTCTTGCTAGGGCCAGTGTTAGCAACGCCTCCGGTTGGAGCCCCGAGAGCTCACCTACACGCTAGGGTAACGCTGATATAACCTCTCAAGGCTATCAGCATAGGTAGGGATAAAAACAAAAGAAAAAAGTTAATTATTAGTAAGGCCTCTTCGAACTACAACTAATTTGCAGGTTTAGCTAAGCAAACACATTCATTCCCAATTGATGATATTAAATCTTTTTTTATTTTTTTTTTATTTTTTTTTATTGCCTTTGTAGGCAGACGAGCATACGGCCCACCTGATGGTGAGTGGTTACCATCGCCCATGGACTTCAGCAATGCCAAGGGCAGAGCCAAGCCGCTGCCTACCGCTAAATCATCAAATGATATTAAATCATCAATCTACCATTTTTGGTCTTCTGACTTTTTTTTCTCTTGCACTATTTCATCGAATTCAATATTTCATTTAATGTGACACGAGTTGAATCAATACATTTGATATTCGTATAAAGAAACATATTATAATATGCTAGATTGTGTAAATATCACTTAACGAAGGATGTAAAAAATAAAATTGCACTATCATTTGCTAGTCATCGCTCAAAGGTCAAGCACCATGAGCGTATTCATCGACTGTACAATCTAGCAAAGATACAGCCTTAGAATTATGACTTTGAGATATCAGTAGCTAGCGAAGTAAGTTCGGGCTCGCGTGAAAACCATATCATCGAACAACAATGCACATCGTGACTGCAAAAGCGATATTGCCTTCAGATTAAGCGACGTAAATATCCTACTATTTATTGCATTGATGGAGCTGGTACACGGTCCGCAATTTATGTTTCGTGTGTGTTTTAGTTTTCTGCTTTTATTTTTTTTATGTCGACTCGTTATGGCCTCTTGAAGGCTGTTAACTATTGACCCATTTCGTTTGCAAGTATTACGAGTATATCAAACTAACGAAGTGTGCACAGAATTATGTCAGTGTTAATTATAACGTCAATATAATGAATTCACGATCGGTTGCTTTGGCGGCAGATTTTGTTATACAATTATAATTTACACGCTGGCTGTCTTGAAATGTATATGTATTTTTTAAATAATTTCCTTAAAACCTTGACTAACGGTTGTGATGTAATCAGCATGGCAGTTAATTAACATGCGATAAAAATATCATGGTTCTCTGAAATGTTTTCATGTACTACGCTGTAATCAAACTTATTTCATGATAAATGTTCTGGAACCATGACAAAAAACTTATTCTGAAAATGAAATCTAAAATTCAACCCCGCTTATGTTTTTTATGTTGACCTGCTTTAGGTAAGCAATTATGTGCAAGAGAAATTCCATTGAATGCGTCCTGAAGTCCTCTCCGGAGTTGCTCGCGTCTGAATTGGTAATGTACGTGACAAACGCTAACTCAACCAATTGAGTTGCATCCACCGCCATTAGCTCCGCTACGACAAACAATTTTAATACAGTAAATATAAAACGTACAGATAAAATCCTAAGCGACACTCTTTAAACGACCGCCACGGTGCAATTTATAACTGTTATCGAAGCTGTTGATACTCGATTTAGAAATTGTAAAAGTCGCCTTGTTTAGTATCCTCTTCGAACATGTTTGGAAAGGTCGTAACATTGTGCTCGACGAAAATGCGAGTTTTGCATTCCGATCGCTTTGGCGAGTCCCAGAACGAGCAATTAGTTTCTTATGCAGACGTCTTCACGTGAAACATTTGCCAAGTCGCGTTTTTTTTTGTTAAAGCTCATATTTAGGGTATCTTGGTATATTCTAAAGTGCATTATTTATGTAATAGCTAATGTCACACAGTTTCTTCAATTTACTATTCTCTTGTAGTATGTCTTCTTCTTCTTGCCCTTATCCCACAATATTTGGCATCGGTGCATCATGACCGACCTCTGCCCACCGTCAACCGTCATTGGGAACGCTATCGTTGGCATAAGCACAGATTAATAAATAGTCACTACGTTATAAAGCATAAAGTAATAGCCAGAAGAAGTCCCGTAGTCGCCTATTACGACGCCCAGGGAAGATATGGGTCGGTTCAATTAATTCTAAGCCGTGAACACACGGCAATTAATTACGAATAAGCAATTGTTTATATTGAGCTCTTGTGGGATTCCATCAAATTCTGCCCTGATTTGCTAAAAATTGTTAATTTTTATTTAATTTAATTAGTTTTTTTGGTTTAAATACAGGATGATATTTTGTCAATTAAATTATGGATTTTCAAATTTTATTCTTACGTTTCAAGTTATTTTTAGTTTTAACTCCACGAGCTGCCTTAAGGATTACTTTATACTAGTTAGATATTGGTAGTTTGTTTAAGGCAACACAATTCTTTTGAAAACCAATATACAGTACTAAGTAAATCCTTTTTTAGACCATTTATAACTAGTTCTTGATTGTTCTATAACAAAAGTTGGATAGAGTTTGAAATAACTATCTCAAATCATCATCGGTCCGCGCAAATCAGTCTTCTAATTTTGTTTTTTGTCGACCTTCATTGTTTCCCTTTCAGAATTCAATAATGTTCGCTGTTCGCGGATCAAAAAGATAATTAGTTCCTGTTAAAAACTCAGCACTCAATATTATTCACGGAACCTTTCACAGTAACATTTATATCTTGATTGACTTCCCTCGCAAACTCGCTAGCTTGCGACTGTTTCAAAGTAACTCATATTTTTGTGACGGAAATTCTTTTGATTCTCGAAATGACTGTGCCTTAAATTACAAACGAGAACTTGGTGGCACCATCGTGGTAAAAGTTTTTGGTACGATGTCCGAATGATGTTGATGATATTTGAAGCGCCCATGGCCTAATGAGTGAGAAGCCCCACTGTACCTTCTCGTATGGGGTAATGTAGGTGTACATACCTAACCTAACAAGACTTAAATTAAAAGCTTAATAATACATGATATAAACTATTTTAAATTCTGCTTAAGGAAGCATTCTGCTTAAAGAATAACTTCTTTGCGCAGAAAGCTGCCCCAAGGAAGTTATTCTTTCCGGTTAGAAAACTCAGATATGCGTTATTATACCTTCAATACAATTGAATATTCATCCTAATCTGTTAGCATGTCTGATACATGGGTCAGGACCTTATCTACAACAAAAATTTATGAAAACTTCGTTTTATGTTTTGTGGTTCCTCTATTTAAGAATGGTATTAAGTAAATGTCGCTACTAGTCCCTATGCATTAGTGGAGTTTCCAAGGCGCTTCAATGATGCATCAATATTTTCGTCTGTGCTAAGATAAGATTCTCGATGCCAGTAATTTAAACACTCTCAAATAGATGACTCACATAAAAAAACAGTCTGTCTCGCATGAGCGTAGCTGTGTTCGTATTAATATAATATATTTATTTACCTACACTAACGCAATTGTGTCGTTAATCACAATGTGTTTACATCGCTTGTTTGTTGTCATCCATCTTCGTTCATACCAATTGTACAAATATAAAACACTTTTAAAAAGCAATGTTGTTAAGAATAACAGTCATTGACGTTTTAAATAATGGTTTTCACTTTTCAGACATTTATTAAGCCTTCTATAAAAAATACCCTCTAAAACAAAAGACGGATTAAGGGGATTTTTTTTTTCGACACTGTCTTTTGCATACTCATCAATCTTTTGGTAAATGGCCGCCGGCTGCGATTGCGAGTACCCGATTTTTCTTTAGCTGGCAAGATATCCGATCTACACTGTCAGCTGACGTCTTTTCCAGATTCCCATTTCAACAAAACGTCAATTTAGTTTCTTCAATATAACGAAGTGAAAATAAGAGAATGTTTTTCATTTGGGTTTCACTGATCTTAAAAAGATTTTCGTAAGAAATGTTGAAGGAAAAATTTTGATTTCGAAGCGCGGCATTCGGTCAACCTCTTATGCAGACTGCGTTTCCGTTAAAAGTCCAGATGGAACGATTTTCTCGGGTTTCGCTATTCCAAGCACGAATGCGATCGAAGAATGCAAACAGTTGCGGCCAACACCAGAACCGATTTTATGAGGAATACTAAATTGTAGATGGAAAGTAATATTTGGTGGAGAAATCGTAAGTAGGTATTTTAATATTGACATTAGTTTATTACAAACAAATTGAAACAACAAATTAAAATGGAAACCGCTGATAAGTAATATATTTTGTATGTTAAAATTTTATTCATAATGATCACGTGTTAGTATCATACTTCAATATTGATTCAAATAACAATATAGTAAATGGCTAGCATAGCTGATATAGTATCTATACTAATATATAAATCTACAGTGGTTTTTACGGATGTTCCGTTATAACTACTGAACCATGCATCCGATTGACTTGAAACTTGGTATCCATATAGAAAATACATGTACTTAATGGATAGGCTAATATTTATATGAGTGTTGGACTCCCTAATAATAATGACAATAAATAATAATGTTTATTTTAAATGCGCAGCGAAGCGGGCGAATACGGCTAGTAACTGATATAGATATATGTAGTAGATATAATAGTAGGATAACTATGTATAACAGAGAGATACATATAGTAAACAAGAGACGTCTGAAGATGATTTCGGCGCTCACACGTCCTGGCTCATCCCGCCTTTTCCATGTAGCGGGGGGCATTGCGGTCAAGAACGGTGCTCGTTAGGGTCCGTCCAGTAGAATAAATCGAGTTTTCTTTACTGCCCATTCCTATTGTAGTCGGGTTCGCGTCCGAAACGTGAACTTGTACATTTTTACGACAACTCAAAACGTGATTTCGCTGCATTTGCGAAACTTTGTTCGATTTCCCCTAGGGATTCTGTTTCGTGTTGCTTGCTTGACTTAATGCTCGTTCGAATTGCCCATTGTGATAATACATTTCGAGATGTAGAGCTTACCATTGTTTGTCGCTGTTAAATTTCAATTGTAAACAGCAAAATTAATATTGGCCGTTCACCAAAGAACACTCGAAAGAAATTATTGTTCTTGCAGCATATGGAAATTCTGCTAACTTTTCCAATATGAACCGTTTCCAGGCCTTGCGCGATATTTGTTTTTAACTGAAGTCGGCTTCTGTTATTTTACATATAACTTTACGTGTGTAATAAAATCGTTGCAACCGGCTTTGTTTTCTTCTATTATAGCTTTCTAGTAATCAAACATAATAAAGTATTTAATGTTTAGATTGATGCTTGTTACTCTAACAAGGATTTTTTTTTCTTAGAATTGTAGACGAGCTCACAGCCCACCTGGTGTTAAGTGGTTACTGGAGCCCATAGACATCTACAACGTAAATGCGCCACACACTTTGAGATATAAGTTCTAAGGTCTCAGTATAGTTACAACGGCTGCCCCACCCTTCAAACCGAAACACATTACTGCTTCACAGCAGAAATAGGCGGGGCGGTGGTACCTACCCGTGCGGACTCACATGAGGTCCTACCACCAGTAATTAAGCAAATTATAATTTTGTGGATTTGATTTTTATTACACGATGTTATTCCTTCACCGTGGAAGTCAATCGTGAACATTTGTTGAGTACGTATTTCATTAGAAAAATTGGTACCCGCCTGCGGGATTCGAACACCGGTGCATCGCTAGATACGAATGCACCGGACGTCTTATCCTTTAAACCACGACAACTTCATTACTGAAAAGCGAACAGCCTGGCAGTTTTAAGAAGTCGATTGACATCGCAATGTCACTCGCCTTGATGCCTGTGATCGAAATCTGACTTACCAATAAAACTGGAACACGTGGTTACTTCCTAGCAGTAATAGGCAGGATGGTAATACCGACATAATACGCGTGATCACATTATCCTGGTATACATGTAATATGCATAATAATGCTATAAATAACTGCAAACCGCTATTTTTCGAAATATTCATCCTATAGAATTGTGAAGATAGAAAACTGATTGTTTTTTTTTTAGCTAACAATATCTCTTCATATAAATGCCATTATCTAAATTATTTCGTACCAGCTCATCCCGTAGTAATATTGTATCATAAGATAATTTCATTAAAATGATCTCCGTTTTATCATCGATATTATATTCATTGGACTTCCATTAAACTTAATAAGTGTAATAACATGATGTTTTTTACGTTCCTCTGCTCTTATTCTTTTATTATAGCATCATAATAACATACCGTCTGTTTTTATATCTCAATGCGGAAAATATTTTTTCTTTTCCGATAATAAAATAAGTAAGGCTTTTTTTGGCTATTGTTGTTTAAATATGGCCGAAGAGATTGCGTTGGAAATGAAATATTAGAATTGAACTCGACTTGACTGTGAGCTTAGTAGGATTCTAGCGAAAGAAAAATGGAGGCTCGCGAAATTGTCGATAATGTTTATGTAATATTTATTTAACTTATTTTATTTATTATTAATGAACATTTTAGTCCTGCTTTAGTTCATATATTTGTATATATGCTTCAGTAAGTGTAATCATTTGAGGTAAAATACTGGTAACATGAAGATCTTGCATCTCATACCACTGCTGTGTAGGCTTATGCAAAACGTGAGCTCTGTATGTCCCTTTCTCAGGTGTTCCATCATGAACAATGTTACCAACCAGTTCGTATATTGTTTTTCCGTTATGTTTCGCCTTAATTTCCGCAGTCAGTATATCGCCAAAATCGACGATTTTGACAGGAAAGTATATAGTAGCCTTAGCAGCTTTTTTTTTTGCTTTTTATCAAGCTGAACTTGATGGTTTCTGTAAAATTAACTGTAAAACTTTGTAACTAATTCCGTGTCCGTTCTTATACTTGTATATATTCCGTATTGTTAATACACAATAATTAAAATGTGTAGGTTAATCACCTCGGCTTAAATTCTGCGATGGGTTTATATTACAGAAGTACATTGAGTTAACTATTTTATTTTATCAAAAAAATATATAGAGGATTGAGTTGGATGCTAAATAACTACTGTTCTGCACAGAGGATTTTTTTTTCAACGTAAAATGTATACGTACCAAAATATTCAAATGATAATATACTTCATTAAAATATATCAAATCTACCGTCGGTTCCAAAAAGGCGCTGAGATGTACTTCAAACGATACCGTTACATAATAATATGCAATATCATTAATTCGATCACATACGAGCCTTTTTGAACGTAACGTCATTATGATTAAAACTAGTCTACTATGATTGGTATGATTAAAAATATTCTCCTATGATTAAATTACTACTCATAAAACTAAACTGTCATTATATTATTTCCGACGTTCATGTTATTTCAGTTGTCCGTGACCACTGCAAAAACTGTAAAATATCTAATTCGACTCGGAAGAACCAAAATAAATACAATATTTCTTATAAGTAGGAAGGTATTGAAGTCGTCGTGGCCTAAAGGATAAGACGTTCGGTGCATTCGTATCTAGCGATGCACCGGTGTTCGAATCCCGCAGGTGGGTACCAATTTTTCTAATGAAATACGTACTTAACAAAATGTTCGCGATTAACTTCCACGGTGAAGGAATAACATCGTGTAATAGAAATCAAACCCGCAAAATTATAATTTGCGTAATTACTGGTGGTAGGACCTCTTGTGAGTCCGCACGGGTAGGTACCACCGCCCTGCCTATTTCTGCCGTGAAGCAGTAATGCGTTTCGGTTTGAAGGGTAGGGCAGCCGTTGTAATTACACTGAGACCTTAGAACTTATATCTCAAGGTGGGTGGCGCATTTACGTTGTAAATGTCTTTGGGCTCCAGTAACCACTTAACACCAGGTGGGCTGTGAGCTCGTCCACCCATCTAAGCAATAAAAAAAAAAGGTAGTTAGGACGACAGTGTTAGTGACAGGTGTGATTTAAAAAAAATCTAAATTATTATAAAATGTTACATAGTTGTGTTTTTTCGGGAGACGAAAATTATAGTGAAACAATTTTTTTTTCTTAATTTATCAGCTGTCATTTCTGTTTTATGTTTTAAATTTTTTTCGCTGTATGGAACGAAAATATATGCTTATGAAAAAACAATTTAAGCTACATTTGTAGTGACTTATAGAAATTTTAGGATCACTAGCGGAACAATTTCTCTTACCTCATTTCATTCACTGAAGATCAGACTTGTCACATTTTGGAACTTTTTTTATTGCCTTCGTAGGCAGACGAGCGTCCGGCCCACCTGATGGTGTGTGGTTACCGTCGCCCATGGACGTCAGCAATGCAAGGGGCAGAGCCAAGCTGCAGCCTAAATGTAGCATACGTGATAAGCGGTAGGCAGCGGCTTGGCTCTGCCCCTGGCATTGCTGAAGTCCATGGGCAACGGTAACCACTCACCATCAGGTGGGCCGTATGCTCGTCTGCCTACAAGGGCAAAAATAATAATAATAATAATATAATTATTTGAAACGAACGCTACGATTTTAAAATAAAATAAACAAAACGTATACAGGTTTATTTTTGTTTTTTAGTTAGTCAAAACTCCCGCAACCCGTATGCAAATATTAATCTAAATGCAGCGATGAGTCTTATCCCGGTATCTACTCGTAAATTAGAGATTACTTGCGGGATTTCGAAGCCGTTTTAATATATTCGTCATTGGAAACTCAATTAACATACATATAAACGAATTTCTCCACGAAATGCGTTCGTTTGGATTACTGTGATTAAACCTTCTTTTAATTAAATGTTCCAATATTATATTATAAAAATATTTAAATACGGTAACGGATCTAAAAGTTGGAACCGAGGGTCGTGGACCCAAGAATACTACGAGAAAGTATACACGAGCTTTGCCATAAACAGTTGCCTACAACCTTGCGTTACTGTTATCGAGATATAGATTTTATATGTAACGAATAGAGTTGTAAAACAGTATGTCTTACTGGTGGTAGGACCTCTTGTGAGTCCGCGCGGATAGGTACCACCGCCCTGCATATTTCTGCCGTGAAGCAGTAATGCGTTTCGCTTTGAAGGGTGGGGCAGCCGTTGTAACTATACTTGAGACCTTAGAAGGTGGGTGGCGCATTTACGTTGTAGATGTCTATTGGCTCCAGTAACCACTTAACACCAGACGGGCTGTAAGCGAGAAACTATGGTACTATTCTTTACATACCTAGACACGGTGGTCTTGAAATCATGCTATCAATAATAATCTATCTATATATATAAAAATGAATTGCTGTTCGTTAGTCTCGCTAAAACTCGAGAACGGCTGCACCGATTTGGCTAATTTTGGTCTTGAATTATTTGTGGAAGTCCAGAGAAGGTTTAAAAGGTAGATAAATATGAAAATTCTCGCAATTAAATAAAAATATCAATTTTGTTTTTCCTTTGATGTGTCCCCCTTAGGACGAATTCCTTTTGTTTGTTTTAAGTTTATTTTATACAAAAGTTGAGGTCTTTTATTTATCGATTGATGCACTACGAAGTCTGCCGGGTCAGCTAGTCAACAATAAATAAAAAACTGGAAACAAATCGCGCACTGCCATCCGACCCCCAATTAATATACCCTGTGTTATGGTTACCAGAGACTGACATACTTAATTATATACGTTTGAATATATACATATTTCGATACTAAACACTTAGACAAAGAGCAATGCTACCTGTCAATCACGCGAATCTGTGCCCGATGTGGAAATCGAACCCATGACCCTCAGTCACAACAGTCAGGGCCGCTAACTACTGCACCACCGAATGAATAATGCCTCTTGGTCATTGTTCTGCCCCCATGTTACTTCAGCTCTTATCCTCACTCACAGTATTGCGTTATGACAAAGGATAATGTTTGGAAATGCACAGGAAAAAGACATTAAAAACTTTTTATCCAAAATATTGATAAATCTATACATATAAATAAAATTGGAGTGTCTGTTTTTAATATTGAAATAACCGCTTTTTACTACATGCATATGAATATATGGTACATACACCAAAATAACATTTTTTTCAATTTTTTCAATTTTTGTCTGTCTGTCTGTCTGTTTGTTCCGACCAATCTCCGCAATGGCTGGACCGATTTTGACGGGACTTTCACTGATAGGCAACTGATGATATAAAGACCGGTACAACAATAACCGCGGGTAACATCGCGAGACTCAGCTAGTAGCTAATAAAATTCTAAAAAAAACATTCATTACTAGCTCTTACCTCCCGCTCGAGTTTTGTAACATAAGTACTAAGTATTGCCTAGATTTGAGCGGCATTACTGAAAATCTCTTCCTTACCAAAAGCCTCGCCCACAGAGCATAGCTTAAGCCAGCTTAAAGGCTTTAAGCGTCGTCGAACGAAAGTTAACACAAAAGGTAAACTCTACTTTTCGAGGTGGAAAGATACCGTGTGATATTTCAACATCATGTTACTAATTTAACACCTACCCACGTGCGTATTGTGCAAGAGTAAACTGTTACAATTACCATAGCTAATACGATTTGTATTTGTGAGAAAGATATTATTGAATATTTTGTTATGTTTTGAAATAAAGATACTTTGGAAAGGATATTGTTTTGAACAAGGAAAATCCGTTATTCTTTTTATTGTCTTCGCCATAAAGGAGGGATATTTAACCCTCGTTTAAAGAAGTACATGACACTCTCAATAATCGTGAAGGTGATTTCATTCTAGAATAGGGCAATAAGTGCTGTACAATGTTACTTGGAGATTATGTTCTAATAGTTTTGTAATAGTCATACAATCCATTCTCTGGAAATAGATGTGGCCAATCGAAATTCGTTTATATTCTCATAAAGGTAAGCTTTGAAATTGAACTTGCTACGCAATGAAAGTTGTGGGCTCTTGTTGTAAACTTTCTTCTTGACATTTTCTTGTTAGTATTTGCGAGGCAATTCTATTGCACCCTTTTTCGTAGCAGGCTCGTTCGAACTGTCCGGGCTTAGAGCATTTTTCTTATGTAACTTGGAAATGCCGCAGGTGCCGCTGTAAAAGTAAAAATATGTCGCTCACCTTAGGACGAATAATGTAAGGAAAAATCGAATTTGTTATGTTGTGAAAAAAAATTATCCAATAAGTAAGTGAACTTTTTATTGCCTTAGAAGATATACGAGCATACGGCCCACTCGATGGTAATGGGTTACCGATACTCATGGATATTAGAAATGTCAAGGGCACAGCTGAACCGCTGCTAAATCTAATGAAATTATTATACTACATATATGTGAGAAAATGTTACATTTATCAGTACATAATTTCCAAAGATAAACATGTTCGTTTAAAAATATATGAGTCTGTATGGGACATTGGTACAATACAATTCACAAAAAATGAAGAAAAGAACAAAAGCAACTTTCTACTTTAATTACTTTTAGGTGTCTTATATCACAAAGAATTCATTATTGTGATATGTAATAAATGTTTATTAAATAATAAAACAGAAAGCATTTTAAACAGTCAAATAAGGAAAAAAAAATTCTAGGAATCTTAAATCTAAACAAATTATAAAGTAGGTAATTAATACAGTCAATGTGATTCTAATATTGTATACAAAGTACAAAAAAAATTTTAAAGTTCGCCATGGCGTTGAGAATTCTTGTTCGAATATTAACGCATTCTGGCGCAGGACAGAGTTGATACTCAGGAGCAACCGACCGTTTGGGCGATGACACCAGCGGCAACAACTGGGTGGCCTGACGTTCTTTAGACCGTTTTGTGGTCGCGTATCTGGTCCGAATGTTATGTGCGGTCGCCCTTCCACCTGACTCTTGTTCTGCCTCAGGCAAGACTCGGACGTTTAGGCAAGAACGCAGCGGAGCTTATTGAACGAATGCCATTGGTAGTCCATAGATATCGCGCGCGCTCTCGGCGACGACAAGCTCAAAGGAATTAAATCAATATATGAATAACTAGCGACCCGCCCTCGCTTCGCTTCGGAAACATTAAAACACACATGAAAACAAAAAAAAAATTTAAAAAAAATTTAAAAAAGTAGCCTATGTTCATCAGGGACAATGTCGGCTTCTAATGGAAAAAGAATTTTTCAAATCGGTCCAGTAGTTTCGGAGCCTATTCGAAACAAACAAACAAACAAATCTTTCCTCTTTATAATATTATATAGTATAGATTAGTATAGATAAATACTTGCAATTATACGAAAAATACGCCTATTTCGAAATATTTTAAATTTACTGAATCAATGTATTAATGTATGTTTCAACAATATCCATGAAACGTTTCTAAATTTTGTAAATATATATATGTAAATATTAACTTAATCTACGAATTTCGAACAATGCGAAACAGTGGGATAGTTGAAGTTCCACACTATTGAGCATTGTAACGTGGTAGTTGTGCCGCAAAAGCGGAAACGCGCCGGTGTTTGCGATCCGCGCCCACACGAACTTCCGTCTGCGCTGTCCTGAACAAATAGAGCGGACTGCAGCCCCGTGAATGGGCGCTTCGTTACTTCACAATCGACCATTTATAAATTCAAATGAACGTTTACAATACTCGTACGAGTGCTGCGGGTTTGCATGAAAAAAATATACTTTGGACTAAAACTAAAAAAGTCGTCGTGGCCTAAAGGATAAGACGTCCGGTGTATTCGTATCTAGCGATGCAACGGTGTTAGAATCCCGCAGGCAGGTACTAATTGTTCTAATGAAATACGTACTTAACAATTGTTCACGATTGACTTCCACGGTGAAGGAATAACACGTGTAATATCATAAAAATCAAACCCGCAAAGTTATAATTTGCGTAATTACTGGTGGTTTTTTTTTTCCACAGGAGAAAATCGCCGGATCCCCACCCGCGCGGCAGGTGGGGTATGTGGGAGTTGAACCTCACTAAAAACTCCTGCCGCTCACAACCGGCGCCCTACCTCGAACCGGGCCGGAGCCCAGTCGGGGCTATTGAAACGGCGGGACAGGGTTGACGCAGAGCACATTACATCCATCCCACCGTCCCACGGACGCCGGACCGGTGGCCGCCAGCGACACGACCACCGGTTCCCTCGTTCAGCGGGCCGAGAGCCCGCTTTGATGGCGCCGCGTTACACCTTCCCCCAGAGCGGTCGGGGGAACGCGGTCTACCATCACCCGGCTTCCTATTGCGGGTGAGCGTGCAGAGCACGCCACCCCTCGTCTGGGTCCCTCCCCGCACAAAACGGGTGGGACCCCTAGCTCTTAGGGGGCCAGGTCACGGATACGACCCCGGTCCCGACCCCCTGCTCGGCGGCGGCGGGTTTCTGCGTAGTGAGGAGAGCTTTCCCTCACTCGCCCCGCCGCCTCCTTCTGCGAGATAATTACTGGTGGTAGGACATCTTGTGAGTCTGCACGAGTAGGTCCTGCCAATTTCTGCCGTGAAGCAGTATTGCATTTCGGTTTGAAGGGTAGGGCAGCCGTTGTACTGTTAAATCTAAGACCTTAGAACTTATATGGCGACATTTATGTAGTAGATATTTATGGGCTCCGGTTACCACTTAACACCAGGTGGGTCGTGCTCGTCCACCCATGTAAGGCAAAAAAAAAGTTTTGAACCGGAAATATCTTGATTGGGTATCCACCAAAGCTTCCCAAAATTATTTTTCAAGCCGATTGGAATTCAATCGATCGTAACTTTGCATTCACTCGAGCATAATATCTTGCTTGCTTAAACACAAAATATTTCTTTTTCATCTCGCCCAACCTTTTGTCTGGCTTCAATTGCTCCGTGTTGAAAATAGATAAATATTTCTACTTTCTCTCTACTTATCTCGTGAAGGCTTCGCTGGTTTTTCCTTAGATTATTCTTCAGGCAGGTTGGCTATTAGGAGCCCTGTGCCGAACGCGGAGAAGTGTGAAATATTTCCAGAAACAGGTGTCGGCTCACACGTTAACTATTCACTATGCCCTCTAGTCATATTTATCGCTCTATAAAATATTTGGGCTTTGTCTTTTTCTCTTTCCGTACTCGTAATAATGGTATCCACGGTAAGCACAGTAAAACACTCTGGCACTGACTGTACTTGAGAACGGTAATCACGGTTATTTTATAGCTATGAACATGTTTACCAAAAATACTTTAAATATTCTTACTTTATTAACTATTTTGAGCGGTAGGCAGCAGCTTTGCTCTGCCCCTGGCATTGCTGAAGTCCATGGGCGACGGTAACCACTCACCATCAGGTGGGCCGTATGCTCGTATGCCTACAAGGGCAATAAAAAAAAAACTTAACTCGCTGTTTTGGTATGTTCATAAAAAAACTCAGCAATCGAACATTGGACCTGCTTTATATCCTTTTTTGTCTTTAGGATTTTTTTTTTATTCTTTAAACTAGTGGTCAAACAATTTTCTATACACATATTATTATGTATTACTATACAGTATTTAACATCGTAGAAAGTATTAGAATACCGACCGCACAGTTTTTATAGTCCGACGATGATCCCAGAGCTGCGTTCTAATCCCAACTTGCAAGTTTTTTTGATTTGATGTGTAAAGTAAAGGTGCGCCCACCTGCCACGCTGTCGCATCATCATAATGATTAATGTCGAAGCAGCAAGTTTAGCCCATAAAAACCGTTTGACTAATATGCTTATTTCCTTACGTTTTTTTACGTTAAAAGATTTTTGGAGTTTAAATCAGAGAAAACTTCTGAACTGAGTTTTTTATTTATTTTTGTTATTGCTTAGATGGGTGGACGAGCTCACAGCACACCTGGTGTTACGTAGTTACCGGAGCCCATAGACATCTAAAACGTAAATATCGCCACCCACCTTGAGATATGAGTTATAAGGTCTCAGTATAGTTAAAACGGCTTCCCCGCCCTTCAGACCGAAACGCATTACTGCTTCGCGGCAGAAATAGGCGTAGTGGTGGTATCTACCCGTGCGGGCTCACAAGAGGTCCTACCACGAGTAAATTTATTAAATTGAGTCATCCAGTGAGTCATTAAATTATTTAGAAAAAAGATTTTTTCCTTTAATTCCTATACAAGCTGTAATTATTCAAA
The DNA here is from genome assembly GCF_003987935.1 of Bombyx mandarina. Next base: position 2,114,021 of record NW_021011488.1, on the reverse strand, counting down.
GCGCGCTCTAAAACATTTAGTTTATGGCATTCAGGTAATATAACAATCGTTTGAGAGCTTGGCATTATCGGATATCACTTACAAAGGCTTCGATGTTTGTCTTTTAAGACAGGAGGCGCCACCGATGGCTCGTTTTATCACCGCGAAAGGAAGTTAAGTTACAAAGGCGAGCCCACTTTGCAAAAAGAGATCGACAAAAAGTGTCTTCCGCCGCGCGGTGAGTAAATAGCAGAGGTCCATTAGGGGGCGCGGGTCGAGGATAACGTGCTCTGAACAAATCGAATCACGAGGGGATCGGCCATTATGCAGATTTCCCTTTCTTAGTACGAAAAACTCGCGCTGAATCGATTCCGAAATTGGAAACATACTATTATTATACGCCTCGGTTAGTTATTCTATTGAATGTGCACTAAATAGATTGTAGGGTTTTTTGTGCGTCCTAGACTTAGTTCTAAAGCTTTTTTTTATGTATATGTTTTGTTTTACAGTTTGAAACTGTTTTTAATCTATCCAATTTTTGTGGTCGCGTACTTTTGGCTCGGGGTGAAACTTCATTGACACATATTGTTTTATAGGTTTAGGTACATGTTACATAATTATTATTTAACACCTCCAAATGAAGATGAAATCACAAATCAAACAATCTGCCAGACCTCTTACTATTCTTTCTGCGCAGAATAGAAATATTTGAAATATATGGAGTTTCATTTTATTTATATACGTCGCGGAACCTTTGGACTAGAATGCATGAACACTCCGGGGCAAAATTAGGATGGTGGTATCGACCGTCGACTTGTTATATGTATTATATGTCTTTTTTTTGTTGCTTAGATGGGTGGACGAGCTCACAGCCCACCTGGTGTTAAGTGGTTACTGGAGCCCATGGACATCTACAACGTAAATGCGCGACCCACCTTGAGTTATAAGTTCTAAGATCTCAGTATAGTTACAACGGCTGCCCGACCCTTCAAACCGAAACGCATTACTGCTTCACGGCAGAAATAGGCAGGGTGGTGGTACCCACCCGCGCGCACTCACAAGAGGTTCTACCACCAGTAAAAATTGATTGAAGTATTAGAATTCAAAAAAATCGGGCTAAGCACTTAGCCAGTTAAAGTCAACGAAGTGTAGGAGGGTATTTCTACTGCACACTGATGATATAGGAACTAATAGCAATAGCACATGGAAGTTAATGTGACATTCCCATACTTCTTGATTAATAGTCGGGCGGGTAGAATGTTATCATTATGTAAATATTAGGTCCTTACATAAGAAATTGGCGTTTTGTATGGGAGGAATATAAATTCTTTTTTTTTAAACTATATTTAATTAATCAAAGTATGCACCGTTCTTATCTCTATGCACTTTTGCTATCTCATAGGTAGTTCATTGATCCCTTTACTAAAAAAACCATGGGGGCGAAAATCAATAAACTCTTTGAAGGCTGTTTGGACTGCCGCATCGGAGTTAAATTTTTTTCCTTGTAAGGAGTTGTCCAAATTCAGGAAAAAATCGTTATCTGTTGGAGCAAGGTCCGCGGAGTAGTGTGGATGTAATAATTGACTTAATAGTACTAGTACACTAGCGGCTAGGCCCGGCTTGGCACGTCCGAACCAGAATATAGTCTGCAAACACACTTCAGTTATTGTGTATGCATTACCTATAATATTTAACTTAAAGTTGATAATCTGAGAAACTTAAACCTAAATTTCATGCTTTTTTTATTGCTTAGATGGGTGGACGAGCTCACAACCCACCTGGTGTTAAGTTGTTACTGGAGCCCATAGAGTGCCATAGACAACCTACAATGTAAATGCGCCACCCACCTTGAGATATAAGTTCTAAGATCTCAGTATAGTTACATGCTCCTTAATTCAAAAGATACGAACGTCTGATATAAGTTTTCAACCTCGAAGTTTGTATACGGGTTAAATCTGTTGACGTTTAGTCTCTATTTACCACAATCAACTGCCAAAATTCCAAGTTTGTAGCTTTAGCTGCTTATACTCTACGCTAGTGAACGAGTCGCGGCAAATAATTACATATTCAGGTTGTCCCATATGAGATATATCAGGCCGAAATGTGGCTATAGTAGCAACAATGTAGATCATACATAAAAAAGTTTAAAAAAACACCCTGTAGATGTATAGATAATTAAAACTTAATTCATGTTATATGCGGCATTTACATTATAATCAGTCAGGGCTCCGGTATCCATCTTAAATCAGTTTGGTCGTAAGCTTTGTATGCCCTTTTACAGAAAAATAAACGAACCTGATCGTTTTTAGGAGCAAAACACATAAGCGAGAATAAGAAACGTTTTACAGACTTCAGTTAATAAAACACTTTTTAAATTTTTTAATTTTCCTTGCGCATTCGAATTCTGTGTCAACGCCGTTTTAATCAGGATAAGTTTAAGCCAGGTACACATAATGCATTGTGTATTCGGGCAGAGTTGTGTCCGGACCGAAACTAAATAGGGAATCCTCGTTTCGGGCCGGCACAATCGATCAATGACATCGAGCGTTAATTTGACACCGTAGTGCCGGGTTCGTGTTTAAGTTTCGGGAAGTTTATTTCGCAATTCATTCGCGCTATTATGTTTCGAAGCAGTGATGGGTTTTGAGTTTTAACCGCTTCGGAGCCGTTGTAACCCTTCTTTGAGGCTTTAATTAGTTACAAAGCACTATATCAACGCGTTAGAATCGTTAGGATGATGCCTTTCTTATACTATTTTTACTGTAGTAAGTGACCAGAAACCTGTTTAATATTGAACTTAACCCAAAATTTACAAGATAATTTTTGAATGAAATATTTTCCTAAAAATCATCGTATAGATTGATAATATTCATTCGAAGTTGTCGTGGCTTATACTCGTAGTATAAGACGCCTGGCATCGCTACTACGTACTTATCTTGACGTAATACTTGTTGACGAACGCCTTTCACGATGTAATGTAATAAAAGTCAAAACTCGCAAAATTTATAAATGAGTGAATTTACCAGCGGATTGTCATGCCGCGCCAATGTGCGTTCCGGTTTGAAGGAAAGGATAGATGTTATAATAATAGTATGTTATATATTCAGTTGGGATTTTGATTTCACGTCTCTAAGTGGGTGATAGTATTAATTATGTGATTTCTAATATTTCCGAAACAAATTGAACACCACTAGCTTGAGCTTGATAAAGCATTAAAGAAAAAAAAACAATATAATTTGAATAGTTGATATGATGTACATATATCCAACCATTCACTGTCGAGGATTAAATCATATGTTGTCCCCAACACGAGACACGGGTCTGGTGTGTACCAAAATTAAAATAATGACGATTCTATCTTACAAGATTCCATTATATGTTTCATCCAATTCTTACTCAAACTGGCAATCTCAGCTATCTTATATTGTTAGCTTATTTACGAGTTGCAGTAGACTAGGTAAAAATGAAACACGATTAAATTCCATTTATTTTTTTTAAAATAAACTAGATGATGACCGAGCTTTGCTGAGGTTTTTTTTTATAACGCCATCTTGTTGTGTCTTTAAAGCGGTTAGTTGCCCTCAATTAAGAAAAATAGTATTATTATTCGCCAATAGATGTCGGGAAGAGTTGATTATTGAAAACACGAATAAAACAACATTTTCTGAAAATAAATCGTAGCTAGATCGATTTATCGCCCCCGAAATCCCCTGTGTATACTAAATTTTATGAAAATCGTTGGAGCCGCTTCCGGGATTCAGATTATATACATATATATTAATATACAAGAATTTCTCGTTTAAAGGTATACGATTAGAATTACCGACGTTTCTAAAATACTAATATTTAAGAAATTCGTATCGTTCATTTGAAGGCGTAAATTCCGTTTGGTTTCTTGTCGAGACATTTTATGTCCGAGCGAGCTTTATCACCGAAACAAACTGCACTTAAAGTGTTAGTTTCTAGGGCGAGAAGACGATAAGTCACGCCGAAGATGTGTCGGGAGACGGTCTTACGGTGTCTGCGCTGGCCATAACAGTAAATCTAGGAGAGGATATACGCTGCGCAAACCGCGACGCGCGGCGGGGACCTGCCTTTTAATTACGACCCGGCTTGATTAGCCAACGCAATACTGTCGACGCGTTATGTGGTTGTTTTATGTTCTTTTATTAGTGTCCATCGATAAATCGTCGTGCTATAAAGGATAAGACGTCCCGTGCATTCGTATCTAGCGATGCAACGGTGTTCTAATCCTGAGGCGGGTATAAATTTTTCTAATGAAATACGTATTTGGCAAATGTTCACGATTGACTTCCACGGTGAAGGAATAACAGCGTGTACTAAAAATGAAACACGCAAAATGATTATTTGCGTAATTACTGGTGGTAGGACCTCTTGTGAGTCCACACGGGTAGGTACTACCACCCTGCCTATTTCTGCCGTGAAGCAGTAATGCGCTTCGGTTTGAAGGATTGGGCAGCCGTTGTAAACATACTGAAACCTTAGAACTTATATCTCAAGGTGGGTGGCGCATTTATGTTGTAGATGTCTATGGGCTCCAGTAACCAATTAACACCAGGTAGGCTGTGAGCTCATCTACCCATCTGAGCAATAAAAAAAATTGGTAGCGATGAACTGCATTCGTAATATTAACACAATTTCATTGGGTAATTTTAGTAACATTTCTAATAGTTTGCATTTTTCATGATCACGGACGACCAAAATGTTATATATAATACGTCGACAGTGTAACCACTAAAACTGTACAGTATTCGAAACGTCGGCAGTTATATATTGACAATAAAAAATGCAAAATTAAATTGTTACAGTAATTTTAATTCTATCTATCTATCTATCTTAAGAAGGAGGGAGCCTCGAGATCAGTAATACAAGTCTTTTAACATATTACATACTTCAGCTCTTTAAAAGGCTTACAAAATAAATTATAAGGTTAATTTCCATTTCTATTTGTACTATATATACCTTTAAGAGAGAAATAAATTATTATTATTCTATATCTATACTTCTATACTAATATTATAAAGAGGAAAGATTTGTTTGTTTGTTTGTTTCGAATAGGCTCCGAAACTACTGGACCGATTTGAAAAATTCTTTTTCCATTAGAAGCCGACATTGTCCCTGATGAACATAGGCTACTTTAAAAAAAAAAAAAAATTTTATTTTTTTGGTTTCATGTGTGTTTTAATGTTTCCGAAGCGAAGCGAGGGCGGGTCGCTGGTATATTATAATTATGTTTGCGACTCGTTAAATTCAAACGAAATACTATATCATATTGTTTTGGATTAAAAAAAAAGTGAACGACGATATATATTAATATCTGGAGTTTGTAAAAATTTAATATCGCAAAGTAAAAAAATCGGTGTCAGGAGGTCCTTTATCTCATTTCGTTGACGGAAGTTATTTGACGTCATTAATTTTCGGATCCTCGTCTTTGTACCGTCCCTGGTATTCCGTTTTATCTTTGCTCGAGAGCATTCGATGCTAATAAGGTAAAAAATGTGAATTAATAAATTTATAATTCTATCACGAATATCATACTTTACTTATCACAGCAGTTATACTTTGGAATTCCCTCACTCCAAGCATACGAGCGTGCAAAACCATAGCAGCGTTCAAGAAATCTGTTAAAGAACACTATTTATCCTTACCATATTAAATAAAAGTATATATACTTGTATAATGTATTATAATATAAAGTAAGTATATGTATGTGTATATATATTGTTTTGTATCTTGTAATATGTATATATTATAATATGTAATGTACTGTATGCACTAGGTTTGTGTTCCTAATTCTTCTTTCCTTTTGCGGGCCTACTGGAAGAGATTTCAACATGAAATAAGTAGTGCCCTTGTACTCTGTATCCTTACTGTCGTGTTTCTTCTAAAAGCTGTGTGTTAAATTTTATTATTATATAATAAATATTAAATAAAATCATTAATGGAACCGAAAAATAGTATGACAGGTAACGATTAAAAAAAATCAAACTCAACATCACCTTACATTGTAGGGCTTCATGTTAGGCAATCTTCAGAATTTGTACTACTACTAATCAGAACCCGTATCCTATTGTATTTGGACCTCATGGTAGAAATCGTTGGCCCAAAGAGGTTATGCATATACCTTCTTGTCTATTTCTGCAATGGCGCAAGCGTGGGTTCCCGTTTAAATGTTAAGATAGCTGTAATTCTAATCAAATTGAGGTAGCGGTCAAGATGAGAAGCGGCGTTTTGGTCTTTTGTGAATTAAAAAAAAAAATTTATAGAAACTCTCTAAAAAGATTAAAGTTGCTTTTTAAACCAAGTGTTACTGGTGGTAGGGCGTCTTATAAATCCGCCCCGGAGTTACCACCACTCTGCCTACTTTTGCCGTGAAGCAGTTAGAACTCATGTCTCAAGATGGGTAATGGAATTTACGTTGTAGATGCCTTTGGGTATTAGTAACCACTTAAAACCAGGTGGGCCGTGAGCACGTCCATTTATTTAAACAATTAAAAAAAACTTGGATATGAACGAATTGTGTTTGTCGAATATAAAAAAAAACTTAGGGAACAAATATGATGGCGGGGCAATGAAGAGTCATGAACAAAAAAACATCTCAATACCGCAAACAGTTGTTGATAAACTTGAGAAGAATGTGGAATGACGTCAGGAAAACTAAACATTTCCTCGGTGTTGCTTATTTGATTTCAATCACATATACAATTTAACAATATATTTAATATAAAGCGATGTGTGATTTGCTAGTTTTATTTTATAAGGATTTAAATGCGTTCCAACATTTCACTAGTTCATATCTTTAATAAGCAATACAGATAAAATTTAAAGCAATGTTAATCTAGATGTTCCTTATAAAAATCGATAACAACTCGATCGATTTAGCTCAAAAGAATTAATTATGTTCGACATGTCACCAATCTGAAAAGCTCCGAAAATAATTTGAGACATTTTTTTAATAGACGGCCAAGCTTAACACTCAAAACTTGAGTAATGCTTTTGTAGCACATTTTTTTAATAGTAGGTATTTTCATCATAATATAAAAATTCTAACATACAATAATCTATTTAATTTCTATTTCTTACTGTCAATCGCCTTATTTTTTTTACCATCTAAACAATGTTTAAATTTATCGACTAGTATTTTTTATGATTACCGAGTGCGATCAATAAACAGACGTGAATTGCTTCGGTGATTTTATGTTATCATTTCACAGCAAGTAACGCGTACGTAGTGTGACTCGTGTACACGAAAAAATGTATCACAATCACTCGAAGTATTCGGTAAAGCGCGCAGATCGGACGTGCACCGTTTTTTAGTTCGCGATAAAATTAAAAAATAATAATATAGTATTTATTTCGGTATTCGATTCAGGAAAAATTGTATCCGATTAAATTATTGTAGTCGGGATATTCTTAACAATAGCCACAATGCGTGCTTATCCCCGTTTGATTTTGACCGCGATCACCGTTATGATCTGTATGAGTTTGCTTGTCCAAACATTCAACGCGGGACAGGGAACATCGGTGCATCCAGCTAGTCGCCTGGCCCGCGAGGCCCGATCACTTCAATCTAACCAAATCGAAGCTGGTAACAGTAGCAGCTACAGCGGAGCGTTAGATTCCCAGTCATCAGTCGAAAAACAGCGCCACATTATCGAGGTCAGACTGTTTTACATAGTAATTTCGTTCTGCTTAAATTCTCCAGTACCAAAACTTTTGAAAAAGGGACATTTTCGTCTCGGCGTGTTTCAAACTGTAATTGGTGAAGTCGCCGGTTTTTCCAAGTAATTGGCGACGTTCTCTTAAAGTTGTGCGAACCTAATAATAATTAATGGGTCCGACGGAAGTACGATATCCTTTCATTAGTGTCCCGCCGTACGGAGCGGCCGAGATTAAAACTTGTTCAGAAACGACGGCTCCAACAGTCTGAGAGCACTTTTTAAAAAGACTTCGTTCATGTCACGGGCCTTTGAGATACGTTATCCAGCTTACTTTATGAAAAACATGAAGATGTTTTATTATTTGTATCTATCTATCTATCTATCTATATATATAAAATGAATTGCTGTTCGTTAGTCTCGCTAAAACTCGAGACTGGACCGATTTGGCTAATTTTGCTCTTGAATTATTTGTGGAAGTCCAGAGAAGGTTTAAAAGATAGATAAATATGAAAATGCTGGGAATTAAATAAAAATAACAATTTTGTTTTTCCTTTGATATGTCCCCAGTCGGACGGATTCCTTTTGTTTGTTTTAAGTTTATTTTATACAAAATTTTAGGTATTTTATTTATCGATTGAGGCACTACGAAGTCTGCCGGGTCAGCGAGTTCATAATAAAAATGCTTGGTTTTTTTTTGCAGATGATGCGACACGCTTGGAACAATTACAAACTGTACGCTTGGGGTAAAAATGAACTGAAACCGATATCTAAACGCGCACATTTGTCGAGCGTGTTTGGCTCCGGGGAGATGGGAGCCACCATTGTTGACGGCCTGGACACCTTGTACGTGATGGGCCTGACCGACGAGTTCCGTGAGGGACGTGACTGGATCGCGGAACATTTCAACATCAACGAAATCGTAAGTTGTAAACACTTAGATAATTTCTAGAACTTGCGACATGTACAGTACAGTACAGTGGAGCCCATAGGCAGTATATCGTGAATGCCGCCATTTACCTTAAAACTTGAAGTATAATTAAATATACCTCAGTTTTATTTTTTACACGATTAAATACCTTAACCGTGGAAATCATTCACGAACATAAGTTAAGTAGCAGTTGTTACGTAAATTAATATTTCATTAGAAAAAAATGTATCTGCCAGCGGGATACGAACACTGACACAGTTGCATCGCTTGCTACGAATGTACCGGGCGTCTTATTCTTTATGCCACGAGGACTGTTTAGATAGTTTAGAGTTTCATGCTCCCCGGTAACCGTACTCGTCGAACTCGACAAAGAGGTCGACGTGCAACCTAACCCATGCATCAGCTCGCTGAGTTTCTCGCCGGATCTTCTCAGCGGGTCGCGATTCCGATCCGGTAGTAGATTAATTCGCGAAGCAGCTGCTCTGAGTTGATAGGTCTCCTTCGGAGGCGCTCGGGCAGCTGTTAGCCAATCCCATCCCTTCTGGCTGAGCCTTTGCTCGCCCACCTGTCCTGGTGAAACTGGAAAGGCCTCCGGGCCACCAGTAATCTTTCAAATAAAAAAAAAGTTTGATGCTTCATCTCGCGCGTACTTTTTTCCTTTAATATTATTCCAAGCTTTGTCCGAATACTTGACGGTCGACGATGACGGTTATTTAAATACACTCGTAGGAATAATCTAATCAATGCTCATATTGTGAACAACACTGTTTCCTAGATACGATAAATTTTAATCTTAATTCTTTATTAACTTTATTTTTTTAATTAAATGATTAACTACATGAAACTGCAAATAAGATTAAGTCCAATAATTAATAAAACTTGTAACTGAAAATGTTATAGATGGAATGTTAACGAACTAATTAAGAATGAATCAAAAATATTTCTTCCAAGCGCTAAGCGTACAATAAATAAATCAATTGGCTTCCTTGTCTATATCGTAATTCTATACGTATATAATAATATGTACGTAGGTTTTATTATTATAGTAAAGCAATGTTTTAAGAATTTACGTGCAATAACTCGCCCGTAAATGGTTATATAAAAAATGAGAATGAAAAATTAGAGTCAATTTAAATAAGATACAGGAGAAACATAGGGACTGCCGCTATAGTGTTGTCTGCTTATGGTTTGGAAACCACTTTCCCTGTTTCTGCCGCAAAATCAATCTTTGTCGGACAGGACTATTATTATTACAATACACGTGACTCTTACAAGCTCGTTATGGATGATGGATTAGTTAGTGGCTTTGAGCTCGTCTAGGTTTTTTCATTTCTTAGATGGGTGGTCGTGTTCGCCGGCCTACCTGGTGTTAAGTGATTACCGGAGCCCATAGACATCAACAACGTAAACGCCGCCACCCACCTCGAGATATGAGTTCTAAACCTCAATTTTACAGTACAACGGCTGCCCCAACTTTCAGGTTAATACATTTAGTGCTCCACGGCAGTAATAGGCAGGATGATGGTTAATTAGAATAGATTTAGGCAAATAAAAATATACTCTACCTAGCTCAAGGTGGGTGGCGCATTTACGTTGTGGATGTCTATGGGCTCCAGTAACCACTTAACACCAGGTGGGCTGTGAGCTGGTCCTACGAAGTCTGCCGGGTCAGCTAGTTTAGACTAAATACAGAAGAGATATATTAGTTTACTTTTACGAAACATTGATAACAGTTTACGTGAAACTGTTAAAATAATATGTTTTTATAACAAAAAAAAATCATATCTTGTTTCTGTTTGTTTAATCGTTCAGTTAAAGGAATTTTCTTCGATTCCACCTACGAATAACGTTTCCAAGGAACATCCAAAAAAAAATTTGAGCAGCAATGAATTTGTACAACACATAATATTTTTCATAACTTCAAATGTAAATACAATATTGTATTTATATATTGGATTTATGTAACAAATAGATAATGGCTGTATAAATATAATAACTAATTATGATTTTTTATTGTTCGTCTTCGGTAAAAGAGGTCGCAGTCCTATTGCAATCCTATCGCAGTCCAGTCGCGTATGACTACTTTGCGGCAGAAACGGACACATTGTCGGCATTTACTGTTGTTTAACTAGACCGTTGTATATATTGTAATGTCAATCACCCCAATAAATAACGTACACTTTTAAAAGGCAATAAACCATAATCGAGTGTTGTAAGTCAATCGATGCATCATTGGAAACTGCGTATCGTTAACATTTGACCCGAATTCCGTTTAAAAGAACGTCAATTAATATCGTTAAATCGAAAATAAAGATGACTAAAATTTTTCTTAATAAATAGTGTAAAGGCTACCACCACGCACTATAGATTGCTTGTTTAATTAGTTTATTATTAAAACGAATGCTTGTTTATTTACAATCTATGGTTTATCCGATTGAAACAGTAGTTGAATTTTAGGGAAGATTTTTGTCAAGCAGTACGATGGGTGATGCCCACTGAGTTTCTCGCCGGATCTTCTCAGTGAGTCGCGTTTCCAATGCGGTGGTAGATTCTGCGAAGCACTGCTCTTGCTAGGGTCAGTGTTAGCAACTCTCCGGATTGAGCCCCGTGAGCTCACCTACAAACGTTAGGGTGAAGCTGAAATAGCCTCTCAAGGCTATCAGCATAGCTACGAAATAAATAAAAAAGCGCTGGTAGTTTGAACGATGTATTTATGTGCATTGAGTGAATTTCATAGCGGAAGCTAATCCGAGCTTGTGTTTTGTAGGATTCCGAACTATCAGTATTCGAAACGACGATACGTTTTGTGGGAGGTCTGCTGTCTTGCTACGCTCTGACCGGTGACACCATCTTCAGAGACAAAGCCGCCGAGGTCGCCGACGCCCTGCTGCCTGCCTTCGAAACTCCCACTGGACTTCCATACGCTTTAATCAATCCATCCACTAAGGTAAGAAGAGTATTTTTAATAATTTCGCACTATTATAGATCATGAGATATTAGGCCATGCACTATCCAGACTCCAAAATGAACCTTAGATCTGTCCTTATTCCAAATAGGTTTAGAAAATGGTTTAGATTTGTCCCACGAGAGACGATAACCATTTATAATCAAGTAAATCCATATACTGTAGACTGCACTGACTGTAAAAGGTTTAATGTACTACAAAACTAACCCAACATTACGTAGTTCATACTCATTTCCAAATAACTCGACTTAGTACGGTTTGTCATTTTAGTTTTATGTTATTTTCGTCGATTTTTCTGAGTCGTTGACATAATTAAAATTAAGTTTAGGTACCGCTGTAAAATCTCGCGTTTTTATTGTAATTATTTCATTTACGATGTTTCGAATACTAAGCGAATTTTAGTTTTAACCTAAACAAAGATTCCAATAAACGGTAGCGGCATTAAGACCCATATTATTCTAAACAGTGAGTTTTCATCTGATAATAAATTTGATTCATAATTTCATTAATGCATTGAAAAGGTTTCCTAAAATTTTTATTAGTCCTTTAATTTTTCCATTAGTCTGCAGCTGATGACGGAATTTATATAATGTTCTCAATAAACCATTCACTGGAATTACATAAAGCTAATTCGTTCGCCGATGTAAAAATAAATCGAAACAGTGCTTCCCAAAATTTGAGACAAAGACAAAGTTTGGGATTAAGTATTGGATTTCCAATAAAATCTCAAATTTTCAGAACTAAACCAGTTCCCAAAATTTAAACTAAACCAGTCATTTTTTTTATCTTATATCATTTTTATCTATATTATCTAAATAGATAATTTAAACATATTTTTTTATTAAATTATTAATATACATATATTTTTTATTATCTATTTAGATAATTAAAAAAAAAATGACTGGTCTAGTTCATTAATAAGATGAATAGTCGTTAAATATGGTAATATTTCGTATTAAAAACTAAATTGGGTTGGAACATCTACCCTGCGTATATAAAATACTAAAATATGTTTTAAAACACACTTTCATTTTTGTTCATTCATTACAAATACACAGAAGGCGATTTTCGTCTGTCGAATAAAGTTCAATAAACCAATAAAATAATTTATTTGCTCAGTACGTTTTAAATGTAACATAAGTTGCTTTAATGTAGGTATTACAAATACTGTACTGTCTGTAATTGTATAGCTAATACTGAAATAACTTCCATACAATAATAAACAAGTCTTATGGGCAAAGCGCTGACCAAAATCTTCTTCATTGGTTACATTTTTACGTTTTTTTATATACAAGGTAACATTCTAGTGCATTCTCTTCTTCTTTTTCTCCATCTTATCCCCTTAGGTGGGTCGGCACTGTAAATTTTTCTCTTCCATTCTCTTCTATCAGCAGTCATCTCAACACTCACTTCTCTCTCTCAAATTGTCATTCACACACTCCATCCATGTCTTCTTCGGTCGATCTCTTCCCCCTCTACCTTGCACTACCATTTTCATTCATCTCCTAGCTTTCATCCTAACTTCCTAAACTCCATTCTAACTTTCATAAATAATGAATAACAGATTAATTAATTAATTTACAAGTCGACTACTTTGAACTTTAACACTCTTAACAGCAGAGGCACAAAGGCATTTGACCTTATTCTCGGAGTACAGACCTCTAGATTATTCTTTTAGGACGAATTATTTAGAGAAATATTAAAGGGGCCTCGACGTCAAACTGATTTTTTTTTTCGCTAAGTTGGGAATGAAAGCGAAAAGTATCATTGTAACCGTAACATGAGCAGAAAAAAAGGGTTAATCGATACGAGTGTCTCATATCTACGTAGAAATGTCAATGTCGCATTTGATTGGAGATAACATGGTATCAATGTGGTATAAATATCCGAGTGCTATGCGAAAATTACGTTACGCTCCATTTTATCGGTTCACAAAAACAACGTTATGTAACACGATGGTTATGTTAAAATTTTGCTCCAATTCTGCAGGTCGATGACCGATCACAGTTTTTATATAAAAAATTGTAAGCTTGTGATTTCGTTCGCGGCTTCGCGTTCAGTCAAACCGTAACGTCCCTGTAGACGTGTTTGTTATCTAGCTTTCGTAATCATAAACTAATCACTATAAACAGTTATACTCGAGGAAAAACATATTTCTCGCTGCGATGTGGTTCCTGGATTCGTTCCCCTATTTACAATCTAGAAATTTTTACTTATTTGATGCTCATAGACTATGACATTATCATACGGCACCAGATCCTTTTAACTCGTTTGTGCCCCTAAAAAGGCCAATTGTTCGTGAAATTCGTTTAAATGCCAAATTTAAAGAATCGAAGTTAGACAAACAACGTACTCTATAATGTAGGCATTAAAATCGATTTTATCTCAACTAATGGGCTTCTGGCATAGGCCATGTGCATGCAATTATTCATTGTGAATTTTGAAACACGAACGAAAACTCGTTACCAATATCTATCAATACCGGTATCTATAAGATGAAAAAAAAATATATATTCAGCACATAATGTTCAAACATACATTCCAACTAATTTGATATATGTAAATTTCAGTTATCAATTAATCGTAGCAACGTGGCAGTTTTTTTGACAACAAATCGTGTGATATCGCCATTATATGTATTTAAGAAGATAAGTGAAGTATTATTAGAGTTTCAAATTTGCCGTAACAAAAATATAATTATGTTTATTTCGCCGGCTTAAAGTATGTATCCACCGCTGTTGATACGTTCCGCTCAATCTTAAATTCATTACTGGACATCAGTATATGACTTTTTGCAAATACACACATAGTTATTCCTACATATTAAAAGTTAAATTTCATTAAAACTACTGCATAAACACCAAATATATTTTTTTAAAGTCCTCAAAACATTCCCCATCTTCTTTATCAGTTTTCCCTATTATTCTTAAGTAGAGTTATCAGTGTGCCAGTTTCCTACTAAACGTCCTCTACTAGTGGTAGTGACAATACAAAAACACCTGTTGCGATATTATATTCTGTAATAGTAAATAATTTCATTATAAGGGGATTAGTAGTTAATTATAGTTAAAAGGGTTATTCCAAATACGCGCTGACCCTTTTCATTAAAATACTCGTATGTATAGATACCCAGTCATCAAATAAATTTATCTATTTTAATATTGTGATTGTTTCATTAACAGTATGTATTAAGTCAAAAATAGACAAACCGTGACGAGCAAAACATATTATCCTGTTCGTTTGATATTGAAGCACTAAATCTAGATTCAGCAAAGCACTGCTCTTGTTAGGGTCAGCGTTAGTCCCCCCAATACTCCTCCGTCCGCGCCCTCCTCCTCGCGTCGTTTTCCTCATTACTGAGGGTCGAGACTCCCCCGCTGCATCAGTTTCTCCCATACGACTTCCCTCCATCTGCCGCGATCTTTTGATCTTTGATTCCGTCCGCGCAATTTTCGTAAAAAGGGGTACAAAGTTTTTGCTTCACGTATTAATATATAGATATTCGGTCCGTGATGTTATTCCTTCAATGTCGAAGTCGTTAGGTAACGCACGTCGGGACGTGTTTACTTAAAAAAAATGGAAAATACCAGATAAGCTGAACCCCATTATGCTTCGGATACGAACAAACCGGTTGTCTTATCCATTGGGTCACGGCCAAGACGATAAGTTAACAAAATATCAGCATTTTCCTAATCCTTCCGTCGATTCCCCGATGCTAGAGGTGGTGAACATTTTGCCATCAGAGTATGCTATATGTATAATGTTTTTATTGATTTCAATTTTTTCGCAAGTACCGCTTCGACGACACGAATCTTGATGATCTAGTCTGGATTTTTTCCTTTCGGTCGCTTTTCCTTTCCCTTTCCTTTATTAGTCGGTTATTGATAGCATGCTGAAAACGAGCTACGAATCGATGATAGGCAGAAATAGGTAATGGTTGTACCTCCCCCAAATGGGCTTAAAATACGCGTCACCACTAGTAGATGACGGTTGGCGTTCACAGCTCCCATTCTCGGTTTATCCAATAATCGTCTTTTTCGAGACCCAAGGAAAGAAATACGGTGATGTCATCCTAGTCTAACCACACCGCCAAGCTGACTTTTAATGGTTTGCTTTTAAATTTTCAGGCCAGCCGCCAGTATCACTGGGCAGGCCCGAACAGTATCCTCTCTGAATTGGGTACATTACACCTCGAGTTCTCATACCTGAGTGACGTCACAGGACGTGAAGGTGGGTATATTTCATATATCGTCATAGCAGTACTGTGATTACAGTGACTTGGGCTTTATTTTATCTCGAAATAATAACACATTTCTACGGGAAACTACACCGTTTACTTAGCCTAAACCACGCAGTCGAAGCAGCGGGTAACGGCTAGTATATTATATTAAAAAAAAGAAAAATTAAAAGACGTTTAAAAGACAGAAATTTCTCAGTGAATACTTGGATTCATTCTAAGAAATTGTAGTCTGTGTTTTGTAAGCATTTTAAATATCCGGTTTGTTCAAAGAAAGTTCGTTTATAAATTAAATTCGCTATTGCTCTGCGTTCTATTTGCGTGTGTTTTTTTCTTCTTTTTTGTTAATCACAAATAAAAAAAGTAGTTGAAGTATAAAATAATTTATGTTCTTAAATCATTACAGTCTACAGGAACAAAGTGGATAAAATACGTGAAGTTCTCTACAACATTGAGAAGCCCGGTGATCTTTATCCGAACTTCATCAATCCTCGAACCGGACAGTGGGGACAAAGTGAGTATCGAATGCCATCCGTTAAAGAATATTTCCCGCTAAAAACGGCTCAGTTTTGGTAATCGCGGAGGCTAGGATCAAGATTTCGACGGACCAATGTGTTATTTCTGTAGACCGGATCTCTTTCTATTTCACACGAACATGAGTACTTCGAGTCACAAAAATAAAATTAAATTAAAATTTCCTTTTATTAGATGATTTTTCAGTAATCGAAGCGATCAGCTATAAGACAGTGATGGTGTACCTACTGTATTTTTATACATATAACTTAATTTATCTCATTCAGTATAACTTCTACTTTTCCTCTTAATTCCCATCTTCAGTATGCGATTTTTATAAATTCTGTCTCGTCCTGCCATAAGTTATCACGTGTTATGGTCTGAAAAGCAGCTCAGACGCTATTCTGATATACATGGAAACTCTGATAAAATAATAGACTGTTCAAATTTATTCACGAACGAATATCTGTACAAATATATAAATCTATTTTATGTCCACTAGTCTTATTCGAATAATGACGTTTCAATGACAAATAAACTCATTGGCATCAAATCCCCATTGAAAAACCGACCTTATCGTTCGGACGGCTTATATTGAGGTGGACGCCTGCACTCACGTCGCGATAAGCCACGATAAACTCCACTGCCCATTCAGTGTAGTAAATAATTTATTGAAATTAATGCACGCTTGTGTTTGTTTGTTCGTAATCGATGCGTTCGGACATTGTTCATCCGATCAATTGGATACTTGACGTTCCAGAGAAGGTTCTGGTACTATAGGTGATCTGTCACGTCATTTCGGATCCTCACGATCCAATAACGGTGCTTTTAGGTACTTCAAGCATCGGTCACCATTCTCGTCGAACCCGTCGCTTGCGACGAAGGGCTCGACGAGTAAATTAACCCTCAGACACAGCCTACTGAGTTTCTCGCCGGATCTTCTCAGTGGGTCGCGTTTCCGATCCGGTAGTAGATTCTGGGAAGGACTGCTCTTGCTATGCTTAGTGTTAGCAACGTCTTCAGGTTAGAGCTCTGTGAGCTCACCTACTAGTTCTGTGAATCTAGTATAACCCCTCGAGATTACTACAATAGGTAGGAAGAAAAAAAGGACCTCTTGTGGTTACTGGTGGTAGGACCTCTTATACCACCGCCTTTTTCTGCTGTGAAGCAGTAATGCGTTTCGGTTTGAAGGGTGGGGCAGCCGTTGTACTATACTGAGATCCTAGAACTCATATCTCAAGATGGGTGGCGCATTTACGTTGTAGATGTCTATGGGCTCTGTTAACCACTTAAAACCAGGTAGGCTGTGAGATCGTCCACCCATATAAGCAATAAATAATAAATAGACACAGCCCACTGAGTTTCTTGCCGGATCTTCTCAGTGGGTCGCTGTTCCGATCCGGTAGTAGATTCTGCGAAGCACTGCTCTTGCTATGCTTAGTGTTAGCAACGTCGTCAGGTTAGAGCCCCGTGAGCTCGCCTAATTGTTCTGTGAATCTAGGGTAACCTCTGAAGATTACCAGAATTGGTATTTGCCGTTTAAAGGACACATATCCCTGGGAGCTCTGGGCGACTCGTTCTACGAGTACCTGCTGAAGGCCTGGCTCGCGTCGAACCGCGGCGACGAGCAGGCGCGCACAATGTTCGACACGGCGATGCAGGCCGCGCTCGACAAGATGCTGCGCGTGTCGCCCTCCGGCCTCGCCTACCTCGCCGAACTCAAGTACGGCAGGGTCATCGAAGAGAAGATGGATCACTTGTCTTGCTTCGCTGGTAATGTGACGTCATTTTTTTGATGCCGAACGTAGCTACGTGGAATAGATGTAATGCGTTCATTGAAGTGAACATTGTGTAAAGAAAATTAAAGTCTTTGATACATATTATTATCTAAATTGGACAATGTACCTCGAAGATTTGTATCTTACTTCGTAACAGTCAGCTTAAAATTGAGATAACAGTTTAGAACTAATTCTTTAAATTTTTTACTGGTGGTAGGACCTTATGTGAGTCCGCATGGGTAGGTACCACCACCCCGCCTATTTCTGCCGTGAAGCAGTAATGCGTTTCGGTTTGAAGGGTGGGGCAGCCGTTGTAACTATACTGAGACCTTAGTACTCATATCTCAATGTGGGTGGCGGCATTTACGTTTTAGATGTTTATGGACTTCGGTAACCACTTCGGTCCACGCATCTATGCAATAAACAGTGCGTCGTGTTATGTCGTGTCATGATGGTTTTAACTTAATTTGATAGACAAAGAAATATCGTTTCATATTCAGAAAACGATTTTTATATTCTCACCCAGGTTTAAGAGAAATCTGTTTTTTCTGCAGCTGAAATTAAGATGTTAACCCTTTGTCTGCTTATTGGCGAATTTAAAAACTATGAATGATGACAGTGCTCAGTTTTCGGATGTTATCAAATAAGTAATTTTTTGTAAAACAATGCCAGGGTGAAAGAAATGTTGATACATAAACTTAACAACGTCATGAAAAAATAAGGCATAGTTTTTCAAGTACAAATAGTTTTGACACAAAGTTGGCCCACTTTTAGGCATTGTCCTTTAAGGTATAAAGAAACATTTTTTTATTTTTTTCAGGTGGCATGTTCGCTTTGGCCGCTACGACATTGGAGAATTCGTTGTCTGAACGGTACATGGACGTCGCAAGGAAGCTGACCCACACCTGTCACGAGTCCTACTTCAGATCCGAAACTAAACTGGGACCAGAGGCATTCAGGTGAGTCGGACATCACTAGGAAGCAAACTCAGCCGATACCATAGACATTTCAATGAAGATTCTCAATTTTTTTTCTCTGACTCGTATAGCTTTGTCGCGAAAGGCAACGACGTCCATGATCCTAATAAAATGTAAAGGTCGTTGATCCGAAGTTAAAATCACACGAACTGTTCGTTAGATGGCGCTAAAAAGTTGATGTCAAGATGAAAACTAAAATATGTTTGGCGAATATTGTTTTTGGACTTTTTGGCGGGAACGCGAGGAGTGAAGTTGTGTGATATATTTTATTTTGTCTATTTAGTGTTTCTTTAGATTTAAATGTGTAACAATGGTGGTTTATTAACTGTTTAGTATTTGTGAAAATGCACAAATGTGGGAAAATGAAACAAAACCACTGAACGTAACTTCTCGGGATCCTCCAAAAAGTCCACTGAAAAAGTCTCAGTAAATGACCACCATTTTGCTGAGATTATATTTCATTCTATATCATATTCTCATCTTATTTCATTTCATAATATCACTTTTCATATCAAAAAGATTTCATTAAAATTAAAATAAGACTTGACACTAAAGGTCTTAGTGACCAGGTCAGAAAATCTCTAAAAAAAAATTTTGTTTTTTATTATTAATCAAGAAAATTAAATCTTTGTAGATTTTCGAACGCAGTCGAAGCCCGGGCTCAGAAGAGCAACGAGAAGGTGTACATATTGAGGCCGGAGACGTTCGAGAGCTACTTCATCATGTGGCGACTCACCAAGGAGCAGAAGTACCGCGACTGGGGCTGGGAGGCGGTTCAGGTAAGGGATGATCATATATATCATTTATGATCAACAAGCGGACGGGAATTTGCTATCGCATCGTTTGCATAAGCCGTCGTCAGTGTTAGCATTTAAAGGAATCTATTTATTTAACAACAACTAAATTAAATCATAGGGTATTCTGCTGGTATCGAAACGAACATGACGTTTCTTCACGTCAGGAATGGAGCGTGGTGGTGCGCCTATCCATGGACGGTCATAAAGTGAATCCTATTTATTGAGTCTGTGCTTATATATAGAGCGTGTGTATTACGTAGGGTGATAATGATAAAAGACACGACAGCTTGCAACCTGTTTATTTTGCGACGACTCGATACAGACTAAACTAAACCCCCTATATCATTCCCCCTTAAGAATATGACATAAAATGATTTGTTTTTATTACAAAAAAAAAATTGTGTGGAATGTAAAAAATAATATATGAAAAGTTAAAAAAAATTGTGTAAGAATATAAAAAATCTTAAGTAAACGTTATCAATTGAATAACAAAAATAAGAAATGCAGGATACAAAATAAAAGGAATCCTAAGAAAAAACATATTTTTTTTTGCTAACAGTTGTACAGACATTTGTACTAAAATAATACATTTTAACCCAATCCCAACTTAGCAGCTGGTTTTGTAACACTGTCTGGGTCTCGAGTTCGCCGAAAGCTCAACTTCAAGTTAGCGCTTTGCGCTTGATTCTGGACGTCGGTAATCTTCTTCCTGTAGCACCACGAACCGACGGCGTTAGTGCCGCCGAATTTTTTATTTATTGCTTAAATGGGTGGACGAGCTCACGGCATACCTGGTGTTAAGTGGTTACCGGAGCCCATAGACATCTACACCGTAAATGCCGCCACCCACCTTGAGACATGCTTTCTAAGGTCTCATTATAGTTACAACGACTGCCCCACCCTTCAAACCGAAACGCATTACTGCTTCACGGCAGAAATAGGCAGGGTGGTAGTGCCTACCCGTGCGGACTCACAAGTGGTCCTGCTACCAGTAATTACGCCAATTATAATATTGAGATTTGATTTTTATTGCACTGATGTTATTCCTTCACCGTGGAAGTCAATCGCGAACATTTGTTAAGTACGTACTTCATTGGAAAAATTGGTACCCGCCTGCGGGATTCGAACACCGTTACATCGCTACATACGAATGCACCAGACGTCTTATCCTTTAGGCCACGACGACTTCTTGTAATGACCGACTGCCGTTACAAATCTTATTTTATGATTTGTATTATTGCAGGCCCTAGAGAAGCATTGTCGCGTCGAAGGCGGCTACACCGGACTCACGAACGTCTACCACCAGAACCCTCAGGGCGACGACGTGCAGCAGAGCTACTTCCTCGCTGAAACACTTAAGGTGACCTTTTGAAGCAATACGAAAGATTTTTTTCATTTCCTATTTAACAAAGGTTAGCACAGTTGTGGAGTAGACCGCGCGAAGACGGCTGCGATTGAGCCTAAACTTCATGAATTTAATGGAAGGTAACCTTCAAGCTACTCAAGTTGATCACCGAACCATCTCGGAGATATCATCATCTCGATACGCGGGCAGGTACCCCCAGCCCGCCTATTTCTGCCGTAAAGCAGTGATGCGTTTCGGTTTGAACGGTGGGGCAGCTGTTGTAACTATATTGAGACCTTAGAATTTATATGTCAAGGTGGGAGATGTCTTATGGGCTCCAGTAACCACTTAAGATCAGGTGGGCTGTGAGCTCGTCCACCCATCTAAGCAATAAATAAATAAAAACTTCATTTCAAATCACTGCGAGATTGCATCCTCAGATAATTAATTAGACGAAGAGCCGAGAGTCCTAAAATCAAAAAGAAACCGTATAATTGGAAATTGTTATTATATTATTTCCGACTTTTCGGACATATTACAGTTTCTGTGGTCACAGACGACTAAGGTGACATTAAAATATTCTGCTAACTATTGCTATAATCAAATAGACGCTACGGTATAATGAAATAAAAAAGACGATATTAAACCGAGTAGTATTAATTATATAAATTATCCATAATTATTTGACATACAATTGAATTGTATTCTGTGTATTAAGGGATTCAAAATTTGGGGCTGTCTTTGACGTAGCGCCCTGTTCCCTTTCTTGCCGAGCGGTTTTTTAAGCTTTTAATTTGTATGACAGATGTGTACAATGACGTCACTATATAATATAATGCGTTCTCTATCTAGCGTCGTATAAAAACTCAGCTTCTAAATAAAGTTTTGTTTTTGATTATCGGTTGATCCAAACATAGCATCAACTTGTAAGCGCTATTGACTAGTGAATCTAATAAAAACTTTCTAATGCATTTGTTTCAGTACCTCTACCTTCTGTTCTCGGACGACTCTCTCCTTTCGCTCGACGAGTGGGTGTTCAACACTGAAGCTCATCCGCTTCCAATTAAAGGCAAGAATCCCCTGTACCGCATGGCGAGCACGCCCGTGCCTATAGAAGACAACCGAGTCTAAGAAGATGAAATCGACAGCTCTGTGTGCTTAGTGCCAGTTTTTTAACGTTCTCGCTAGCGTAAAAGTTAAGTCAAAATTGTATAGAGTTGGAACGTTTGCCTATGTTTGCCGCTAGGGGCATTGTTCCAGCTGCATACAAATTTCAGGTAAATTTTACGCTATAGAGAACGTTAAAAAACTCGCACTACGCACACAGATCATCTGACGAGAAGAAGTCCCAAAGTTAATTACGAAACTATTCAAAATGGCTGTTCTAACTAACAACCTGCCAACAAATAACGAACGGAAGGGGTATAGTCACGGATGTGTGATTCTTGTAGGCATTTGTACAAATTGAATTTGGTAGCATAATAAATAGATTATTTTGTAATTGGAATGTGAAAGTTTTAGTCGTAATGGGTATGTGTATAATGAAATATTTGAAACAAAAACTAGCAAAATAAAACTGCTAAATGGCCGTATAAAATTTGTAATTAAATATTTAATTACACGATTTTGAATTGATATTTCAAATGATCAATGGAAGTTTAATGGTAATTTGTTTGTTCCATTATGTTGATAAATTTTATAAATAAAAACAAACTTAAGGTTTTTGAATAAAATATAATTTTAATCCACTTAATATCAAATAAATGTATTTGTCCATGTGTGAAACGAATCTTCCCGTACATTCGTGTCATTAATAAAATAAACTGGTTAAGAAATTAATGAGCGTCATATATAATGAAGACGAGAGGGACTTGTTTATAAAATGACAACAAAAAATAACTAAAATATGTATATAGTATGTATATGTCTTTCTTTCAACACTGTTTTCCAATGTTACAATCAGCTGACTCGGAGCCTAGCGAGGTCGTTGACCCCGTGTTTTGGGCGAACATCAATACTACTGATCTAATAAAGTTTAGGCTTTTAACTTAGGAAATTGACTGTTCTTCTTTGACGTTAATTTAAAAATTTGTTGTCGCTTCGGCGTTGTTAGCTTGCACTTGCATATTTACAGTTTAATAACGATAAAATTCGAAAATATATAATTGTTTATCGGTAATTATGAAATCTTAGACAAATTTGTAAATACGGTCACTTCTCGGTTTTGCTAATTTTTTCTATAAGATTGGCTATTTTTATCGCTTATTTATTTACTACTATAATATGGGGGAATGAGTTGACTTCAAAATCAATCAGTTCAAACTCTTATTGAACAAAGTAAAGCAAGAATTTGGCTTTGTACAATCAAATGGGAACATACGATATTGATCCTTATGCTCATGATTTTGAAGAACATATTTATAAAAATACTTTTAAATAAAACAAACATCGATATTAAGTTTGTTTTGTAAGTAAGGCTAGAAAACATGCTCTAATATCATATCTTTAGAATTAAATCTTAAATTTTATGGGTTTTTAGTTACGGATGATTTTTGAGGAGAAAAGCTAAATTAAGAAAAATGTATCTCAATGGAAGGCATTCCAATGTTCAAGGTAGTGTTGAATAACGTACTAGATTTTTCTCTCACTATAAATAAGATATTTTATGAATAAAAATATATTGCAAAAATAATTATCTGACTATTAAAAATCCGATTCTTTCCGAAGTGATCCTTTAGGATTTGTAAACGGTTATATTCTTTTTTTTTTTTTTAAACTTACGAAAAATATATTTTACTGCCATTCCTGTTTGATTATTTGATCAAAAATTGAAGGGAGCCCTTGCATTTTTGAATTGATATCCTTTAGAGAAATACAGAACTCGACTGGATGCAACTTCGTGTGACGTCATTCGGGGCCAACACGGTGAGCGCAGATAAAAAAAAACAAACGAAATTAGTGATGCGCTTCAGTTTAATTAGTTTTTTTTATCGGTCCTCCCTTTTCTGATAGCGGGTTAGTTAAAATACAATGAGGTTCTAGGTTCCCATCGCTTAATTTTGCCGTCACAGTGAACTTTGTGACAAGCTCTGTCTGATTGCGACATTTTTATTTTGTACTGGAAATGGTCTCTGTCCCAAATCACGTGATTCAATGCAAACGGTTCGTATTTATTTAATTGCGTGAAATTGATTGAATACTACTAAAATTAAAGGGCCCTACGAACGAAAAACAATTGTTTCAATGAATTGTTAGTCGATAAATGTTTGAGTAGTGATTGATACCTATAATATCATTTTAAACAGTTTGTTAAAACTTATAGAGCAAATATAACTTAATATCAGATAAGACCTTTGAGTCTATCTAGTTATAATATTAAAACAAGTGATTGAGCATTTCTTTTTACCTATTTAATCTAATGTTTAAAATCTCCAAAATTATAAGTATGCTTGTTACAAAAATGTACTTTCTTGGGTACCATGGAAATATAGTAAACGCTTTAGATCTTAATAATGAAGATTACATTATAAGTAAGATAATCGTCATAATATTTATTAGCCACCTAAAAAAATGTATTCAGTCCGGACTAATGCTTTTTGATATTATGGACTTGATTTTGAAATATAATTATATTTACATACTCTTTTAGTTGGTGATAAACTGCAGATCTCTTATTTGTATGTGACTAAAAATCATGATTAATGATGATATGGTACTGATATAAAAATCATGATACTTTTCCCTTTTTTTTTAACAAATCTCTTTTAAAGTGCTTGGTATAAAAGATAACAGTTTGTTTAAAAAATATAATCTATGATGACATTGAACAGATAATCTTCGACCTATTGGAAATATTTTATATCGTTCAATAAAAACATTTCTCAAGAATCGTCTCATTTGATAAGATGTTTATTTATTGTTTATGAGAGGCGATTTGGCTAAAGCGACATTTTTGCTTTACAACTTTACAGAGGAACTATTTAAAGTTTAAATTTTGGAAAAATAATCATAACAAAAAAAATTTGCTTAGCTATTCGAATGGGGTAAACATAATTGAAGTTCAATTAAAAACACCGAATTGCTGATACTAACACCAAATAAAGCGGACCTTTAATTGAATATGCAATTTCGAAAAGGGCACAAGTCGCATATTTTGTCAAATACGTTTTTTCATATACATGTAGTTTTGAGGCTTACCTACATCCCCATTTTATAATAATTTCAGTAATTTTCAATTTCTAATTAACACTAAAATATATCTCAAAAGTTAATATTTTAAATTTTACACTGCTTTAGAAAATAATCATTTTTTTTTCATTTCCTGAACATTTTACATTTTCAGAGATGTGCCCTTTTCGAAATTTCATATTCAATTACAAAGATAAATGTTGCGTATAGTTAGAGAAATGTCGCATAAACCAAATAGCCTTTCACCCATCGATAATGTTACTTATGACGTTTTGTGACTATGTGGGATTGGCACAGCATGCTCCTTATAATTATCGTCACGTCACATTCGTATCAGACAATTATTAGCAATAATTAATTACTAAAATCGATGTACTGCGTTGTACTAAGGCAAGTATGATTTCTGATTTATTTGTTTAAAATTGAGATAATCAATTTTTAAATTCGATTTACTTTAGTCTAACGAGGCAATTACGGTCTGTGAATTTTTTTAATTTAATATAATTTTTGTTGTAACATAAATCGGGGCTGAAGAATAATGCATATCATAATTTCTATTTTACGATTAGCGTCGGTCAACTAATAATCTGAATTGCTTTAGTTATAATAAAGCTAAGTTTTACTTGAATCGAAAATAAATTTGTCTATTGCTAGAGAATAGTGGAAGCATATTTTGTGAAATTGTGGATTTTCCGACACAGGATTCCGAATGTGCATTATTTTTCAGTGTTTTTTTTTTTTTCGTAGCTAAACGATTCGAGCTTTGTTAAGAGTATTTGTGATTATAAAATACAAAGTTACATAATATAAATAATTTTATTTGTTCTTTTTGTAAGTAATATTTTTCTGCACCCGTTAATGTAGCATTTCTTACGATAATTTGTAAGTTCGTTGTTTATTTGAATTTTTTATTCGAATTTTGAGTGTAAAATTAACCCTTTTAGTGCTGAGCTTATTTTCACATATTTTGTAGAAATTACTAAAGGATTTTTGGAAAAAGTATCTTATAAAAAACTTTATCTTAAAAAATACCAATACAAAAATCAATACTAAATTCATAGCAAAAAAGTTTTAAAGAGTTAATTATATATGCTATTATGAACTTATTAAAAACTTTTTACATGCGCACGCTAAGACGTCCATGCAGGTCGATAACTTTAATCAAACTGCGCATTACTGCGCAATAAAAGAGAGTCGATCTATCGACGATTCGCGCTCAATGGGTTAACGGATACATTAAATTATCAATTGATGTAACAATTGAGGGTGGAATTAGTTTGTGAGGATCGTTCCAAATTAAAATTACGTTTTATCGTATTAATATAACAATAAAGTCTTCAAAAAATATATATTATATATAATAGATATAGATTCATAAAAGAAACGCTTCATAAATGTGATAATGGTGGTTTCACATCAATACAACCACGAGTGGCGGTGGTAATTTAAAAAAAAAATCATAAATATTGTGTATACTTTCTTATATATACTAAAATATCCGCATTGTGGTAATTTCGCCATCGATTTTCGATACCTAGCTGTGGAGTGACACATGTCTGGTGGACCGGTGATTATGTAAAAATATCCTAGGAAATTACGTAGTCGTTTTAATTGTGTAAATAGTATAATAATAATACGGTTGGTGTGCGTAGTTTAAATTGTTTTTTTTTTCTCTTAAGTTAAGCGTGTGCGTCCGTCTGTCTCTTGTCTTTTGTGTGCGTGTTATAATTTATATAAATATAATATTTAAATGATATTTTAACAAAATACTGCCGTTTTGTTCTGTTTTAGCAGTGGGTTTTGCTGTATTTGAATAATTCGTAACGTATATAAATGTATTTAGGGTGAATTAGAAAAAAAAATTATGTATCACGTTATGGTCCTAGTTGTTTTAGATGGATTTATAAGTAAATTATGGATTATCTATGCGAATGTTAAAGAATTCGAACGAAAAAAAAACGCTCAGGCCTTTGTTGCTCGTTTCGTTTTTAAATATGAATTAAATAATATGTTTTTAATGAAATAGTTAAATGATGATGCATAGCAAATATAATTAACCTCATTTTCAGTTTTAATTTTTTTTTTGACAAATTTAAATCTCGTATTTTGTGTTTATATTAAAAACACTGAGCAACATAATTATTATGTTTATATTATTAAAAAAATAATAATATAGCTATTTAATTATTATGTAATTTAGCACAATTGTATACATTAATGCCAGGCATAATATTTTAATGTTAGCCTCCAAGCACACGTAGTAGTTTTAAGAATTTCATCGAACGAATACTTTTAGAAAAAAAGTGTCACATCAAATTATTGATAAAGATAAAAGAAAACTTTACAGTTAAAACATGTCTATTTAAAAAAAAAAACATTACGTGTTTATTTTTGGCGCGTAATATGCGCGTCTATTTTGTTTGTTTGTCTCTCTATCTACAGGGAAAGTTAGAAGAGATTAACCGATACGTCATGTTTCCAGTAGTTTGGAGAGGTTAAAACAAAATCTATGAACAAGATACTTACAGAGCGCGCGCCCAAAACTAGCGAAACAGGCATGTTGTCGAAAAATCGCTGGTATTTAATTAATTAATATAAACTTTTATTCTTCTGCGTATTCGCAAGAAGACTATTGAAGATCTTGAAAAAGTTTTATAAATTATGAAATTTCAGAAAATTGTTTTTTTTTCTTTACTTGTACCTATATTAAATATTTGTTTTTTTTTTTTATGTACTGCGTGTGTTAAACTTGGAGGAAGTAATTTATTAATATGTACCTAAAGCCTGTTTGTTATACACGTATGAATTTGTAGTTATAATAATAACATTGTACATTTTTCGGTTATGCAAAAAATAAAAATGATGTTTATTACATTATGTATATTATTTTCTTAATGAACCACAATGGTCGATCCCACATATATGTCTGTATAGTTCGACCATTTTGTTTCACTTTCCATCTTGGACGAGTGTGTAACAGATTTTGAAAGGGGAAGAAAGGCTAAATTGGTTAACGTCTGCTGTAGTAAGCAATGCAGCTTCAGAGCCAAAGCCGAGCATCGCCTTCCGTCGGCTGCGCCAGGTCTGGTTGTATTGCGTAATGAGACATCGGCGTGGGAGGCATTGAATTTGGGGCACAGTGAGCTTCCGTCCCACCTATAGTGCGGGGGGTCACCGTTGTTCATGGACATCAGCAATGAATGCCAGGGACAGCCAAATCGCCGCCTACTGCTGAGGACTTTCCTCAAACCTCATTTGAAGAAGTACATCTGCGTATCCGCACACTATGAATGTAGATGAATTCTACTCCTGTAGCGTGCCGTATTTTTTGTTTTGTTAAATAGAGGGGTGCACGAACTCGCGTCCCATCTGAGGTGAGATGGATACCAAAGCCCATAGACATGTAACGTGAATTCTGCCACTCATATTCAGACATTAAGTGAATAATAGGGATTCCATATAGCAGTCAGGAGTTCCCAAACAATTTTAGGCAAAAGACTCCTTTTCCGAAATCAACCTCGGACGCCCCTAATCAAATTACTTAACAAATCTCTAGTTTTCCTTCCTATTGAAATAAAATACTTAACAATCTAAAAACTTTGCTATTTGATGAAGCGAGTAAGCTTGACATAATTATCTCATAAAAATGTAACAAAATAAATAGACATCAAATTCATCTTTAAATAAATAATAATTATTAACTTTATTTATAATTAAAACATAGAAATTCAGTATGTTGATGAACATGTTCGAATTGGAACTTGAACACGATAGCGTTCGTATTAAATCGCGTCGGCTTAAAAACCGGCTTAAAAGGTACCTACTACTACTACAAAAAAAAATGTGCATTTTTATTAAAAAAAAATATTACAATTATGTGAAAGTCGTAAATATGTGCGCGATACGTAATTGCTCAGAAATATTAGACCTTTCTGTGGCATTTTGACCCTGACATAGTCGCATCGCCCGATATGAATAAACCGTCCCTATCTCTTTCTTCACGAGTTCAGTTACAAAACACTTGTCATTGAAAAGATAACACTATTATAATGCTAATTATAACGGTGAAGGAATAGCATTGTGTAATAAAAACCAAACCCGCAAAAATTATAATTTGCGTAATTACTGGTGGTAGGACGTCTTGTGAGTCCGCACGGGTAGGTACCACCACCCTGCCTATTTCTACAGCAGTAATGCGGTTCGGTTTGACGGGTGGGGCAGCCGTTATATTGTTAAAAGTCAGACTTTAGAATAAATGTCTTAAGGTGGGTGGCCGCATTTATGTTGTAGATGTCTATCGGCTCCGGTAACCAGTTAACACCAGGTGGGTCGTGAGCTCGTCCACCCACTTCAGCAACAACAAAGCAATAAAAAAAAGAAATGCTAATAAATAATGCTACTCTAATTAATATTCTAATAGAATAATTCAAATTAAAATAAATATTTGATACTTAGTCTGGCCATAAATACTGTTACAATTAAAAATAAAAAAAATCTATTGCAAATAACATTTATTACTTTTACAGTGTGTCAGTTTAATACATAAATATAAAACAATTTAAAGTATATAAAGCTTATTCGAAGTGGTCCCCATTTGCTGCAATGCAGTCCTTTAAACGTTGAGGCCAGTTATCAATAGAAGCACGCACTCTTTCCATGGGAAAAATGTTCACTGCCAATCGTACGGATTGTTTTAGGGACTCCAAATTATCATGGCGTTAAGAACAAGCCGTACTCTCTAAAACTGACCATAAATCATAATCCAGCGGATTAAGATCGGGACTACACGACGGCCAGTCTTCAGCTCTGATGAAGTCCGAAACGTTCGTTTCCAACCAAGACTGCGTAGACCGAGCTTTATGACCTTTACAGTCGAACCTGGATAAGCGAAAGTTCAAGGGAGCACAATCTCATTCTCACTTAGGTTTCTCACTCACCCGAGTTTCTCGCTAATGCACCCTCTGAATTTCATTTCGCGATTTTCCGGACTCTAACGCATTCACTATTTTAAGTTTATCACTTTATGACAATACTTTAATTTTCATGATGCAGAACAGAACTTTCCTTCGCAATTGATTAACGATAAACTGAGTAAGTCCGACAAACAGGACGGTACACAGGGACACGTGTCCATTCGAAAAGAATGCGATAAAATAACAACGTTATTTAGCTCCACGAAAGTTAAGAATGGGTCATAAAATAGCAGATGTTAAATTTGTAATTTGTTTTGTTATTTGTTCCTCCTAAATAATATAAATAAATAAACCTCGACTGTCGCTTATAGAGGTATAGATAAGTAGCAATCTCACTTACGGAGGTCCATGAGAGAAAAACGACTCTCTCTTACAGAGGTTTTTGTTTCTCGCTAATACCCCTATTTTAGGAGCTTAAAATGACAGGTCCTGGCTATTGCTCTCACTTATAGAGTTTTCTCACTTATCCAGTTCTCACTTACCCAGGTTTGACTGTATATATATACATAGTCAGGTCATAAATTCTGTCACATGTTTCATGTAAAATAATTGAAACAAGTTTATTCATTATGTAACCATTCATATACCAAAATGAACTTAACAAAACATAGATTCTTATGACACTAAAGTTTATTCAAAATGACCTCCGTGATTTTGAATACAGGCCTTCAATCTGCGCGGCCAGTCGTCTATCGCAGCACGAACGAGGTCCATGTCAATATCGGCGGCTGCCTTAATCAAGGATGTCTTGAGTGACTCCAAATTGGGATGAGGCTTTGAGCACGCCTTTTCCTCCAAGTGTTGCCATATCTTGTAATCTAACGGATTCAAATCTGGACTGGAGGAGGGCCAGTCTTCGTGCCGGATGAAGTCGATTTCACGCGCCGCCAGCCAGTCTTGTGTGCTCTTCGCTCTATGAGCTGGCGCCGAATCTTGTTGGAATACCCAGTGCCTGTTATTGAACATGGTATGAGAAACAGGTTCCACAAGGTTCGTCAGGACTGTATTTTGATACACAACTGCATTCGTTTTTACACCTTTCTCACAAAAATGTACCTCTGTTAAGCCCCAATAAGAAACTCCCAACCATACCATGAGCGAGGATGGAAAATGACCTCGTTGGACACGCGGAATACGGTTGCTCGCTTCTTCACTACTGTGTGCGTACACCTTATCATTTTGTTTGTTGTAGCTCTCTTCTACGGTAAAAATTTTTTCATCCGAAAAAA
Organism: Bombyx mandarina; assembly: GCF_003987935.1. Next base: position 2,082,430 of record NW_021011488.1, on the reverse strand, counting down.
GAATTTCCCGATATTTTTTTCCCGCGTACCGCTTCAACAAAGCGCGGCATCTCTTCAGTCTCAGGTCCATTAGACGAGCATTCAAACGATGTCCTGTTTTTCTTCGATATGCCCGAAGCCCTAAGTCTTCATTTAACACCCTTTTCACCGTGGTTCTGCTTAACCCCATCTGAAGGGCCAACAGTTTCTGCTTACGTTTGGGATTTCTTTGAATTCGCGCCTTCACAGCTTTTATCACTGCTGGAGTCCTAACAGACCGAGGGCGACCACTTCTTGACCTGTCATCTACACTAGAGTCTTCATTGTATCGTTTGATGGTACGATAAACGAATCTTTTGGTTATATTCAAATTTTTCAGTATGTTAAAAATTTGAATTGGCGCGTAACCGCAACGATGCAACGCAATAACTGCAACACGGTCTTCTTTAAACGTCCACTCCATATTTAAAAATGAGTAAAATTCTAAAAGTATACTATTTTTATTTTCATGAACAATTCGAAATTCGAATTCAATAAAATTTTTTGTGGCCAGCATTCTAAAAGAAAAGTTTTTACTGTGTGACAATCACGGAATAGACCTTATTTATCTATTCCGTGGTGACAATACTTATGACCTGACTAGGTATATACACTGAATCTCGGAAACGGCTCCAACGATTTTCATAAAATTTAGTATACAGGGGATTTCGGGGGCGATAAATCGATCTGGCTATGATTTATTTTCAGAAAATATTGTTTTATTCGTGTTTTCAATAATATAATCAACGTTATGACTCTTCCCGACATCTATTGGCGAATAATAATACTATTTTTACTACTTTTAAGACACAACAAGATGGCGATATAAAAAAAAAGCCGAGCAAAGCTCGGTTATTATCTAGTATTTCTAGGTCTATTAAAATCATTTCAATCCTACAGCTACTAGCTACTACTACTACAGCTGGATGCGTTAAAATAAATTTTGTTTTCAGGTATTTCAACTTTAAATTAGTCTACTGTAAAGTTCACGCATTGTCGCTTAGTCACGTTTGCCTTTCAAGCGTCGATATGTACCCATTTGATTGTGCAAAGCCAAGATGCTTTAATTCGATCAATAACAGTTTGAACTTATTGATTTTGAAGACAACTCATTCCCCCATATTATAGTAATAAATAAATAAGCGATAAAAATAGCCAATTTTATAGAAAAAATTAGCCAAACCGAAAAGTGACTGTATTTACAAATTTGTCTAAGTATTCATAATTTGCGGAGCTGGTCCCCCGATTGATGGGGACGGCCGGTTCTTTGAGCCGGCTGCTCCCGAATATTGGGGGACCGGATCAGGTTGTGCGCCGTCTCTACGCGGGGGTGGTGCGATCGATGGCCCTGTACGGTGCACCTGTGTGGGCTGAGCCGCGCAACCGGGCCACTATGGCTCGGTTCTTGCGCCGGCCGCAGCGCACCGTTGCCATNAAAAAAAAAAAAAAAAAAAAAAAAAGTATTCATAATTACCGATAAACAATTCTATATTTTCGAATTTTGTCGTTATTAAACTGTAAATATGCAAGTGCTAGCTAACAACGCCGAAGCGACAACAAATTTTTAAATTAATGTCAAAGAAAAACAGTCAATTTCCTAAGCAAAACGTAGACTTCCTCCGACGACCTCGCTAGACTCCGAGTCAGCTGATTGTTAACATTGGAAAACAGTGTTGAAAGAAAGACATATACATATTATATACATATTTTAGTTATTTTTTCTTGTCATTTTATAAACAAGTTTCTCCCGTTTCCATTATTATATATGACGCTCATTAATTTCTTAACCGATTCATTTTATTAATGACACGAATCTACGGGAAGATTCGTTTCACACATGGACAGATACTAATATACAGTTATTGATATTAAGTGGATTAAAATTATATTTTATTCAAAAACCTTAAGTTTGTTTTTATTTATTTACTTAATTTATTTATAAAATTTATCAACATAATGGAACAAACAAATTACCATTAAACTTCCATTGATCATTTGAAATATCAATTTAAAAACGCGTAACTAAATATTTAATTACAAATTTTACACGGCCATTTATTTTGCTACTTTTTGTTTCAAGAAATTTTCATTATACACATACCCATTACGACTAAAACTTTCACATTCCAATTACAAAATAATCTATATTATGCTACCAAATTCAATTTGTACAAATGCCTACAAGAATCACACATCCGTGACTATACCCCTTCCGTTCGTTATTTGTTGGCAGGTTGTTAGTTAGAACAGCCATTTTGAATAGTTTCGTAATTAACTTTGGGACTTCTTCTCGTCAGATGATCTGTGTGCGTAGTGCGAGTTTTTTAACGTTCTCGATAGCGTAAAAGTTACCTGAAATTTGTATGCAGCTGGAACAATACCCCTAGCGGCAAACATAGGCAAACGTTCCAACTCCATACAATTTTGACTTAACTTTTACGCTAGCGAGAACGTTAAAAAACTGGCACTAAGCACACAGAGCTGTCGATTTCATCTTCTTAGACTCGGTTGTCTTCTATTGGCACGGGCGTGCTCGCCATGCGGTACAGGGGATTCTTGCCTTTAATTGGAAGCGGATGAGCTTCAGTGTTGAACACCCACTCGTCGAGCGAAAGGAGAGAGTCGTCCGAGAACAGAAGGTAGAGGTACTGAAACAAATGCATTAGAAAGTTTTCATTAGATTCACTAGTCAATAGCGCTTACAAGTTGATGCTATGTTTGGATCAACCGATAATCGATAACAAAACTTTATTTAGAAGCTGAGTTTTTATACGACGCTAGACAGAGAACGCATCAGATTATATAGTGACGTCATTGTACACATATGTCATACAAATTAAAAGCTAAAAAACCGCTCGGCAAGAAAGGGAACAGGGCGCTACGTCAAAGACCGCCCCAAAATTTTAATCCCTTAATACACAGAATACAATTAATTGTATGTCAAATAACTATGGATCATTTTTATATAATTAATACTACTCGATTTAATATCGTCTTTTTTATTTCATTATAGCGTACCGTCTATTTGATTAAGGCAATAGTTAGCAGAATATTTTAATGTCACCTTAGTCGTCTGTGACCACAGAAACTGTAATATGTCCGAAAAGTCGGAAATAATATAATGACAATTTGTACTAATACGGTTTCTTTTTGATTTTAGGACTCTCGGCTCTTCGTCTAATTACCCGAGGGTGCAATCTCGCAGTGATTTGAAATGAAGTTTTATTTATTTATTGCTTTGATGAGTGGGCGAGCTCACAGCCCACCTGGTCTTAAGTGGTTACTGGAGCCCATAGACATGTCCCACCTTGAGATATAAATTCTAAGGTCTCAATATAGTTACAACGGCTGCCCCACCCTTCAAACCGAAACGCATTACTGCTTCACGGTGGAAATAGGCAGGGTAGTGGTACCTACCCGTGCATATTTCGTATTGGTATTAAAAGTTACCTTCCATTAAATTCATGAAATTTAGGCTCAATCGCAGCTGTCTTCGCGCGGTCTGCTCCACAACTGTGTTTGCTTTCTTTTATAAGTTACCTTTGTTAAATAGGACATGAAAAAAATGTTTCGTATTGCTTTAAAAGGTCACCTTAAGTGTTTCAGCGAGGAAGTAGCTCTGTTGCACGTCGTCGCCCTGAGGGTTCTGGTGGTAGACGTTCGTGAGTCCGGTGTAGCCGCCTTCGACGCGACAATGCTTCTCTAGCGCCTGCAATAATACAAATAAACTAGCGGACCCGACAGACGTTGTCCTGTGACACGAAAATTCATTCAAATCGATCCGGCCGTTTAGTTGCCGTATAGATAAATAACCTAGATACCGACTGCAGCGCCATCTGCCGGGCTGATTTGTGAATCTAAGCTATCCAGGGCGTCACACAAACGCATACAAAATCTTTTTTTTTTCTTTGCTTAGATGGTTGGACCGACTCACAGCCCACCTGGTATTAAGTGGTTACTGGATCGCATAGACATCTACGCCGTAAATGCGCCACCCATCTTGAGATATAAGTTCTAAGGTCTCAGTATGGTTACGACGGCTGCCCCACCCTTCAAACCGAAACGCATTACTGCTTCACGGCAGAAATAATCATTCAAACCGGTCCAGCCGTTTAGGAGGAGTTCAGTGACAAACACACGCACAGAAGAAATATAATATATAGCATTCGAAATATAATATATAGTACTCGAGTCTGCTGTATCGGCCATTATTTTACGTAAAATAAGAGGATTAAAAAAATCAGTTTTCTTTATGATCATGCACGGATAGCCACACCATGTTCCGCTCCGTTCCTGACGTGAAGAAACGATGTGTCCGGCAGAAAATCCGTTGTTCTAATTTAGTTGAGCCTAAAGCCCCGTCTCACAGTTGGATTCCTCTAAACGCTTAAGACTAGCGAGGGTTTATACAAATGAAGCCAATATGATAACAAAGTCCCGTTCGCTTGCTGATCATAAATGATATATGAGGCTGTCATCGCAAAAGTGGCCTAAGCTTACCATAGTTAGCATGGAGGCAATTAGATTTGAATTTTCATGAATTTGAATCTGAGTAGGCAAAGAAAAACAATACGCGCAAAAATAATCTTTACAAAGCTATCTGTTATCTGTGGGTTAACACCATCTAAGCAATAAAAAAAAAAGGGTGAAACTATGGTTAGGTGGTTACGCATCAAAATTTATTATATTTTAAATAAATACCAATATATATCATATAATTTTTTAGATGAGTGGACGAGCTCACAGCCCACCTGGCGTTAAGTCCATAGACATCTACGACGTAAATGCGCCACCCACCTTGAGGTATAAGTTCCAAGGTCTCAAGTATAGTTACAACGGCTGCCCCGCCCTTCAAACCGAAACGCATTACTGCTTCACGGCAGAAATAGGTTGATTGTGTGGTGGTACCTACCCATGCGGACACACAAGAGGTCCTACCACCAGTAATTACGCAAATTAAAATTTGCGGGTTTGATTTTTATTACACGATCCTTCACCGTGGAAGTCAATCGAGAACATTTGTTGAGTACGTATTTCATTAGAAAAATTGGTGTTCATTAGGTTAAAAAATTGGTATAATGTAGGCACCCGCCTGGGATTCGAACATTATAAGCTTGAATATAACAAAAAAATTGTGGGTTAGGCCACTTTCCCGCGGTCTGCTCACAACATCACGCAGATCGTTGAGTCTCACATACCCCGCGCGCCCCTTTTGCGCGGGGACCTCGTAGGAGGTACGACTCTATACCCGAAAAAAAAAAGGCCACTTTTGCGCTGATGGCCTTATATATGAACATCACTCCTGAGTCGTACTTACTTGAACCGCCTCCCAGCCCCAGTCGCGGTACTTCTGCTCCTTGGTGAGTCGCCACATGATGAAGTAGCTCTCAAACGTCTCCGGCCTCAGCAAGTAAACTTTCTCGTCGCTCTTCTGAGCTCGGGCTTCGACTGCGTTCGAAAATCTGCAAAGATTTAAATTTACTTGATAATAAAAAAAACTTCTTTTTTTTTAAGGGATTTTATGACCTGGTAACTAAGACCTTTAGGTCAAATCTTATTTTAATTTTAATGAAATCTTTTTTATATGAAAAATGATATTATGAAATGAAATAAGATGAGATGATATGGGATGAAATATAATCTCAGTAAAATGATGGTAAAATACTGAGACTTTTTCAGTGGACTTTTTGGAGGATCCCGAGAAGTTACGTTCAGCGGTTTTGTTTCATTTTCCCACATTTGTGCACTTTCACAGATACTAAACAGTTAATAAATCACCGTTATTACACATTTAAATCTAAAGAAACGCTAAATAGACAAAATAAAATAGATCACACAACTTCACTCCTCGCGTTCCCGCCAAAAAGTCCAAAAACAATATTCGCCAAACATACCCTGTTTTCCAATTACAGCACAAGAGCGCATTATGCGGCATAATGCTCAACGTTGAATGTTCCAATTACAGCAACGCTTCGCACAATCGAGCACTCTCAAAAGTAATGTTACTCTTGACAAACATATGCGCATAATGCGCTCTTGTGCTGTAATTGGAAAACAGGGATGTTTTAGTTTTCATTTTGGCATCAACTTTTTAACGCCATCTAGCGAACAGTTGGTGTGATTATGACTTCGGATCAACGACATTTACATTTTATTAAAATAATGGACGTCGTTGCCTTTCGCGACAAAGCTATTCATTCAAGTCAGAGAAAAAAAAAGTCGAGAATCTTCATTGAAATGTCTATGGTATCGGCTGAGTTTGCTTCCTAGTTGATGTCCGACTCACCTGAATGCCTCTGGTCCCAGTTTAGTTTCGGATCTGAAGTAGGACTCGTGGCAGGTGTGGGTCAGTTTCCTTGCGACGTCCATGTACCGTTCAGAAAACGAATTCTCCAATGTCGTAGCGGCTAATGCGAACATGCCACCTGACAGAAAAGAAAAAATGTTTGTTTATGCTATACATTCGCGACGGCTTAACTAAAAATTTTAAGAAAATGAGTTTTATACTTTGAACGACTTTTAAACATGTATTCAATCTATACTAATATCTATACTAATATTATAAAGAGGAAAGATTTGTTTGTTTGTTTGTTTCGAATAGGCTCCGAAACTACTGGACCGATTTGAAAAATTATTTTTCCATTAGAAGCCGACATTGTCCCTGATGAACATAGGCTACATTTTTTTTTTTTTTTTTTGTTTCATGTGTATTTTAATGTTTCCGAAGCGAAGCGAGGGCGGGTCGCTAGTTAATTTATAAAATTATAAAAATTAAATTTTATCCTAGCACAGGAAAAATTGTACTTTCCGTTACTTTTAAATCAAGGGCTTACCTTAAACTTTAAGGTAAGCGTTTTAAGGCTTAAAGTATTAAAATAGAAACTGAAATATTACAATTCTTCAAATGCATTTTTGGCTTTTACCAAAAAAACAAGAATTTTGGATTAAGTCACTTCAATTCTAAAGGTGCGATATATTAAAGCTTATTAATTGCGTCAACAAATGCTATAACAGTACAGAATAAAGGCGAACTTCACATTTATCATTCACAGCTAACTTCATGTTACTCATGAATTTGTACGCACTTTTTATTGCATAGATGCGTGGACTAGCTCACAGCCCTCCTGGTGTTTAGTGGATACCGGGGTCCATTGACATCTACAACGTAAATGCCGCCACCCACCTTGAGATATGAGTTCTAAGGTCTCAGTATAGTTACAATGGATGCTCAACCCTTCAAACCGAAACGCATTACTGCTTTACGGCAGAAATAGTAGACAGGGTGGTGGTACCTACCCGTGTGGACTCATATAAGGTACAAAACTAAAAGAATTAGTTCTAAACTGTTATCTCAATTTTAAGGTGACTGTTACGAAGTAATATAGAAATCTTTGAGATACATTGTCCAATTTAGATAATAATATGTATCAAAGACTTTTTATTTTTCTTTACACAATGTTCACTTCAATGAGCACACTATTGAACATAGCTTCGGCATCAAAAAAATGACATCACAATACCAGCGAAGCAAGACAAGTGTTCCATCTTCTCTTCGATGACCCAGCCGTACTTGAGTTCGGCGAGGTAGGCGAGGCCGGAGGGCGACACGCGCAGCATCTTGTCGAGCGCGGCCTGCATCGCCGTGTCGAACATGGTGCGCGCCTGCTCGTCGCCGCGGTTCGATGCGAGCCAGGCCTTCAGCAGGTACTCGTAGAACGAGTCACCCAGAGCTCCCAGGGATATGTGTCCTTCAAACGGCAAATACCAATTCTGGTAATCTCCAGAGGTTACACTAGATTCACAGAACGATTAGGCGAGCTCACGGGGCTCTAACCTGAGGAAGTCGCTAACAATAACCCTAGCAAGAGCAGTGCTTCGCAGAATCTACCACCAGATCGGAAATGCGACCCACTGAGAAGATCCCCACTCAGTGGGCTGTGTCTGTGGGTTAATTTACTCGCCGAGCCCTTCGGCGGAAGCGACGGGTTCGACGAGAATGGGTGATCGGTGCTTGAGGCACCTAAAAGCACCGTTAGTAGATCGGGAGGATCCGAAATGACGTAACAGATCACCTATAGTACCAGAACCTTCTCTGGAACGTCAACGATCAAGTATCCAATTGATCGGATGAACAATGTCCGAACGCATCGATTACGAACAAACACAAGCGTGCATTAATTTCAATAAATTTATTATTTACTACACTGAATGGGCACTGGGGTTTATCGTGGCTTATCGCGACGTGAGTGCAGGCGTCCACCTCTATATAAGCCGTCCGAACGATAAGGTCAGTTTTTCAATGGGGGTTTGATGATAATGAGTTTATTTGTCATTGAAACGTCATTAGTCGAATACGAATAGTTGACATAAAATAGATTTATATATTTGTACAGATATTCGTTCGTGAATTAAATTTGAACAGTCTATTATTTTATCAGAGTTTCTATGTATATCAGAATAGCGTCTGAGCTGTTTTTCAAAGCATAACACGTGATAACTTATGGCAGGACGAGACAGAATTTATAAAAATGGAAAAGTAGAAGTTATACTAAATGAGATAAATTAACATATATGTATAAACTACAGTAGGTATAATTGTCACTGTCTTAAAGCCGATCGCTTCGATTACTGCAAAGGCATCTATATATTTTTTTATATATATTATATATATTTATATTTTAACGGTACGATTCAAATTAATTATTTTCATTTGAAATAGAGAGAGATCCGGTCTACAGAAATAGCACGTTGGTCCGGTGTAACGTTGATCCTAGCCTCCGCGATTACCCAAGCTGAGGATCTGTATTATTTTTTTAGCCGGAAATATTCCATGACTGATGACATTCGATACTCACTTTGTCCCCACTGTCCGGTTCGAGGATTGATGTAGTTCGGATAAAGATCACCGGGCTTCTCAATGTTGTAGAGTACTTCACGTATTTTATCCACTTTGTTCCTGTAGACTGTAATGATTTACGAATATAAATTATTTTATATAATACTTCAACTACTTTTTTTATTTGTGAACAACAAAAAACATACGCAAACAGAACGCAGAGCAACAGCGAACTTAACTTATAAACGAACTTTCTTTGAGCAAACCGATATTTAAAATGCTTACATATCACAGAGTACAATTTCTTGGAATGAATCCAAGTATTCACTGAGAAATTGCTGTCTTTTAAACGTCTTTATACATATATATTTTTAGTACTAGTTATTGCCCGCTGCTTCGGCTGCGTGGTCAAGGCTAAGTAACGGTGTAGTTTCCCGTAGAAATGAGATATTTTTTCGATATAAAATATAGCCTATGTCACTGTAATCACAGTACTGCTATGATAATATATACAATATACCCACCTTCACGTCCTGTGACGTCACTCAGGTATGAGAACTCGAGGTGCAATGTACCCAATTCAGAGAGAATACTGTTCGAGTCTGCCCAGTGATATTGGCGGCTGGCCTGAAAATTTTAAAGCAAACCATTATTAAAAAGCAGCTTGGCGGTGTGGTGTTGGTGTAGGATAGCACCACCCCGTTTCTTTCCTTGGCTCTCGAAAAATACGATTATGGGATAAACCGAGAATGGGAGCTGCGAACGCCAACCGTCATCTACTAGTGGTGACGCGTATTTTAAGCCCATTTGGGGAGGTACAACCATTGCCTATTTCAGCTTATCATCGATTCGTAGCTCGTTTTCAGCATGCTATCAATAACCGACTAATAAAGGAAAGGGAAAGGAAAAGCGACCGAAAGGAAAAAATCCAGACTAGATCATCAAGATTCGTGTCGTCGAAGCGGTACTTGCGAAAAAATTGAAATCAATAAAAACATTGTATGGCATACTCTGATGGCCAATGGTTCACCACCTCCAGCATCGGGGAATCGACGGAAGGATTAGGAAAATGCTGATATTTTGTTAACTTATCGTCTTGGTCGTGACCGAATGGATAAGACAACCGATTTGTTTGTATCCGAGCATAACGAGGTTCAGCTTATCTGGTATTTTCCATTTTTTCTAAGTAAACACGCCCCGACGTGCGTTAACTAACGACTTCAACAGTGAAGGAATAACATAACGGACCGAATATCTATATATTAATACGTGAAGCAAAAACTTTGTACCCCTTTTTACGAAAATTGCGCGGACGGAAGAGTATTGGGGGGACTAACGCTGACCCTAACAAGAGCAGTGCTTTGCTGAATCTAGGTTTAGTGCTTCAATATCAAACGAACAGAATATTAATAATATGTTTTACTCGTCACGGTTTGTCTATTTTTTACTTAATACATACTGTTAATGAAACAATCACAATATTAAAATAGATAAATACAACATAGTCTATGATCATCAAATAAGTAAAAATTTCTAGATTGTAAATAGGGGAACGAATCCAGGAGACACATCGCAGCGAGAAATATGTTTTTCCTCGAGTATAACTGTTTATAGTGATTAGTTTATGATTACGAAAGTTAGATAACAAACACGTCTACAGGGTCGTTACGGTTTGACTGAACGCGAAGCCGCGAACGAAATCACAAGCTTACAATTTTTTATATAAAAACTGTGGTCGGTCATCGACCTGTAGAATTAGAGGAAAATTTTAGCATAACCACCGTGTTACATAACTTTGTTTTTGTGAACCGATAAAATGGAGCGCTCGTAACGTAATTTTCGCATAGCACTTGGTAATAATAATACCACATTGATACCATGTTATCTCCAATCAAATGCGACATTGACATTTCTACGTAGATATGAGACACTCGTATGAATTAACCTTTTTTTTCTGCTCATGTTACGGTTACAATGATACTTTTAGCTTTCATTCCCAGACTTAGCGAGAAAAAAAATCAGTGTAACGTCGAGACTCTTATAATATTTCTCTAAATAATTCGTCCTAAAAGTATAATCTAGAGGTCTATACTCCGAGAATAAGGCCGAATGCTTTGTGCCTCTGCTGTTAAGAGGGTTAAAGTTCAAAGTAGTCGACTTGTGAATTGATTAATTAATCTGTTATTCATTATTTATGAAAGTTAGAATGGAGGTTAGGAAGTTAGGATGAAAGCTAGGAGATGAATGGAAATGGTAGTGCAAGGTAGAGGGTCGACCGAAGAAGACATGGATGGAGTGTGTGAATGACGATTTGAGAGAGAGACAGAGAAGTGAGTGTTAAGATGACGGCTGATAGAAGAGAATGGAAGAGAAAAATTTGCTGTGCCGTCCCCACCTAATGGGATAAGATGGAGAAAAAGAAGAAGAGAATGCACTAGAATGTTATCTTGTATATAAAAAAACGTAAAAATGTAACCAATGAAGAAGATTTTGGTCAGCGCTTTGCCCATAAGACTTGTTTATTATTGTATGGAAGTTATTTTAGTATTAGCTATACAATTATTACAAACAGTACAGTATTTGTAATACCTACATTAAAGCAACTTATGTTACATTTAAAACGTACTGAGCAAATAAATTATTTTATTGGTTTATTGAACTTTATTCGACAGACGAAAATCGCCTTCTGTGTATTTGTAATGAATGAACTTTTGTTCATTTTTATGAAAGTTTGTTTTAAAATATATTTTAGTATTTTATATAAGCAGGGTAGATGTTCCAACCCAATTTAGTTTTTAATACGATATATTACCATATTTAACAACTATTCATCTTATTAATGAACTAGACCAGTCATTTTTTTTTAAATTATCTAAATAGATAATAAAAGAAAGAATAATGATATTATTATAATCTATACTAATATTATAAAGAGGAAAGATTTGTTTGTTTGATTCGAATAGGCTTCCAAACTACTGAACCGATTTGAAAAATTCTTTCACTGTTTAGGAGCTACAGTATTTCCGAGTGACATAGGCTATAATATTTTTTGAAAAAAGTTAGGGATCCTTACTAAAACTCCAATAATGTAACCCAAGGTGTAAGAAAATCACCTAAAATATTCTTTACATCGCGTGCCCTGCGAAAACTATTGATGATAGAATAAAGTAATCTATACTAATATTATAAAGAGGAAAGATTTGTTTGTTTGTTTTGAATAGGCTTTGAAACTACTGAACCGATTTGAAAAATCCTTTCACTGTTTAGGAGCTACAGTATTTCAGAGTGACATAGGCAATATTCCTTTTTTTTATATAAGGGATCCTTACTAAAAGTCCAATAATGTAACGCAAGGTGTAAAAAATTACCTAAAGTATTCTTTATATCGCGTGCGCTGCGAAAACTATTGATGATAGAATAAAATAATGTACTATAGCTTTGTAAAACACATTATTATTTACAAAAAATGTGGCGACAGCATATGTCCGACTATTATAGCTATGCTTCAATAAGTGTTAATTTATTAAAAAAATAACAAACAACGTCAAATATCGTTCACAGGGTAGCATTTTTATAATTGTGGGCTTACTGGTGCCCCGGAGGCCTTTCCAGTTTCACAAGGACAGATGGGCGAGCAAGGGCTCAGCCAGTACAAGGAAGCTCTGACTCAATAAGCTCAATGGCTTTTGTTTTGTATGTATAACCTTTTTACGAAAACTAGAAATAAAAAATATAAAAATAATAAAAAAATAGATAAAAACAAATATTATTTAAATTAATATAAAAGTTTATTAAAAAAAAAAAATTCAAACAATCTTTATAATTTTCTATTTTTAGAGACCTGACGCAAATATAAGGGATAATGTGTGTGTATAATAATTTTTTATTTTGAAAATTTTGTTAAGGACCCGAGCGAAGCCAGAGCGGGCCGCTAGTAATTTAATAAAAAAAAAAAGTGTGTGTGTCCGCTCCGACGCACGACTGGAGTTTACTGGATATAAATATAAATTTGTGTCAGTTGAATACAGTAAAATATGAAAGTTACGTATTCTAGTGAGAATGATCCGGGAGTTGCGGAACACGTGGATGCGGTAATTAAGTAAGTCTATATAATTCACTTTTACAATTAATATATAAGTTGTCCATTCACTGATAGAAGGAATTGTTTATATTTAATAAGCTTTATTAATAAATGATTTGTAGCGGGTTATATTCGGGTATCAACCCACTAACAGTTGATACGTTCAGGAATCGAACCCGAACGGCGTCCGGCCACAAGCAAAACGATGTCGGTAAATTAAACGAAACAATACGAGAAATAGTTCTATATTACGACAACACGATACACTACAGATTATTAACAAATTAACGAGACACAAAACAAACGACTAACAAATATATGAAAATACAATAATGAGAGAAACGCGCGATCAGTACGAGGCTTTGTGGCGGACTGCCGGCGCAGCAGCCCGGCGTCACCTGCGATAACGCGGCCGCGCGTTGGCTCCTGATTGGCGCGCGCACGCATCACGCAATCAGGAGCCAATCAGGCGCATAACGCATTTCGTGTGACATGCTATACTCTCTAGTACGATTTTGGTCCCCATAATTTTCATACCCCGGGCCTATATATGTAAATCGATTCTTAAGGAGTAAACTCCAAAAATGTTTAAATTATCTATTTAGATAATATAGATAAAAATGATATAAGATAAAAAAAAATATACTGGTTTAGTTTAAATTTTGGGAACTGGTTTAGTTCTGAAAATTTGAGACTTTATTGGAAATCCAATACTTAGTCTCAAACTTTGTCTTTGTCTCAAATTTTGGGAAGCACTGTTTCGATTTATTTTTACATCGGCGAACGAATTAGCTTTATGTAATTCCAGTGAATGGTTTATTGAGAACATTATATAAATTCCGTCATCAGCTGCAGACTAATGGAAAAATTAAAGGGCTAATAACAATTTTAGGAAACCTTTTCAATGCATTAATGAAATTATGAATCAAATTTATTATCAGATGAAAACTCACTGTTTAGAATAATATGGGTCTTAATGTCGCTACCGTTTATTGGAATCTTTGTTTAGGTTAAAACTAAAATTCGCTTAGTACCTATTCGAAACATCGTAAATGAAATAATGACAATAAAAACGCGAGATTTCACAGCGGTACCTTTTTTTTTTTTTAACGCTGGGGAATTCATTTACGGATATCCGGTCGAGGGGGGTAACGGACCGGGTTATGTCGGACTCCGGCGCCTCCTGAGAGGAAGAAGGGGAGAAGAGAAGGGCCGAGGTCCTTCACCTCCCCCAATTTCTCACAGGAGACTACGCCTTGAAAAAGGCGCGCGATGCACTTGCCCCGCAGAACGACTACCGACTAAACCCCATCGAGCTCCACCACACCGACTACACGAAAGTCTCGCCTTAGGCGGTACCCGTACTAATGTTAAGACGGGATTTCATCCCCGGGAAAAATCACAGCGGTAGCTAAATAATTTTAAATATGTCAACGACTCAGAAAAATCGACGAAAATAATATAAAACTAAAATGACAAACTAAGTCGGTTTATTTGGAAATGAATACGAACTACGTAATGTTGAGTTAGTTTTGTAGTACATTAGACCTTTTACAGTCAGTGCAGTCTACAGTATATGGATTTACTTGATTATAAATGGTTATCGTCTCTCGTGGGGCACATCTAAACCACCTTCTAAACCTATTTGGAATAAGGACAGATCTAAGGTTCATTTTGGAGTCTGGATAGTGCATGGCCTAATATCTTATGATCTATAATAGTGCGAAATTATTAAAAATACTCTTCTTACATTAGTGGATGGATTGATTAAAGCGTATGGAAGTCCAGTGGGAGTTTCGAAGGCAGGCAGCAGGGCGTTGGCGACCTCGGCGGCTTTGTCTCTGAAGATGGTGTCACCGGTCAGAGCGTAGCAAGACAGCAGACCTCCCAAAAAACGTATCGTCGTTTCGAACACTGATAGTTCGGAATCCTACAAAACAAAGGCTCGGATTAGCTTCCGCTATGAATTTCACCCAATGCAAATAAATACATCGTTCAAACTACCAGCGCACCAACCATCATACTGCGTGACAAAAATCTTACCTGAAGTTCAAGTACTGTTTCAATCGGATAAATCATCGAATGTAAATAAACAAGCTTTCGTTTTAATAATAAACTAATTCAAAAAGCAATCTATTGTTGATGGTAGGTAGCCTTTACACTATTTATTACCTGACCTGATGAAACTGGAAAGGCCTCCGGGCCACCAGTAATCTTTCAATCATAAAAAAAAAAATATTTATTAAGATACATTTTAGTCATCTTTATTTTCGATTTAACGATATTAATTCACGTTCTTTTAAACGGAGTTCGGGTCAAATGTTAACGATACGAACGATAGTGATAACTGTTCCTTAATAGGAATCGCTAATCCGCTACTTTTAAATATTGAACTTTAGACAAATTTAAGCTGTATCTCATGGAAATTACTTGTTATTTGTGTTTATTAAAGTATTACGAAGAAATCAAAAATATTTAAACTGCATTAGAATGCTTTACGATTATATTTTTTACTAAACACGAAATGGGTGTACTTACGTAGCCGGGACCGACTTAGTATGAAATTTGTAAGAAATTTCTTAGTAAGAAAAATAGTATTATTATTCGCCAATAGATGTCGGGAAGAGTTGATTATTGAAAACACGAATAAAACAACATTTTCTGAAAATAAATCGTAGCTAGAGAGAGAGAGAAAGAGAGAGAATACACTTTATTGCACACCAACACAATTTACATTCAAAAAAACAGGGAAAGTGGTTTCCAAACCATAAGCAGACAACACTATAGCGGCAGTCTCTATGTTTTTCCTGTATCCTACAGGAAATTTGTTATGATTATTTATAATTTAACATTTTATTTAAATTGACTCTAATTTTTCATTCTCATTTTTTTATGTAACCATTTACGGGCGAGTTATTGCACGTAAATTCTTAAATTATGGCTTTACTATAATAATAAAACCTACGTACATATATACGCGTACATATATAAGTCGTCGTGGCCTAAAGGATAAAACGTCCGGTGCATTCGTATGTAGCGATGCACCGGTGTTCGAATCCCGCAGGCGGATACCAATATTTCTTATGAAATACGTATTCAACAAATGTTCACGATTGACTTCGACGGTGAAGGAATAACATCGTGTAATAAAAACCAAACCCGCAAAATTATAATTTGCGTAATCACTGGTGGTAGGACATCTTGTGAGTCTGCACGAGTAGGTCCTGCCAATTTCTGCCGTGACCTTAGAACTTATATCTCGAGGTGGGTGGCGCATTTACGTTGTAGATTTCTATGGGCTCCAGTAACCACATTACACCAGGTGGGCTGTGAGCTCGTCCATCCAACTAAGCAATAAAAAAATAGGCATAGAATTACGATATAGACAAGGAAGCCAATTGATTTATTTATTGTACGCTTGGCGCTTGGAAGAAATATTTTTGATTCATTCTTAATTAGTTCGTTAACATTCCATCTATAACATTTTTAGTTACACGTTTTATTAATTATTGGACTTAATCTTGTTTGCAGTTTCATGTAGTTAATCATTTAATTAAAAAAATAAAGTTAATAAAGAATTAAGATTAAAATTTGTCGTATCTAGGAAACAGTGTTGTTCACAATATGAGCATTGATTAGATTATTCCTACGAGTATATTTAAATAACCGTCATCGTCGACCGTCAAGTATTCGGACAAAGCTTGGAATAATATTAAAGGAAAAAAGTACGCGCGAGATGAAGCATCAAACTCTAAACTATCTAAACAGTCCTCGTGGCATAAAGGATAAGACGCCCGGTACATTCGTATCAAGCGATGCAACTGTGTCAGTGTTCGTATCCCGCTGGCAGGTACAAATTTTTCTAATGAAATATTAATTTAGCTAACTACTGCTACTTAACTCACTTAACTTATGTTCCTGAATGATTTCCACGGTTAAGGTATTTAATCGTGCAAAAAATAAAATTGAGGTATATTTATACTTCAAGTTTTAAGGTAAATGGCAGCATTCACGATATACTGTCTATGGGCTCCAGTAAATACTTAACACCAGATAGGTTGTGTCCTCATTTACCCATCTAAGAAAAAATTAAAAAAACAATATGTACATGTCGCAAGTTCTAGAAATTATCAAAGTGTTTACAACTTACGATTTCGTTGATGTTGAAATGTTCCGCGATCCAGTCACGTCCCTCACGGAACTCGTCGGTCAGGCCCATCACGTACAAGGTGTCCAGGCCGTCAACAATGGTGGCTCCCATCTCCCCGGAGCCAAACACGCTCGACAAATGTGCGCGTTTAGATATCGGGTTCAGTTCATTTTTACCCCAAGCGTACAGTTTGTAATTGTTCCAAGCGTGTCGCATCATCTGCAAAAAAAAACCAAGAACTTTTGTTATGGATACAAATAATAAAACATTTTGATATTTTTCATAAAGTAAACTGGATAACGCATCTCAAAGGCTCGTGACATGAACGAAGTCTTTTTTAAAAGTGCTCTCAGACTGTTGGAGCCGTCGTTTCTGAACAAGTTTAATCTCGGCCGCTCCGTACGACGGGACACTAATGAAAGGATATCGTACTTCCGTCGGACCCATTAATTATTATTAGGTTCGCACAACTTTAAGAGAACGTCGCCAATGATTTGGAAAAACCGGCGACTTCACCAATTACAGTTTGAAACACGCCGAGACGAAAATGTCCCTTTTTGAAAAGTTTTGGTAGTGGAGAATCTAAGCAGAACGAAATTACTATGTAAAACCGTCTGACCTCGATAATGTACCGCTGTTTTTCGACTGATGACTGGGAATCTAACGCTCCGCTGTAGCTGCTGCTGTTACCAGCTTCGATTTGGTTAGATTGAAGTGATCGGGCCTCGCGGGCCAGGCGACTAGCTGGATGCACCGATGTTCCCTGTCCCGCGTTTAATGTTTGGACAGGCAAGCTCATACAGATCATAACAGTGACCGCGGTCAAAATCAAACGGGGATAAGCACGCATCGTGGCTATTGTTAAGAATATCCCGACTACAATAATTTAATCGGATAAATTTTTTCCTGAATCGAATACCGAAATAAATACTATATTATTATTTTTTAATTTTATCGCGAACTAAAAAACGGTGCATGTCCGATCTGTGTGCTTTACCGAATACTTCGAGTGATTGTGATACATCTTTTCATGTACACGAGTCACACTACGTACGCTTTACTAGCTGTGAATTGATAACATGAAATCAGCGAAACAATTCACGTCTGTTTATTGATCGCACTCGGTAATCGTAAAAAACATACTCGTCGATAAATCGGTATTTAAACATTGTTTAGATGGTCAAAAAAATAAGGCGATTGACAGTAAGAAATAGAAATTAAATAGATTATTGGATGTTAGAATTTTTATATTATGATAAAAATACTAATAAAAAAAGTGCTACAAAAGCGTTACTCAAGTTTTGAGTGTTAAGCATGGCGTCTTTTTTTTTATTGCCCTTGTAGGCAGACAAGCATACAGCCCACCTGATGGTGAGTGGTTACCGTCGTCCATGGACTTCAGCAATGCCAGGGGCAAAGCCAAGCCCCTGCCTTTTAAAAAAATGTCTCAAATTATTTTCGGAGCTTTCCAGATTGGTGAAATGTTGAACAGAATTCTTTCTGTTGAGCTCAATCGATCGAGTTTTTATCGATTTTTATACGTAACATACAGATTAACATTTTAAATAATTTTTTAAGTTTTAAATTATATCTTTTTTATCTGTATTGCTTATTAAAGATATGAATTAGTGATATGTTGGAACGCATTTAAATACTTATAAAATTAAACTAGCAAACCACACATCGCTTTATATTAAATATATTGTTAAATTGTATATGTGATTGAAATCAAATAAGTAACACCGGGGAAATGTTTAGTTTTCGTGACGTCATTCCACATTCTTCTCAAGTTAGTTTAGTTTTACGAAAAATTGATAACAGTTTACGGAATTGTGAAACTGTTAAAATAATATGTTTTTATAGCAAAATAAATTCTTATCTTGTTTTTGTTTGTTTAATCGTTCAGTTAAAGGAATTTTATTCGATTCCACCTACGAACAACGTTTCCAAGGAATTTCCAAAAAAATATATTTGAGCTGCAATTAATTTGTACAACACATGATATTTTTCATAACTTCAAATGTATATACAATATTGTATTTATATATTGGATTTATGTAACAAATAGATAATGGCTGTATAAATATAATAACTAATTATGAATTTTTATTGTTCTTCATCGGTAAAAGAGGTCGCAGTCCTATTGCCATCCTATCGCAGTCCAGTCGCATATGACTACTTTGCGGCAGAAACGGACACATTATCGACATTTAATAAATAAAATAAAATAAAAAAGCCTGTATTTCCTTATCCTGCACTTCTTTCATTTGAAATGTGGTATTTATTTGTTAGTGTTTAGTTAGTTATTAATGCTTATTGTCTAAATGTTAGTACGAGTTAATTTTTGTTATTGGATATGGACCCCTCATCTCGGGTGAAGGCCTCCTCCAGTCCTTTCCACTGATCTCTGTCCTTGCCGATCGTTTGCCAGTCCTTTCCTATTATTTCGGTTATGTCGTCAGCCCATCGTCTTTTCGGTCTCCCTACCCTTCTTTTGCCAATTGGCCCTTTCCAGATTGTAGTGTTGACTGTCCACCTGGTGTCTGTGTATCTCAATACGTGACCTGCCCACTGCCATTTCAATTTTAGAGCTTGTGTGAGGGCATCTGTTATCTTTGTTTTCTGTCTTATTACTTTGCTCCTGACTTTTTGAATTTTTCTTATGTTTAGGATACTTCTCTCCATAGCTCTTTGTGTTGTTGTAATTCTTTGTTTTGCTCTTGTCGTGTATACCCAAGTTTGGCAGCCATACAGTAGACAAGGCAGTATACAGGTGTCTAATACAGTTTTCTTAAGGTTTATTGAGTAGTCTCCTTTTAAAATTTCTCTGAGTGACCAAAATTTCTTCCAGGCTATGTTTGTTCTTCTTTCAATTTCGTCTTCATTGTGCGTTTTTAAAAATGATATTTGTTTGCCTAGGTAGATGTAACTGTAGACATATTCTATAGTTTTTCCTTTTACATTGATGGGTCGTTCTATGCTGTTTGTCATGATTTTGGTTTTTGTAGCATTCATCTCTAATCCTACTTGTGAGCTCGCTTGAACAAGAGAGCGGAGCATATCTTGTAATTCATTTGCTGTTTCAGACAGCATAACTATGTCGTCCGCAAATCTGAGATGGCTTAGATACCTGTTGTTTATTTTTATACCTCTATTTTTCCAGTCTGTGTTTCGAAATACATCTTCTAGAACCGCGATAAACAGCTTAGGTGACAGGGGGTCCCCCTGTCTGACTCCTCTTTCAATATTAATTGCATCACCTCTAGATTCTAGCTTCACATAACTTATGCTGTTGTTGTATATATATTTTATAATATTTATATATTTCGAATTTATGTTTAATTTCTTTAGTGATTTCCATATAGAGTTGTGGCTTATGCTGTCAAAGGCTTTGCTGTAGTCGATAAAACCTAGATAGAGTGGCTTATTAAACTCTTCGTATTTTTCTATAACTTGTTCTAGTGCCTGTATATGGTCTAGTGTGCTAAACCCAGAACGAAAGCCAGCTTGTTCTATTGGTTGTGCCTTTTCAATCTCTTGTGTTATGCGTTTAAGAATTATAGATGAGAAGATTTTGTATATATTTGCCAGTAAGCTAATTGGTCTATAGTTGTTGATATCGAGGGGGTTTCCTTTTTTATATAGTAATATGATGTCCGACGTGCACCATTGGATTGGTACGATTTCAGCTTCTAGTATGAGATTGAATAATTCTGTGAGAGGCTTAAGTAAAACTGGTGCGCCTATTTTCAGAGCTTCATTGGTTATTGCGTCGGGACCAGGACTTTTATCTGATTTTAGATGCTTCAGCTGCGCGTATGTATCTTTTTCTTCTATCGGTCTAATTGTTTCCGTGTTATAACAGTTGTGTGAATCGTTGGCTTCCTTGATGGTTTTATTTTTGTTTTTGTATAATTCTTGGTAGAAAGAAGTTGCCTTCTGTACGATTTCTTGTCTTGTTGTAATTTCTTTATGTTGGCCTTCTAGTTTTTGTATCCAAGTTTTTCTTAAGTTTAATTCTTTAAAAGCTCTCTTTGTGCTTCGGAATTTATTTAAATTTTCTGTTATTATCCTTTGCCTGTGCTTACTATAGTCTCTTTTAATCGCTTTGCTAGTTTCCTTATATAATTTGCTTAGTTCTTTCTTTGTATCAGCATCTTTATTCTTTCTTAGAGTTAATTCACTGCGTTTGTTAATTAAGGCTAGTGTTTCTTCGCTAAATATTTTGTGTCGTTTTTCTTTTTTTGTATTGTTTTTGCTAGGTAAACTTTTTGTTATAGCTATTTCTAGCGCATCATAGTAAGATTGAACGTTTCTGGTGTCTGCTAGTTTGGTTTCGATGTTCGATTTGAGGCTGTCTATGTAGTATCTTGTTTCTTCTTCATTTTTTGGAATTTTTGGTGGTGGTTTAAAGCCTTTTCTAATTTTTTTTCGCTTGACTCAATAGAACTGTTGCTCTAAGTAGTCTATGGTCTGTTTGGAACTTTACGTTGTTGAGAACTTCATAATTTTGGACTATTTTTGGGACATTTGTCATGATGTAGTCGATTCGATAGTTCGAAGTCGTCGTGGTCTAACGGATAAGACGTCCGGTGCATTCGCGTTGAGCGCGATGCACCAGTGCTCGAATCCCGCAGGCGGGTACCAATTTTTCTAATGAAATACGTACTCAACAAATGTTCACGATTGACTTCCACGGTGAAGGAATAACATCGTGTAATAAAAGTGAAACCCGCAAAATTATAATTTGCGTAATTACTGGTGGTAGGACCTGTTGTGAGTCCGCGCGGGTAGGTACCACCGCCCTGTCTATTTCTGCCGTGAAGCAGTAATGCGTTTCGGTTTGAAGGGTGGGGCAGCCGTTGTAACTATACTGAGACCTTACAACTTATATCTCAAGGTGGGTGGCGCATTTACGTTGTAGATGTCTATGGGCTCCAGTAACCACTTAACACCAGGTGGGCTGTGAGCTCGTCCACACATCTAAGCAATAAAAAAAATTATCGTTTTACTTTTCGTCTGGTGACTTCCAAGTCCATCTTCTGCTGGGTCTTTTTTTGAAATAAGTGTTGATTATTGCTAGTCTATATTCCAATGCATATTCTAGCAGTCTTTCGCCTCTTTCGTTTCTTTGGCCTAGCCCGTACTGTCCCATGACGAGTTTTTCTTCTTTTTTGGGTTGCCCT